>CM040122.1:364594740-365110789 GCA_022559845.1 Amorphophallus konjac
TTAACTGACGACGACAATAAACTCACCTGTGGTTCGTTTGACCCTAGTTTGCGAAAATACCAACCCACCCCTTGGTTAATTGCTCGACGACGTCTGTCTCCCCATTTGCTCCTCTCTGCGATTAGGGTCACGGCAGGCTCCGGCGGTGGAGGAGCACGAGGGCGTCGGACAGGCGGTTGATCCACTCGACATCGGTGGCATGCGTGCCCGCGGCGTTGCTCGTAACAACGTGCACGTCGTAGTCGTCACTCCCCCAGTCCTCTCTGCGATTAGGGTCACGGCAGGCTCCGGCGGTGGAGGAGCACGAGGGCGTCGGACAGGCGGTTGATCAACTCGACATTGGTGGCGTGCGCGTCTGCCACTGCGGCTCCTGCTGCTCCTGATCCACTCGCCATCCTACTACTCCTCTCCTAGTCCTCCGCCACTGCGGCGGTCCAGGAAGGAGAAGTCATCGTCGACGGTCGCTGAGGGAGCATCGCCACCAATTTTGAAGTGCCAATTGTGTTTCAGGTAAAGATTTTGAGCCATTTTGCATTGACATTTGGGTTTGAGCGTTGAGTATTGGGCCACCCCGTGTACACCAGCTGCGCCTTCCGACCACCACCGCACCCCGTGTACATTGTCTTGTATGTTTAGGGTTTAGGGTTAAGAATATCGTTATGTCATTTTTGCTCTAATTTTGTGAGATTAATTAATGCTCTAAACAGTTTATTATTGTCCTCAGATTCTTGTGTATTGATGCTTAGTTTTGTAATTAATGCTCTAAACAATTCATATGAAGAATGTTCTTGTCATTTTTGGTGTAATTTTGTGAGATTATTAACTGTTCTAATTCGTTTATTTCTGTCTTCAGATTCTTGGATTGTAAAAATGGGGGAAAAGGAGCCATCGTTAAAGTTGACCAATAAGTTTGGTGGTTACTGGAAAACATTAAAGTCTGGGAGGAGGGCATACGCATTAGGACAGAGTAAGACAGTAGTGGCATATCCTGATTACTACAATAGATGCACACTAATTGAGGATATGGGACATATATCTAAGTGGGAAAGTACACATTGTCTAGAATTTCATTATGAATTGCCTAATACTAGACCTGTTCGGTATGAGGAAATAATTTCAGATGCTCAATTGTGTGAGGTGATGAAAGGTCATTTGCCCGTAGGGAAGATGATCATATATGTTAGCACATTAGACAGTCGGCCATTAGACTTGCAGCCAACCAATAATCCACAGAAAGGTGTGGCCATCCAGTCTAATGAGACTGTGCATGATGCCACTGCCCCTGCCCAGGATACAATAGTGGAAGCCTTGAATGTTGGAGATGAGAATTATCAGATTTTAAAGAACGGGATGCAATCTGAAGCTGAGGATAGTGACTCAGAATTTGTTGCATATGAAGATGAGTACAGTGATTCTGAGGAGAGTGTGGCTGATTCTGATGAGGTACACACTGAAGATAGTTATCATTCAATGCCATCTCCCTCAGACGAGTCAGATATTGATGGAGGGATTTCAGATGATGATGGAGATTTGTTGGAGGTTGATGAAGGGACTCCGGATATATCAGTTGGTTCTCTATTTGCAAATAGTCAGAAGTACATGATTGCTCTACGTCAGCATGCTATAAAAAATCAATTCGAATTCAAGCAGGTGAAAAATGATAGTATGAGAATTACTGTTGTGTGTGCAGATGTAATTGTAAATAGAGAGTGCATGCCTCTAGACTGCAAGATGGAGTTACTTTTGGAGTCAAAATAAAGCAGGAAAAGTACACATGTTCAGCCACATCAAGGTGTGATAACAGGATGGCATCAAAAGCTTGGATTTCAGCAAGGGTAAAGGAAGCAGTGAAGGACAATCCTGACATATCCCATAGAAAGTTGCAAGCTGATATGTTAAAGTCTTACAATATGTCAATCCCTTATCACTGTATATGGCGTGCACGAGAGTAAGCCAAGGAGAAGGTTTGGGAAAGTTAAGGAAACATACAAGTATTTGCCACAGCTTCTGAATGAGTTGAAGCAGAGCGACCCATCCTCAGTTCTAGAGTACAATATTGGCCAGGATGGTTGCTTTCAGAGGATGTTCATTGCCTTAGAGGTAAGTATCAGTGGTTTCAAAGATGGCTGCCGTCCAGTGCTGGGCATAGATGGATGTCACTTGAAATGGTATTACACTGGCATATTGGTGGCAGTAGTTGCTCTTGATGGGAATCAATGTTTGTTCCCAGTTGCATATGGTGTTGTTGAGGGGGAGAGTATAGACTCATGGACATAGTTTTTGCACCTTCTGAAGAAGGCTATTGGACATCCTACATGGATTACATTTATTTCTGATATGGAAAAGGGTATAGAGGTGGCTGTCCCAGATATTTTCCAGGTGCCGAGCATAGGTATATTGATCAACAATCCCTAATTTCAATATTTAACTAAAGTGACTATAATTTTATTTTCAATGACAATTTTTGAATGTTGATCAGATGACAATGCCTGAATTCTGTGACTATAGTTTTTAATGACATTGATAGTAGCCTTTATATTACTGATGAGATTGTATTTTGAAATTGTCTGTAGGTTTTGTATGCGGTATCTTTACAGAAATTTTAAGAAGAAATGGCCAGGTCCAGCCTTCAAGAATGTTGCATGGGCTGTAGCAAAATCTTACACAATTCAAGGATATAAAGCAGCTCTATCAGACATGAAGAAACTGGATGCACATGCTGCTACCTATTTAGAGACTCTACGCTGTTATTGGTCGAGAAGTTAATTTAATGACAAGGGTAAGCTCAACTACATCACTAACAACCTAGTAGAGTCGTTTAGTTCATCTGTTGGTGATACGAGAGGCATGTCACTTGTAGACATGTTAGATGGAATTAGGCAGAAAATCATGGTGAAAATGGACCAAAGGAGGAGACATGCACGCAGGATCAAAGAAAAGTTTGTGCCCCGGGCTGTTGGCTATTTAAATGCAATTGTCAGAAAGTTGGGAAAATATGCTGTCAGATATTCCACTGATTTTATGGCAGAGGTGGAAAGTCCGTATGAGAGATGCATTGTTAAATTAGACGAGATGTATTGTTCTTGCCGAAAATGGCAAGTTGGTGGACTGCCATGCGAACATGTTGCTGCTGCTGTTGATGCCCGTAGGGGCCTCCAAATCTCACAATTTGTTGATAGATGTTATTCCATTGAGGCATATAAAGTGACGTATGCAAAATCCATAAAACCATTGCAAGGTAAGTGTAACGACCCGAGAATCTGATTACCGGGAGAGACCCGATAACCCGAGACTCGAACCGCCGCCCACGAGCCGGGAGGGCTCGGAAGGGCTAAAAGGAGTGTGGAGGCACAGAGAAATAGGAAATAAAGTAGGACAACCAACAACAACAAGTAGAAGTAAAAGAATAACTACAGCTACAACAGAGTCCAGTCCAACAAGAAGTATAGTCTAAAGCAATAAAAACGTACCACATGCCGAGTGAACACTCGGCCCGACGAGCTGACAACTGAGAACCTCCGAACAGCAACCTCGAACCTCGAGGAAGAACCGCCACACCTGAAAGGCAGGGAGTGAGTCTCCAAAACAGAGACCCAGCAGGGATCCCGCGGAACCCCACCAAGAACCAACGGCGGCACAGAAAGCTGTAATTACGAGAGCAACACTAACAGCAGGAACAGTAAACCCGGTGGCCGGTCGAAACACGGCACTACAACTACTCCTACTGTACCAGAAGGCACATCTCGGGCTCGCAGTCGAGGTTACCGAACCACACTAGTACCACCTATCAAAGCAAAAGCCCATGGTAATCGCACCGCAGAGGCCTGTCTCCCAGAACACGGCCAACCTGGACACACTGTCCAAGGTGCAACCCCAACCACCTGGTCGCGGGTACCGCACAGCAAGACACAACCTCGGTAAAGCTACTAGCACTAGTCTCACTGCACGAAAACTGACACACGCTCCACCACGAGACCACCGAAACTCAACGGTCAACACGACTAAACTCGAAGGTCAAAGTCATAGAGACTGACAGTCTGTCACTCCCGACTCGACAGGAGTACCTCCCACCAGAAGCATAGCTGGTAGCGTCCCCTGACGTCTTACACCGCACCGCATGTGAACTGACTGACATGGTAGCTCATACCAAAGGCACGAACATCGCACAAGTAACCATAATCAAGTGACTAGCTGGGGTCACGCCCGTCGACGTGGGTCCAACCGTCCCCAACCACATGTGCACACACAGACCGTGTGTCCCTGGTCTGGCCCTATGACCGGTTTTCCCCTCAGCCGGACTCTGGCTACAAGACGTGGGGTCCGACGGAAACTGGTCCACAAACCGTCTCTAAGGGTAGCCTCTCCACCACTCCCTGGTGGGACCACACGCGTGTAAGCAGGCTACGACTAGTGGAGGGTCACTAAAGGAGTAGACTCTCGAGTCAACGGAAAATAACGTCCGAATCCGACGACGTACGGGGACCATCCCACGTACCGGCACCGTCGCATGGCGACCACAGTCGGAGAAGGAACGAGACTCGCAGCCCACGGCAACGCACGCACCCTGCGCAAGAGTCAAGAAAACCCAAGTGACTCTAAGCCACTAGACTCTGGGCAGTCCTCTAGACGCACTACAGCCAACGGTCCTTGAGTCAGAAGACTCGGGGTCAAGACCGTCGCACGCAACAGCACAAGACCGTCAATCTAGTCCAATCTCTAGATCTAAAACCATGATAGCACGAATACCGAGATAGCTCACGAGCCGCCGAGACCATTCCCTCGGGAAGGGAACTGAGAAGCCTTCCAGCCCCAGGCAGGACAACTGTACTCACAGTCCAAGGCCACACACACGGCCCACACGAAAAGTAAAGAAGCGCGATTCCCAAGGCAACTCGCACACCACCAAGCTGCAGCCCAACTCAAGGAGAAGAGGGAAGACTCCAGCCCCAGACTGGACAACTGGGCTCGCAGCCCAAGGCCTCACACAGGACCCACTCGGGAATCACTTTTCGGAGAAATCGACGACGCACGCCAACACACGGTGACACGAGTTGAGAACGCTACACCCCGGTCCACACCGTACCACGACACCTGGCCCGACGAAATGCACAGCATCCGTCAGGCCACGGGTCGGCACGTGGTTTGAGAACCACACACCCAGGACTCGAATCAGTCAAAACGGAAACACCGGGTTAGACTGGCACATGTGCGGCTCACCCTGGGCCGCTCAAGGGATTTGCGGCTCGGGCACAGCCGCTCAAGAGACACGCGGTCAGGCAGGAGCCGCACAAGGCCCTAATCGGACTAACCCAAACGGATGATGGACGGTTAGGGCTGGACCGCTCAAGGGGATGTGCGGCCAAGGATCGTACGCACAACCCAACCGACCTACTCCAGTGCCGGTCAAAACGGTTTTGACCAAACCGCACAACCCAACCGACACTACACTGTTGACCAAGGGTCAACGGGGATATGCGGTCAGCTCCTGGCCGCACAAGCCCACGGAAGGACAGACGGCTGGGGACCAGCCTCCCATGGGGGAGACATGCGGTCCTCACCTGGCCGCACATCACATGTGTGGTCTATCGTCCGACCGCACAACCCCAAAACCAAGAGAAGATGAACAGACCAAAGGTAGCCGCCCATGCGATGGACGGGCCCTGGTTCGACCGCCCAACCATCACGGCGGGTAAACCCAGGGGGTCACCCGATCGCTGCCTTTCCACGCCCCATTCGTGCTGAAACGAAGGGGATACAGCCACAACCACCCTGGCAATTACATGGACTCCGACCGGAGTCAAAACGACGCACGAATCGCGAGAAACGAGCAATTCTACCGAAGTTGCCCTAAAAGGGTTACCGAGCTTCCTGAAGCTCTGTCGGTCCAACGGGACCGCCAATCGAGACAAAATTAGGGGGAAAAGAACGCTCTCGCCCCAAGGAATCTGTTGACAGTAACCGATCTGGAAACCGTCGCCGTTTCCAGACCGACCCTACGAAACCTACAAAACCACAGTTTCGCTAGAACGGATCCAAACACAGCCGTTTCTACACCGAACGACGTGCAATGGCAGGAAAAATGAGCAGAACGCAGCAGTGTTCCGTCACCCTACCTCCACCGAAGAAACCGCGCGTCGAAGCGACTAATCCATGACGAAAATTGCCCGAACGCGAACGACGCCATCTCGGAATCCACCGAGGGATCGCGCCCACAACCGCCTCGATCCTCGCCCATTCTCGCCCGCGTCCTTGCCCGCGCCGCCTCCACCTCGCCCCCGCCTCACTCCATCGGCTGCCAGAGAAGAGAGGGGAGAAAGAGAGCGTGAGAGAAGAGAGAGAGGAGTGAGTGAGAAATGAGAGGGAAGAGAGAGAAAGGGGGTTTTATATAGAAAAATCTAGAAATTCCAGAAAATACCAAAAAATAGAAAATCACGTTTCCGCGATCCTCGGAACACACCGATCGCAATGGTACCACTCTCGCCTAGGTGAACGGCCCGGTTCACCAGCAACGAGGTTCCGAAGGCATTACCGAAACATACACCGGGAATCGGAAAACACACGCGGAACGCATTCCAGTCTCCGAAATAGCTCCGGACCGCGCCGATCCGAACACGAAAGATGTCCGAAACATCATTTCGGACACAACGGAGCCAGATACACCGGAAACGTAGATCCGAGACCCGAGAAGAAGGATTCGAACAATCCGGGGCATTACAATAAGAGCATGTGGCAGACTGTGGAATGTGTTGAGATGTTTCCTCCTCGCTGCCAAAGACCTCGAGGTCGCCCTCGATAGAAGAGGATTAGATATGCTGATAAAAATGAAAAGACAATAAGGAGATACTATAAATGCACAAGATAAGGACAATGGGGCCACCATAAAATAACTTGCAAAGAACCCCTACTAGGACCACAATCTACAGTGACAGATGTTGGAGTAGGTTCCACAACTATGGCCCGGAAGTGAGTTTGTATTACAATTCAGGTTTGTATTTGGTCTACTTTATTTGCTTATGCATAATATTGAAAGTTATGTTCTAGGCAAGGCCCAAGAAGACCACCCAGGTTCATAAATGTTAGTGGTAGGGATAGCTAGGCTCAAACCAGTGGAGGTGGTGAAGGAGCACAAGTCGCAAGTTCAGTTGGGCCACTTCAGACCCGCGGGAGGGGTAGGAGAGGTACCACTCAGGGGAGAAGTATCAGTAGGGCCAGCAGCACTAAAGGAACCAGTAGGACCAGGAGCACTGAAGGAACCAGCCGGGGGAGAGGTAGCATAGCCACAATTAATGCTCAAACATGAAAAGTGATGGTTTAATCTAGCATTGACATTAAACTTATGTCATTTTTGCCATGTTTGCATTGTCTAAAATCTGGTATGTTAGAGCATCCAAGTCAAAACTAGTTGGCATTGAGTGGAGAAGCCCACATTCATATAACATCAAGACTCTACACTATCATTGTGGATTCAGGAAGATCAACTTGAAGCACTGGTTCTAATATATTTTGATTTCATATGCAGAACTTGCACATAAAATAGAACTAGTGCTTTATGTCCTATCATGAGGTCAATTTCACACTCTGTAGTATAAACCTTTCATAGAAAAGCTATTTCATTTTCTCTGCTCATTTGACTGATCTTCAAATACTTACTTTGGGTGTGTTTTCTGGCATATAATGCTTATCATTTGTCATGTTAAAATCAGTGGATTCAATCATATACTTACTTTGGGTGTGGCCTATGTCATGATGATTAAATTTGATACAAGGCAGTCGTTAAAATCATTATATGTGTGGCAGTGCCTGCTCCGCACCTGGCAGATGACCTTGTATACCTAATGTCAGTATATGTGTGGCAGTATAGAGAAATAATGTGGTAAATTCTCAAAGAATCAACTTACAAGTATAACTCATGTAGGTCGCACAATTCCAATGGAGACAAGAGGCTCCACAAGCACCAGCGGTGGAGACATTCGTGTGCAAACGGTCATCAATATGGACAGTCAAGCATCCATTAACTTTGACACACAGTCCTCCATGTTCAACTTCCAACAACCTCCGCCAAATTGTGAGTTTAAAATCTGAATTTGACATTGTAGGTGACATTATGTTATCTAATAGTTAACACCTCCTCTTTTTCACATGTATAGGATTATGCCAGTGTGAAGAATGCTGTTGGTGACTGGCTGGGGAATGTTGCTGACATCGGTGGGGAATGCTGTTGAGAACGTTGATGACTTGCGTGTGAAGAATGTCTTTCTAAAACGTGTGTTGTTGCCCACAATTACTCAGAATTGTTCTTTCTAAAACATGGATGATGTTATTTCTAAAACAGGGATTTTGTTGGTGATTTGAAGGAAAATTGTTCTCTCTAAAAACATGTGTTGTTGATATTTCTAAAAAAGAGATTTTGTTGGTGTTTTGAATGAAGAATTGTTCTTCAAATGTGCTTTCATATATCTTGGTTGAATGTTGTGTGTTCTCATACACTTGGTTGCTGTGTGAAGAATGTTGAATGCTGTGTGTGAAGAATGTTGTTGCCCTATCTTGCTCAAGAAATGTTCTCAAATTCAGGGGTACCAAATGAATCCTGATTCAGTCACTGTAGGTCAGCACTGGCTGAATGCTGTGTGTTCTCATACACTTGGTTGCTGTGTGAAGAATGTTGAATGCTGTGTGTTCTCAGTCACTGCAGGTCAGCACTGGTTGAATCCTGGTTCAGTCATTGCAGGTCAGCACTGGTTGAATGCTGTGTTTTCCAGAACAAGGCAAGAATTTTGCAGCCATGTTATTTGCACTTTAAAGTCTTCTGAACTGTTGGGGCATATAACACACGGGTTTTGGAGAATACACATTGGTTATATGCACTGGTTGAATGCTGTCTTATATCCTGATTGTTGAGAATTACTATTGTGGATATTTTTGCATGGAAGTCAGGAAATTCTGATTCAGAAGAACCAGAAACCATGGAACATGGTAGATCTGACATAGACCCATTATGTTTCGCCATCACAATGTTGCTACAATTACTTCATCATCTACCATATATTCCTCCTAGCCCTCGTAGCTGTAGAGTGGGTTCCATTTGCTTGATTATATCTCCTCTGACAGGTTCGTTTCAACCCCTCAGCAGATATCCCATTTACTTGACCCATTACCATTCTCCATCATAATGTTGGTGATTTGAATATAGAAACATGGTGATGGGACCACGTGGGAGAACCTAAGTAATTCATTGGGTGGTATGTGAAGTGTGCATGCTCTCTTTCTCCCTCTCTGGCAGAATATACTCACGAACCATTTCCCATGGTTAAGAGACATGTCCAATATAGGACTCACATTAAATTCCACTAATGACAATTACATTCCACTAATGAACACTTGGGGCATATAAGACTAACGATGGTAAGTGGCATTACATTCCAGCAATGACGATTACATGTCCAATATAGGACTCACATTACATACATCTCTCTTAATTCTTAAACCATATTCACTTAAATAGGCAAATGACAAGGAGTACAAATATGACAAAATACAACAGTAATTTTAAGTTTCTCAATTGCAACTCCATCCTCTCTAATTTCTTTGTCATGCATTCTTCCATTGCCTTCAGTTGATATTTGACATCCACAACACTGTAGTTAGTATCATCAACCCACTCAAAGAAACCATAATCCCCATCAGTATTCGCATACGGACAACAATAAAAGCGCTTGCCTTTCGACCTCTCACGATTTGAGACTTAAACCCGATAATTACCCCTTCTACAATTACATTCCATTGGCGGCACACGAGATGAGACGACAGCTCCTCGAGACAACTGTATTCCTCTAGCATTTGATGACTGCATACGGCACGAACAAATTATCAATCACCTGTCATGCCTGAATAATCTAGCCATCGAAATAGCATACCATTTGAGATATGGGGAAAATAATAGGGGCCAATGATCTCGTGCGGCCAGTAAGGGAGATGGCAATAATCTCGTGCGGCCAGCAAGGGAGATGGCAATGATCTCGTGCGACCAACAAGGGAGATGCCTGTGTTCTACGGTGGTCGTGCGCGCAACTCCGACGGGTCTTCCAAGGGAGAAGGCGGCTGGCAAAGGGCCGGTGCGTCTGCTATCTGCCGGTGCGTGGGGCGTCTGCGGGTGGCAGAGGGCCAGTGCGTCTGTCGTCTGCCGGTGCGTGGTGCGTCTGCGGGTGGTAGAGGGTCAGTGCGTCTGCTATCTACCGGTGGGTGGGCCTTCTGCGAGTGGCAGAGGGCCGGTGCGTGGGGCGTTTGCGGGTGGGTGCATTGCGTCGTGATTGCGCCAGAGGAGAGAAGAACATGCACCCAACTTCTAGTCTGACCTACGGATGCAACGAGGGAGAGATGATCCACGCGCAGCTCCGTGAGAAGCTGGCCGACAGATGGCCGGTGCTGGGGTGTCTGCGGGTGGGGCGGTGGGGTGTACGCCGTGAAGATTTAGGGATTTTACAGGGGAGAGGTTGAAGAGGGGAGAGGTTGAAGACGGGGGTAGTTTAGGAAAATCTCTTTTTTATAAACCTGACGATGGAATATTCCATCAAATATCCATTTTTTGTAATGTCGCTGAACTACATGGACTATTTAACAAGAGTTAAATGATTTCAAGGATTTTTTGAATAATACAGAGTTTAGAGGGACTAAAAAGCAATTCGTTAAGTTATGGGGACTAATATGTAAAAATCCCTTGATTTTCTTATCTTTAGTTAATGTGAGATTATGGTAACGATCTCTCTCCTTAAACTCCCCATATAAGTTGTCTTAGGTGCTCTATAGCTTAATTAATGACAAACAAAGAATATGTGACCCAAAATATAAAACTGTGAACTTTAATATATACTTTGTTTATATATATTGATTAAGTTATCTAACTCAAAGACTTAAAATAGAGAGTAGGGTGAACATCACATTATATTCGTAATTTAATTTTTACCTCCATATTGAAACTACTCTAAAGAGCACTGGAGAGGGGAAGATTTGTGGCCCACCATATACATGGCCCAAACAACCCATCAAGGCACGCTAGGCCCAAGAAGTGACAACCCCTGCAGGGCTCAATTACTGTGGAACCTCATTCGCTCGAGGCCAACATAGCCCATCGAGCCTTGGCTCAGTCGCCTGATCGACAGGCCTCCCTAATACTCAGGAAAAGCCCACAGACGATCGGCCGAGCGATCATTAGGTGAAGAAATGATCCCTTAGGGGTGCGCAAAATCTTGGCCTTGCGCGTAGGCAAGGGATACCCCTTATCTTCTATGAGTCAGCCCGTCATTATAGGACTCCACGGTAAGCCGGGATGAAGTCCTCGCGACTGGGTGCTTATCCAAGCAGATGTTACGTTGTTACCTGGGAGTGAGAAGCTCAAGAGGATAAGGGGAGGATGAGTGTAACGCCATAGGTTTTTTGGATCATTGTTCAGATCAGGATCCATGGGTTTCGGATCGCTTTGTGAGTCTCGGATTGAGTTTTACGGTTTACGCTTATTTTTACCTGTCGGACCTTCGGAACCCCGTGTAGGGTGAACTGTTGCGTTCTCTGACTCCGGTATGTTACAGTGCGTTGTGTGTTTTCCAAGGATTAGGGAGATGATTTTTTCCATATTTTTCTGAAATTTTAGATTTTCTATATATTTAACCCCCTTTTCTCTTTCCCCATCTCTCATTTCTCACTCTCTCCCTCTCTCTTTTCTCTCACGTTCTCTCCTCTCCCCCTCTTTTCTCTCCGGGCGGCCGACGGAGATGGACGAGGGTGAGGTGGCGACGCTCGTGGGGTGAGGGGCGGCGTGGATGGGGCGAGGATCGAGGCGTGGTGGTGCGAGGAACCTCGGGTGTGCGTTTGTGATCCGGTGGGGGTTTCACGGCATTTTCTTGGTGGATCGGCATCCTCGGCGCGTAGAATGTTCAATGGAGGTAGGGGGATGGATCCTTAGCCCTTGTACTTCCTTTCCCCATGTTTTATAGGTCGAGGCAAGGTCGAGAGTGGGTTTATTTCACACCGGGGTTAAAATCGCATGTTTGGGGCGAGCGGCGGTTTTCGGCCGATTCGAGGCCCGATTGTGGTTTTGATTTGGTTTTTCGGTAGTAGGAATGTCTGGGGATGAATTCCCCATGTTTTCTCCTTCACTGGGAGGCGAATGGGGCGTGGAACCGAGCTCACGGCAGAGCTCAGATCGTTTGCCGGAAGACGCAACAGGCGGCCACCCTTGTGGCCGTCTGCGCCCTGGTCTGGGCAGCCAAGACTTTGGTCACCCAAGTGACTGGGCGGTCACTGGTCTTGCCACCCAGGGGTGTTGGGTGGCCATGACCCTGGCTGCCCTCACCCAGGAAGGCCCAAGTCTGGGCTGCCAAGCCGATGGATGGCCAGCCCTCTGGGTGGCCAGGGTTGTGGCCGCCCAAGCAGGGGGGTGCCCAAGTGCTGGGCGGGCACTGGTGTGGCCGCCCAGAGGTGTTGGGTGGCCATGACCCTGGCTGCCCTCACCCAGGAAGGCCCAAGTCTGGGCTGCCAAGCCGATGGATGGCCAGCCCTCTGGGTGGCCAGGGTTGTGGCCGCCCAAGCAGGGGGGTGCCCAAGTGCTGGGCGGGCACTGGTGTGGCCGCCCAGGCCTCTGGGAGGCCAAGTGTCTGGCCACCCTACCCAGTCTGCCCACGGGCCTTCGTGTTCTGCGTTTTCTTATCCCGAGGTGTTCGTATGCGATACGGTTTCATGGAAGAGGTGTCAGTGTGATTCTTCGTGATCCGAGAGGCACCGAGTTATCTCGAAGACCGTGCCCATGGGTCTTGGGGCTCCGAGTGACCCCACATGTTCCGGGCTTCTATGCTTTCGCTAGATTGAGTCACCGTGAGTTGGCATGAGTACGGTGGGCCTTCCCCGCACGGCGTGGGTTTCTCCGGAAGGTTGTTTCTGAGTGGGCCATGTGCCTGGCCTTGGACTGTGGGTCCAGTTAACCAGCCTGGGGCTGGAGATTTCCCGTGTGTCCCTTTGATGGGGGATCAACTCGGCAGCTTGTGAGCTATCTCGATATTCGTGCTACAGTGGTTTCAAACCTAGGGATGAGCTAGATTAACGGTCTAGGGCTGTCCTGTACAACAGTCTTGACCCCGAGTCCTATGACTCAAGGACCGTTGGTTTATTAGGTATAGTGTACTGTCCAGAGTCTGGTGACCCTGGGCCACCTGGTACTCTGCGTTACTCGCGGTGGGTGTGTGCGTGGCTTTCCGTATTCACATTTAGTGATTTCCCACTAGTCGTACCTTTCCTACACACGCGTGTGCGGACCCACCTGCGAGTGGTGGAGAGCGTGACCCCGAGAGAGATAATTTTTAGGCTGGTTACCGTAGGGCCCCTTGCCTTTACATCCTGTGTCCAAGCTGGGGGGAAGAACCAGCTATAGGATCTGACCTAGAGCGCATGGTCTGTGTGTGCACATGTGGTTGGGGGCGTCGGACCCGCGCTGACGAGCGCGACCCTAGCTAGTCCTTATTCTGTGTTCCTGGTTACTGTGCGGTGTCTCAGTCTCCGCCTGGGGCATCGTAGAGAGACACCTGAGACGCGGTTTAAGATGTCAGTGGACTCATTCGGCCTTGCTTCTGGTGGGCAGTGCTCCCTTCACGTGACGTGAGTTTCTAGCTACTCGAGTTTCCGTTTCGTGTCTACAAGACGTGGTTTTACTCGTAGTTTTTGGGTGGTTTCCCGAGGTAGAGGTCTAGGGTTTTCGGTGAGCATCACCGAGGGTTTTCCCTAGACGGTGTAGGGTTAATGACAGCGAGGTCATGATCATGTCTACCCAGACCGCGTGGTCTGGGGTTAGGCCTTTGTCTGTGAGACGGGCCTCCACGATAGTGTTCTCGTGATGTTTGTTCTGGTGGCGTAGCCAGGGTTTCTATGATAGTCTAGTAGTTCCCCGATTGTGAGATCGGGACGTGTTTTCCGGTACAGAAGGAGTAGCTGTAACGCCGAATTCTTTATCGAACACCGAATTTGTTGTTCCTACTATCGTTGCTACTTTCCGTTACCATCGCTGTTTATGGTTGGGGTTCCGCGGGACCCCTACTGAGCCAGTGATAGGAGGCTCACCCCTGCTTTTCAGGTGTGGCGGTTCTTCCTTGAGGATCGAGGGTGCTGTGCGGAGGTTCTTAGTCGCTAGCTCGCCGGGCCGAGTGTTCACTAGGTGTTGGGTACGCTTCTCTGCCCTAGATTGTACTTTTGTTGGACTGGACTCTGTTGTGGTTAGATTGTTTATTCCTATTAATTGTTGAATTGTCATACTTTATTTCCTATTTCTTCGTACCACCACACTCCTTTTAGCCCTTCCGAGACCTCCGGCTCGTGGGCGGCGGGCCAAGATTCGAATGGTATCAGGTTCTTCCTGGTATCTGGATCTTGGATCGTTACAATGAGAGTCCTTGAACGGTAAAAGTCCCTCCTGTGGACGCAGCCTCCCCTAGGCCCTCACGCTTCCTTTACCCAGGGAAGGGAGCCGACAGCTATATAAACCCAGGGAACCCCTCCAGAAATGTAAGCCTATTCTTAGCCATTTCAACTGGTGAGTCGTCTCGTGCCCTTCCCCTCTCCTGCCCCCCTTTTGCACCTTACTCATACCACTCGCTGACTTAAGCATCGTAGGATTTTTCCTTGGTTCACAACCCCGGGCCCCCTGATTGCTCTCTTCCCTTTTTACAGAATCTTGTTCTGAAGTGACTGCGCCCTGCGGACACCCTAAATCTGACGGCTCATGGCTTGGCACGAGATCTTGCCTCTTCATCTGGCATCGTCTGTGGGAAACGAGCGAGAAGCTAGTATGGTGCGAAGAAGCAGCAGCAGGAGAGCTACCAACGATAAGGGGAAGGCACCGATGGTCTCAAACAAAGGGCCCGTGCCGTCACATTCGTTGACTGGCCCCCTTCCTAATGACCAGGCCAACACCCCGCCCCCACTACCACCTCTGGCGGGACAACCTACTATGGTGGACCCAGATGCCTTCTGCTCACTCAACGCTAAACTGGACACACTGGTTGATTTGATGAGGGCCCAAGTAGCCAGGGAGGAACGGTCCCAGCCTTCCCGTTCAGCCCCCCCCCCCCCATGCAAAGGCCTCCCGGCTGACAGTTGGAGACTGCTTTATCCTCCAAGAAGGCCGCATCATCTGGAGCGGGGCGGGTGGTCCTTCTCAACCCCCACTTTCGCCTGCAGAACAAGAGGGCTCCTCCAACCCATGAGGGAAGAGGAACGAGGCGGGAATAGCCCGTCAACCGACAGAGGTGGCCGCCCCTGCCACGGAGCGGTAGGGAAGAGATCAAGGGCATACCAGGAGGCCCTCGGTGCCGTCTCGCGCTCATACGAAGCTCTCCCTTCAGCTCTGGAACTTCGAGCGGCAATTTACGGAGTAGGAGCTCACACTCCATGCTCTACAGCAAAACTCTGTGAGTAAGGAGGATGGGGAGCAATCCCCGTTCTCCCTCGAGATTCTAGAGGCCGAGATATCCCCAAGAATTTCTCTCCTGGCCTTCAAGTCTTATGATGGCTTGGGCGATCTAGCCGACCACTTTGATAGTTTTGATGCCCTGATGAGTCTACAGGGGGCGATAGATGCCATCAAGTGCCAAGCCTTCGTTATCACCTTGGTACAAGGGGCTCATGCATGGTTCCGAGCACTCACCCCCAGGAGCATCATTGACTTCCGACGGGCGACTGTTCAAGGAGAGCTTCACCAGGAACGGACCCCCAAGGTCAATTGTGGGGCTATTGGCGCTCAAGCAAGTCCCGGGGGAAAAGCTGCGGGCCTATATTAACCGTTTTAAAGTGGAGGCCCTACGCATTCCCCGCCTTGACGTCGCTTCCGCCATCACCGTGTTGACCGGGGGTACCCGTGACGAACGCCTTTGGCGTGAACTGGTGCTCCATCCCCCCACCACCCTCGTCAACCTTATGACCTTAGCCTTGTGTCATGCAGAATGCGAGGAGGTCCTCACCGCCTATCGGGATCCTCCCGGCCAAGGGAAGGAGGGGGAAAGGAAGTGACCGTTCGAGCAGACCTCCAGCCAGGGTAAGCGGAGGAATCACGATGGCGACCATAAGAAGCCACCAATGAAGTTTGAGCGGTACACCCTTCTATCCACTCCCCTCTATGAGATTTATCCGGAGATCAAAGACTCGGGTCTGCTCCATCGGCCCGAGCCAATGAGGGACAACCCCCGACGTCGTAATCACTGGAAGCACTGCCAATTTCACGACGACCACGACCATCATACTGGTGACTGCCAGCAGCTCAAGGACGAGATCGAAAGTCTCATCCGCCGTGGGCATCTGGCCTAGTATGTGGCCGAGCATTGGGACGCCTATGTAGACCCCGCAGAAGAGATTGATAATCACCTCCGAGGAATTCACATCAATGTCATCTCGGGGGGATCGGCCTCCGGGGGAGATAGCAATCGAGGGAGAAAGCGCCATGCCAAGTGAGCCAGCCGAGCCATCAAATCCGCCAAGCCCATGACTCCGGCAAACGAGCAACAAGCCTTGGTGTTCTCCGACCAAGACTTGGAAGGGGTGGTTACCCCGCATGATGATACTCTTGTGATCTCGGCAACTATCAATCATTGTAATGTAGATATGGTGCTGGTCGATAATGGAAGTGCGCCCGATATTTTGTCATATGACTGTTTTCTAAAGATGGGTGAAAACCCATCGAAACTACGTCCGATTCTAACCCCTCTCTGCGGGTTCAATGGTCAAGCAACTTACCCTGAGGGAGCCCTATGTCTGCCTGTTACTCTCGAGACTCTCCTCAGAGCCGTAACTTTCATGGTGAAGTTCATTGTGGTTAAAGGGATAACGACCTATAATGCTATCTTTGGCCAAGGCATCATCGGCCGAATAAAGGCCATGCCATCCTCCTACCACCAAAAAATGAAGTTCTCCACTAAATTTGGCACGGGAGAGGTCGAGATAATCAGGCAACAGTTAGAAGGTGGTATGTAATCTCGGTGGAAATCGTGCGCCCTGAGGACGTGAACCGAGGCCTGGGTATCATCGAGGATAAGGCGGCGGCTGGCAAACCCGGTGGGGAGCTACTGCCAATCTTCTTCAAAGATGACCGGGCCCTCAAAGTCAAAATTGGGGACGATCTATCACCCGAAGTTCAAGCTCAATATAAGAATTTTCTTTCGGAGCATATTCATGTTTGTGCATGGTATGACGATGATCTCTCCGGAATACCCTAGGAAACCGTGATGCACCACCTTAACCTTGATCCGACTGCATGTGAAGCCGATTCAACAGTGAAAAAGAAGGCATGCCCTGACGAAACAAGAGATCATAAAGGGGCAAATCAACAAGGGGATGAAAACTAGGCTATTCCGCCCGGTCCTTTACCCGACTTGGTTGGCCAATGTCGTCTTAGTACCCAAACCCTTGGGCAAATGGCGAATGTGCGTCAACTTCATCGATCTGAACAAAGCTACTTCGAAGGACTATTATCATCTACCAAGCATCGATCAACTAGTCGATTCAACTTCGGGCAATGAGCTTCTCAGCTTCCTCGACGCCTACTCCGGGTATCACCAGATCCGGATGCATCCCGAGGGCACTGAGAAAATGACATTTACCTCTGACCTCGGAGTGTATTGCTATACCCGGATGCCTTTCGGGTTGAAGAACGCTGGAGCAACTTATCAGAGGTTGGTAAACCAAATTTTTGAAGACCAGATCAGTCAGAATGTTGAGGCCTACATTGACGACATGCTCGTTAAGTCGCCGAAGGCCGAAGATCACTTCTCCGACCTGGATGAGACTTTTCAAACTCTCCGAAGGTACAATATGAAACTTAACCCTTCAAAGTGTGCTTTTAGAGTCTAGTCCGGAAAGTTCTTAGGGTTTTTAGAAACTCAACGGGGGATTGTGGTAACACTTTTATTATTTATTATTTATTAATTTATTTATTTATTTATTTATCTGTGGTCATTTAATTTATTTAATTTAGTTTATTTAGTGCGTAGGCGTGCCAGTCATGAGATGACAATTTATTCAGACTCCAAATACTAAAATGGCTCAGAGTCATGAGTGTGCTCGTCGTCTGACTAATCAGACGATAGTGGGGCCGAGTCGAGACTGAGACCCGTCGTGTCATAAAGGTCACGACGTTAATTACATCTCTCCGAAGGGGAGAAAATACTTGATTAATCGCCAGGAGAAAGGGCCCTATGACCTAAAACTTATGTTAGTGTGTGCATAAAAATAATAAAAAAGATGCCCCCGACGGGACCTTGTTGATTCAGCGAGATAGGACCCAGCGCCACTCATGACCAATTCATTGTGATCACTATCATTATTCTTCTGTTATCATTTTTTTGTATTTATATTTTGTATTTATTGTCTTTTTATTCTCGATTGTTGTGATTTTATATCACTTTGTTATATAGATTTTATCATGATTTTTATTATTTGATTTATCTTTTATTATTTATTTTGACTTATTATTTTATTATATATATTTTTTATTTATTTTATTTTTTGGTTTGACTTAGTTGCATTATTCATATGCATATCTTTATTTTATTACATTATTTATTTTAATTTTACTTGCTTTGATTTTATTATGTTATCCTTTTTATTGTTTTGGCTTTCTTATATATTATTATTATTTTTACTTTGATGTTACTTTGTTATTATTATTATTTATTTATTTATTGTTATGTTATTATTATTATTATTTTGACTTTCTTACATATTATTTTTGTTTTGATATATTTATCTTATTATCTTATTATTATTCTATTTATTTATTATTATTAGATAATAATAATAATTATTATTTTTGTCGTGACTCGAGTGATAAAAAATCAAACTTTTGATAGCATCGCCCCCTGTCCCGGAGTATGTCGGGGGGATGTAGTGGGTGCTCGTCTGTAAAAATCTGAGACGGTCCCTTAATCATCCAGGTGTGCATGCGATGGCAACACCTAGTCCCATATCAAATGTAGTACCTCCGAGGACAAGCCTACCAAGAGGTTCGGGTCATCCGAGGAGCTTTTCGATCAGGTTTGCGTAAATCTTTCATCTCACCGTTGACACAGTCGCATACGCATGCAGGTTCAAAGGTGAACCAGTGTATCCCCAAGCCATCGAGTCTGGAACTAAAAGCAGCGTAGAAAACTTATTCGGACGTCAATCTAGGACTAATTTATGCTGAAGATGCAGCAACGCCACGGGGAATCCCTGGAACACATGTTCGCCTATGATCCGACGTGATTTAATATTAAGAAAGGGGACGAAACCTAGTAGGGATAGGTCCGACTCAAAGGGTTATCGGCCCCGAAGTGAGGTCAGGTCATGGCGATGGCCAAATCTGTAGGCCCAAGCTGTGCTCGCAATAGGCCTTGTTTGTATTCATTTTATTCATAACTCAAGGGCACCCGGTTGAGCTAAACGGCCACAAAAGGGCTAACCCGGGGGTTCTGGTTGGGGCAATACAACACAGAGTGAAGCTCAGTTGTTGGCCCAGATAGATGGCGGACAAGAAGGGGGGTTGAATTGTCCCCCAGGCGAGATGCCAGATTTTAAAAACTATTTCGCAGTTAGAACAAAATTGAGGAAAATAATTAAACTAAGATAACTCAGTTCACTCAATCTTACCGTGCTCACACGA
Organism: Amorphophallus konjac; assembly: GCA_022559845.1. Lineage (NCBI taxonomy): Eukaryota > Viridiplantae > Streptophyta > Magnoliopsida > Alismatales > Araceae > Amorphophallus > Amorphophallus konjac. The sequence continues at coordinate 364,614,407 of CM040122.1, forward strand.
ATAGCTTATGCAAAGAATGATTTAAGTCTACTCTCAATCTTTCCGATCTCACACGGACTACCAATCCAACAAACGATGAACAATTACTAATAGCAGATAGCAGACGAATCGATGTGTGATGATGTAGTGAATAAAATTCTATAAATTGAGCTGTTAACGGACATAGAAGAAATGGATAATCACACAGGTAAGCCACAAGGAACACGAAGATTTTTAGGTGGTTCGGGACCACGACGGGCTCCCTACGTCCACCCCTCACCGAAACCCGGTGAGGCTTCACTAACACGCTACGAACCGTAGCAACCATGGGGACGAAGCCCAACACCACACATGCTGCCTCCGCAGCAATCCACACACACGGACACGGTGAACTTACCCTGCACTAAAACCTCACACGGAGACGCAGCTCCGTCCACACACACAAGTATTCGGATGTTCAGAGAAATAAAAATATATTCAATACATGCTCATGCTCAAGGTAGACTAAAGAAAGAAACACAATATCGACTTAGAAGGTTTTAGAAGTATCTCCTTGAGAAGCTAGGGTCTCCCAAAATGTCTCCCTTGAAGCTTGTTCAGGTGGGGGGTCACTTTTCAGATGAAAGGATGCCGAACGAGCTCCTCCTTAACGATTTTGGCTTGTTGAAGCAAGAACGCCCAAGAGCGGCTGTAGATCTTCAATATTCCAATCCAAATCGCCCTTGCAAGAGGAAGGAAAAAGATTAACACTCAAAGCCCTCTCTTCTCTCCCACCTGTTGCCTGGACCCTCCTTCACTCCTTTCCATGCAAAAGATAGAACAATTAGCCCCTTCGGTTGTCTTCCTTGTAAAAATCGCAAGGATATATAAGGCAGCAAATAGATGAACATATGACAAGAATGCCCAAGATAAAAACCACCCAAAACCTTCTATAATATGTAAGGGAACCCTAAGGGCAAATGGGTCCAAGAGGGGACTAAATGGATTGGGTTTGAGAAGGGTCGAAAGGCTTACGGAAAACCTAATCCGATCTGCCCAGAAGAAGTGTCGACTCTCAGAGTCGACACTTTCTTCACAGGGTGGGGCCAGCGATGAAGAAAAAAAATCACCCAGGACATAAGTGTCGACTCTCAGAGTTGACACTTTTTGTCAGGAGTTCTGCTAGCCACAAAAATAGCCCTCAGGCATGTAAGTGTCGACTCTCAGAGTCGACACTTGCAGCCTGCTACTCCCAGGCAGTAGGCTGGCCAACAAGTGTCGACTCTGAGAGTCGACACTTGCAGTACCAGAACAAAAAAATGCCTTATGTAGTATGAACAAGCCCAAAAACATCAAATGCCAATCAACCCCATTCAAGGTACAATAAATGAACTTCAAGATTAAATTCTAACCAAAGATCCACTGGTTTGAAAATAATATGAACCTGCACTTGTATAAACAAATCACTCAAGTTAATCTTAAAGTAATGCAACTCAATACTCAATCACATTGTCATAGCTTGTTCAACCTGCATGTTTTTATATTGAAATGGAACCACATATATGAATTTGATTCACATACATCCAGCCAATTTAATACACAAGCTTCGCAATCCAAAACTTGCTTCATATATGTAAGAGCCATTTCCAATTCAAATCATGCCTTGACCACTTTGATATAGAATCAATTCACACATGAATATCACATGCTTCTAACCAATTTTCTACACAAGCTCACAAATCAAATGTAGATACATTAACACCAGATTTGAGTTTCAACAGATCATAGCAAATATTTATTCAGTCCTTAGCATGGAAAACCCATTTCCAATAAAATTCAATCAAATCACACATGAAATGCAAATTCAGTCCAACTCAATATGAGTATGCCATATGTCATATGCATAAATCCTTCAACCTGCACAATAACCCATAGCCAAATAAGTCCTTGTAGAAAGGAACCATTTAACAAGGGAATGCCATACAACCAGGCTTCATTAAGATCAACATGAAATCCATAAAGTCAAAGTGCTTGAAACACCATCAATTAGGAGCCAGAACAGCAGAAGTGTCGACTCCATTACATGGCCGGTCTGTCTGCAGAGCAGACAGACCAAGGCCCCCAGTTCAAGGAGTGTTGACACTGGGTGTCGACACCCTTTGACTTGGTGGACTGTCTACTGTGTAGACAGCCCATGGCCCAGGGAGGGTTGACCCCTAGGGTCTACCCCTCTCCTGTAGGATCTAAAAATAATGACAGATAAGCCCCTTAATCACTAAAAACCTTATAGATAATTAAAACTAAATAGCCACACAATGGAACAAGGTATTGGCATGTTTTTCATCGTAATCCAAGAAATGATAAAAGAATGGGCTAAGCATTTGCAAGCCCAAAGCATCACTCATATATACAATGCCGGTCTAACCCAATAAAGTATACGCATGGAATGCAGTAAAGACATTTGACAACCATAGACTATAAGCATGAAAGCTCATTCATGATTCGCAGAACTAAGAGAAATGTAACCATGAAAAACCATGTTTGACTTGGCTTGGTGGAAGCTAGATGAGGTCGACACCAAGTCATGGTGAGATCGACACCACAGAACAATATTGCAACTATAAATTATATCCACCAAGCATTTCAACCCTGCAAAGTAAGATATCAACATGTGAGCTCATTTGCCACAACACTTGTACACACAAATGTCACTCTACACACACGCAACGCACACAATATTTTGTTATCATCAAAACCATTATCAAAGATAAAGAGGGAGTGCAACGAACCCAATAATCTCCCCCTTTTTGATGATGATAAAATATTATGGCCAAAAACTCTCTCCCCCTTTGGCATTATTAAAAAGTGGGGGACTAGGGGAACAGATATGAAGCTTCCTCAGAAATAAGATTGAATTTAAAAGCATTGGCGCAAGAACCCAACAATGTGAACTGTATGAGCAATATACAGTTTATCCAAAAGAACCACATCATTCTTCAAACCTAAGATGAAGCAGAAGTCTTTCAAGAACCCAAAAGGATATGGAAGTGTAAACTTGAAAATGCAAAATTATGCATGTCCTAAGTTCTGCCCAGTGTATGCATGACCTAGAACTTGCAAAGTTTGTATGTATGCCTTCTAAATGCCATGACTATGCAACACATGTTATATGCAGAAAACTGTGATATTCCCAAGTATGGCTGAAATATGTGCAAGTTTGCAAATTCTAAATTATATGTAAAATGTATGATCAAACTATGTACAAAGGTATGACTAACATGAACTATATGCAAGTGTTTTGCTGAAAGCACACTATTCTCCCCCTTTGTTATGGACAAAAATTGATTGACAATGGGGTTATTTAAGCTTGTTATTTACATGTATGATCTAAGGATGTATCAATGTGAGTTGAAGTATGAAATGAAGTATGCATGCAAGCAACCAAGCAAGCAAGCAAACATAAAAGCCAATCAAACAAGTATCTCTAGTACTCCCCCTCAGTGGGGTAAGAGGATAACAACTGAACAGTGTATTCAAAATCAAAGAGTGAGACATTAGTCATAATAAAAAAAAGGTAGTACATGCATATGCTAGAGGCACTGCATAACCCATGATTAGAATAAATTCAAGATATACATGCATCACAATATATCCAAAAATGAAAGTGCGGCATGAGAAATGAGCTTCAAATTATATGAATGTCATTAGACTTTCTTAAGAACACTAGAGGGTTATTTCCTCCCTACACTTCCATTTTAGATCCTCGAGTGTCGGTAGCTTCGCACAACCCTATTTATGATTCCTTTTATCGGACTTCACCGCTTGACGCGAGTCACCTCATATGTCTCAATGGGGATTCCCGGCTACTAAGTTTTGTCACTCATGGATTAAGCTTCACCGTTCGTCGTGAGTCACCTCATATGTCTCAATGGGGTTTCCCGGCTACTAAGTTCCACTTTCCACTAATTTAAATTTTTATGTGGATTTTTGTTTCACTTTTCAACGCGAGTTTCCTCATTTATTTCAGTGGGGATTCTCGACTACTCAGTTCCACTCTCCACTTATTTATTTTTGTGGGAAAGGTAGCTCTTTCCTCACGATTACTCTTAACTTCCATGTAGAGATTTAAGTTCCCTTTAAAGTGTTGAAAAAAATTTCTAGAATCCTTATCGATCGAAGTCATTTACATCATTATGTGTATGGTGTGTGGGTAATTGCTTTGTAAGTAGAAATCGAATTTGCCGTTACATAGCTATGACTCCCCCTAAATGTATGCACAATTGGAAACAAATCCTCCTCTTTTGTATATGTCATGATTCACAAATGATCTAAATCACTGCATTTTATATAACAAGGAGGTGAGGTCTTAGAAGATTTTCAAGAAATGATTTTCTAGAAATATATACATGCATTTAAGTAAGGATTTGAAACTAGAGTCATGCAAGATGATTTCCGGTACGTGGCGGAGGTGTAGGTCCAAAGACCCGACTCACGCATGGTGAGTGTTTCCCGGTGGACGGAATCCACCATTTCACAACACACCATTTTAAATACCGAAGAATCATGGCATTCAAGCACATAAGTATGAGATATATGCAAATATATGCATGTAAATAAAAATGATTGAAGATTATCCCTATTTACAAATATGCAAGGATGTGTATGATATGTGCCAGAGGTTAAGTATGTAAACTACGTATGTAAAACTGAATTGTTATTCACAAAATGTGAAACGGAGACTATGCAAAGCTGACTTAATCACCTAATCATTTAACCTGTAAATCTCAACACTTTAAAAGTTGCCAAAATCAACAAAACATGAATGTAATTATTTAAATGCAATCATTTTTCTCCAAAACTCAATTTTTACCTTTTCAAACTTTTCAAGGAGAACCTAAGCAGAATGAATTTCTAAACCAAATCATTTTTCTTTCTCGCCTTGAGAATCCTTCATTTATTGACATTTTTGGCCTCAAGATGCCCCTACAAAATAAATTCTCATTTTGAAGATTTGGGTACCCAAGCCATCTTGGGTCCCGAGGGGTTAGTTTTAGCATGAGCAAATGTATTCTTATATCTCCTGGCACACCAATCATCATCAAGTCTCATTGTGGTACAGTCATCCATTCAATGACCATTTTTACCACAATAGAAGCAGTAAGAAGATTTTCTTTTCATAGACCATTTATCGTCATTTTTCAGTGAAACACAGTTGTTCATCATGTGTCCAACTTCACCGAAGTAAAAACAACAAGAAGAGTTTCTTTTGACTGACTGATTATCATCATTTTTCCTCAAATGACATGTATACATTGTGTGGGCTATCTCACCACAATAAAAGTATGTGATATTCTTCTTTCCAAAAACATTCCTAACACCATCAACTATTTTATTTCTAATTTTCATGGTCTGATTGTCATCAAATTTCATCAATAAATATTCATGCATTTCATGGTCATATTTTTCACAGTAAAAATATGAAACATTCATCATTTTTCTTGATGCATGAACAAATTCAACAGTTGGGGGTTTTGCATGTACACAAGAGTAATCAATGTCATTTTTCTATTTTTGATTTTCTTTATCACACATGAACAAAAACTCATTCAAACTCTTGATTTTATTCTCCAATGACGAAATATGCAATTCACAATTAGCAATATCTTCTTCACGCAGTGCAAGTTTATCATTCAAAAGAGAATTGATAGTCTTATAGCTTGCAACTTCTTGTTCCATAACATGAACATTTTCTGAATCATCATCAACCACATGTTTTCCTTTTTCAAGGACTTTCAACTCATCACACAACAATTTATTTTGATCTTTGAGTTTTTCAATTTCTTCAACAAGTTTTTCATTCCGAACAAGTTTATTAAGTAAAATCTGATCACTATCCAAACAGCTCAATTTACCTCTTAGTTCTTTTTCAATGTCTTCAAGTTCTGAAATTTTAGCCATTAAGGTTTCATCTTCAGTTTTCAGAATTGAAATTATTTCTTTCTGGCTATCAACCTCAAAGACATGAGACTCAACTAATTTTTCAAAGTTAGTGCATTTTTCACAAGAGGAATTATCAGCACAAGTATTTTTAATTTCGGCACACTTAGCACATGGAGAGTTAACATGAGAAGAGTCATCAAGTTTCCTTTTTAATTTTCTCTTTTCAGATTTTATTATTTTATATCTATAAAATAACTCATCATAAGCATTCATTAATTCATCATAACTCAGTTCATCTTCCTCATCGGAATCAGAGTTTACCTTTGAACTTTCATTACTTTGACGTTCATTCTCATTATTTTTCACGAGGCACTCATCATTCCAACTTTCTTCTTGAGCTTCGCTTAGCCCATCATAGATCTCTTTGGCAGATCTATAGTCAGAAATAAATGAAAATTTGTCAATGCATACTGCAGCTTTAAGAACATCCAAAATAAAAAGATTATCAGAGTTCTTTTTCTTATGCTCATCGGTCCACCTTGACTCATTTTTTGGTAGAATGTAAGGACCATGAGTGATTAAATTCATAAGCTTTGGATCAGCATTAGTAATCCAAACACAGAATTTTTCAAGCCATAAAGCATAATCAAAACCATCAAAGACAGAAACCAAATTCACATTAGCCATCATAAAGTGATCTTTTCTCCAAGACCGTGAGGTCCACTAATGAAAATCACAGACTGTGCTCCGATACCAATTGCTAGCCCAGATAGATGGCGGACAAGAAGGGGGGTTGAATTGTCCCTCAGGCGAGATGTCAGATTTTAGAAACTATTTCACAGTTAGAATAAGATTGAGAAAAACAATTAAACTAAGATAACTCAGTTCACTTGTAGTGCCCTAGAATTTATATAATTTTCAGATTATAAATGGAATTTTCTAGAATTTATTAAGAAATTATAAGGGGCTAAATAGATTAATAAATGGATTATTGAATTAATAAATAAGGTATAAGGCCCAATAGTGTTAAATAATTAATCTAACCTTTTTAATTAAGACCCAAAAGGTTTAAGGACCTAGCCCATTAAGTTTGGCCCATATTCTAGAAGGTTATTTAGCTTATTCACGGATTTTAAAGGATAAATATCCCTTAATTAGATAATTATATAGATAAAAAGAAAAAAAGAGTTTTATTAATTTAAAATTATACACACGTTGGCTGTAACGGTCTATCGGGCGACCGCCACATGCATATAACGCATCAGGACTGGACCGTCACACCCTGTTAATTCCGTGAGTTGAAGAACTTGCAAAAAGATGGGATCTTTGGGATCCTATCTGCAAGAGACCTAATTAGGAGAACATGTAAGGTTACTAGGGACTCTTAGGGATCAGGTTTTGGCCAACTAAGGACTCTAGAATCGATTTAATCCTTAAACCCTAGCCAAATCCCTATAAATAAGACCCAGTTCTGAACTCAGCGACCCTTACTTTTGGCTCGTGAAGAATCAAGATAAGGAGATAGAATTTCGGGTAAGTTCTTTTGAACATTTTATTTTTAATACTAAGGTTTAACAACTCTCAAAATTTCATGATATGAGGTCGAGTATCCAGGGATTTGGAGGCTTCCAAAGTTACTGGTACTACCTTAGCAATCCAGGAATCTGAACGAAAGTCCTCTGAAGATCAGGAAAATAGAGGAGCTAAACGAGGTAATCAGACCTTAATGCTTTAGAACTTTTTGTTCCCCTTAGATTCATCTTCTTAACCTCCAAATGTCACACCTTTAGGTCAGGAGATTCAAGAGATAGAGCGACGTGAAGTTGCTGAAAAACTACAGAAAGAAGGGAACTAGGGCATGTCTTGAAGACCCAAATTAGAAGTTTAAAGCCCAGGGAAAAGGTAGGTCATCTCATGAACGGTAAAAAAAACAACATGTTAGAGATAAAAGCCCTATGATTTTGATTGATTACATGCATTATAGATTATGAATTTCATGTCTTAGCAAGATCATGCATACATGCATACCTTTAGCCTAACCAAAGATAAAAGATATCATCTTTATCATTCACTGTGACCTATGCATATATCTGGCCTTTACTTTGTTATCATGACTAGACTAGTTAGTGATTATGATTTTTCTTGCATGGACATAGTTCCTTATCTTTATCCTCAGCATAAGCTCTGACGGATTAGGGTAGGACCGTCACATGACTGTAACGGCCTTACGATAAGCCGTCACACTCTCTGTTGTGTTTAAATTATTCTGTTGTCTCTGACGCACCATGCTAGGAGTGATATAATACTGTAACGGTCCTCCGACAAACCGTCACACGGCTGTAACGCGCCTATGCTAGACCGTTAGAACACTGTTCTTTATCAACTCGAGACAGAATGGAAATTAGTCAAGTCTACTTATAAATAAGCCTAGTTATTTAAGTTTTGACCTGATATCATGACTTTAAGTTTAATTATTGATTCATGATAGGAATTGCATGATTACAAGCCTTTTAAGTTATTTTGTGTTATGTTAATTTCATTGGCTAAACTCTAATAGTTTGTATTTAAAGTATGATTTCAAAAGATGTATTGACGGAGTTTTATCATGGTTTCACATGGTTTCACAGTCTTTTCTATCTATAGAGTCATTTTCTTTAAGTACATGGCATATATTCCGGTATATGGCCATTAGTTTACACATTGCACTATAGGAACATATTCTTGAATATGAGGACCTCTCTATTGGATATTCCTTCCAATGGACTAGAAAATCTTATTTCAAGGCCTCCGTAATTCTCCGCGAGCCTGGGATTCTCACTAGGACGCCGAGTTGGTTGTACCATGAAAGCCCAATCATTAGAAAACACTATCGATGGTTTCTGGTTTTCGGATATGTAACGGATCAAGGTTGGACCGTCAGGCTCATCTAACGGCCCAATAAACGACCGTCACATGTACTGAGTCCATCTTTACTTCTCTCGGATTCAGACCATTGTAACGGCCCAATACTGGAGCGTCACGTTATGTAACTGCCTAGTACAAGACCGTCACAGTTCTATATTTTGTTAACCCGAGGTTTGACCAAGGGGTTGATATTTTAAAGTTCCTAGGTGGATCATTGATGTTCTAGGACTTGTCACAATGATCAAGATACTTAATTTTAAATGATGAAAAGTTAAGAAATGAGTCGTTATGCTACCGAATTATTTCCATGAGCATAACATAGTATAAGTCATTCTTGATCTTTCATATTCTAAATTGAAGCGTTCATTCATTGATTATTATTATCATGAGCTTATTGAACTTATTACATTCTTGGCCATACTTTATTGTTACATACGTGGAAATAGCTTGATTTATACTTGAAGATGCGATCGAGCACTGATTGTGTTCAAGGGCTCTATACTAGTCCCATCGACTGATTGTCGGAAACATACTATTATAAACCATGGGGTATGATGCTACTGGCGTCGCATTACGTTGGGAGTACTTTCTCTATAAATAAGTAAAAATCCACGACATCATGAAATTACTTGTACATGACTTTCTTGCTTGTTACATGATACTTCACAGAAATTCACCAAATACTTGCTCATAAGTAAAAGATGTTTGGATGATGACTACGTGATCTTGATAGTACATTCTCGTTACATTCTTGTTTCATGAAAGGCCATGCTACATTCTTGTTCATTCTTGCTACATTCTCGCTAGTTCATACTTATTCATTCTATCTTAAACTATCATCTTTGTTACTTTGGTTACTCGCATGATTGATCGCATTTCACATGATTTTACCTAAATTCTTTAGAGCTAAAATGCTAATTACTTTAATAGTGCTAATCATGTTGATGCGAAGATACCTACTGGACAAGTGTGCTCATTGCCTATTTCCAATCTTTTTCAGGAGATGGAAGTGATACGGATTCGAGTTATACAAGTAGCGGGTCCGAGAGTGAATAAAAATCATATCAAATTGAGAGTGAAGACTTAGGAAGTCTACAATGTTTAGATCGAGTCTTTGTAATTTCTTATTTCTTGAGTCTAGTGGAATGGAAAAAGTATGAAAATGTTATTGTACTATAATACTCGATTATCAATGATATAAAGTTGGAGTTTGATTAATTAGTATGCGATTGCATTCTTATGTGTGGTTGCCTTGCGCTCTGATCATTCTTTCTTACAAGAGGCTTACCATGCCGACTGTTCACGTTCCTCGAGCGAGTCTTCCGCTGTAATAAAGGCTCGGGACGTGACAGTTAAGTTGGTATCAGAGCCTAAGTCTCAGGACTTAGGGAGAAGAATCATGTCATAGGATAAGTCCAAGGTTTAAGGACCCTTACCTATGCACTAAGAAATAAATTTTCCATACCCATGTGAGAATTGGGTAGAGCTCGGGATAAGATAGTTAATTAGCTTTAAGATTAATTTTCTTCCAATTTCACGAGAAATAATAAATTGTTATATTTCTCTCAGGTACCTTATTATTACCATGGCTGATCGCGTAGATTGGAATGGCATGCAACAAACAGTTGCCGGCCTTACTCAGGCATTACAAACCATGGCGCTAGCTGGCGCAGGAGCAAGGGCTGGCGATTTACATCGTAATTTCTGGAGTTTAAACCCTCCACGTTTTTATGGTTCTTCTAATCCAGACGAAGCAGAGAACTGGATTGACGAGATGAATCGTATATTTGACGTCATCCAATGCACCGATCAAGAGAAGGTGCGTCTTGCAACCTTCCAACTCAACAAAGATGCCCGTACATGGTGGAAGTCGGTTCTGGCACCTCCGGCCGATGCACCTCATACATGGGATGGCTTTCTCACCTTATTCTGTGCCAAGTATTTCTCTGAGCATGTGAAAGAAAGAAAGGCTATGGAGTTCGCCTCTCTTTGACAGGGAATGATGACAGTGGCTGAATATGAATTACAATTCTCAAGGCTAGCACCTTATGCACCGCATCTAATCAGTACCGATCTATTAAAGGCAAATCGGTTTATGGACGGGTTACGTTCCAGTTTTATTCAGCTGCTTGGGACCCAAAATATCCGTACTTATGCGGAGATGGTTCAGCTGGCATACTTATGTGAGAGGACCTTAGAAAAGGTCGAGAAATTGAAAGGAAAAGGAGAAGAGTCTAGCCGACGATCACATCGGCATTACAAGAAAGAGAAATTCAGCATCACAGAGCCTCATAAGAGCCGTGATAGTAAGAAGAGATCCAGAAGTGGGAACGGTGGAAGTTCTCAGAAGAACAAGAAGATTAAGGAGGAGGAGCAAGTCGCCACGGCTAGCACTTTTTGTGAAAAGTTTGGCCATTCGGCTGAAGAATGCTAGAAGCGCCTCGGCACTTATTTACGCTGTGGAAGCAGGGAGCATTGCATGCCGGATTGCCCCCTTATGAAGGACCAGTCATCTGGTGGTGGACGCAGGAGGCAAGCTCGCCTCAATGCCATTCTAGAAGAAGAGGAAGCGCCCAGGGATGGTGGGCTTGTGGAAGGTACTCTTCAAATTTATTTCCGTCCTACATTTGTGCTATTTGATACTGGTGTCTCTCATTCTTTTATCTCCACTACTTTTGAAAAAACATTACCAATTGCATTAGTCCCCTTACCTTCAGATCTTGCTATTACCACACCCTTAGGTTCTGGAACAAAGCTTACCAACTATTATCCTGATAGCGAAGTGATAGTAGAAGGTCATAATCTCCCCGCAAACTTAGTGTGCCTTGACATGAAAGGTTATGATGCCATTTTAGGGGTAGACTAGCTTGTAGATCATGATGCTTATATCAATTGCAGAATGATGATTATATCCTTCCGAAAACCCGGTCTTCCAAGATTCTCTTTTCTTGGCATTAAATACAAGAAATATCCCACTATCATATCTTCTCTTCACGCTTGCAAACTCATCTCGCAAGGATGTGAAGCTTTTCTTGCTGCTGTCATTGTTACGGAGTCCAAGGAAATCATCATAGTGGATATCCCTATTGCAAATGAATTCCCAGATGTATTCCCATCCGAATTACCCTGTTTACCACCCGAGAGGGAAGTGAACTTCACTATTGAACTCATTGCAGGAGCAGCACCTGTTTCTATAGCCCCTTACAGGATATCCCCCACAGAACTCAAGGAACTAAAGAAGCAGTTGCAGGAACTACTGGATAAGGGCTTCATCAGACCTATCACATCCCCTTGGGGTGCGCCAGTTCTTTTTGTCAAGAAGAATGATGGTTCTCTCAGGCTATGTATCGATTACCGGTGATTGAATCAACTTACAATCAAAAACAAGTATCCGTTGCCGCGTATTGATGAGCTCTTCGATCAACTTTCAGGAGCAGAATATTTCTCCAAGATTGACCTCAGATCAGGTTATCATCAGCTTAGAATTAAAGAAGAAGACATTTATAAATCAGCTTTTCGGAGTCGTTATGGCCACTATGAATTCGTGGTAATGCTGTTCGGGTTAACTAATACCCCAGCAGCATTTATGCAACTTATGAACAGTGTTTTTCAACCATATCTGGACCAATTCATCGTCGTGTTCATTGATGACATCTTGATATATTCTAAGACAAAAGAGGAACATGAAGAACATCTGAGGATAACTCTGCAAACACTTAGAGAACATAAACTTTATGCAAAGCTTAACAAATGTGAATTCTTGCTCAAGGAAGTTTCATTCTTAGGCCACATTATTTCAAAGGAAGGAATCGCTGTGGATCCTTCGAAAGTCGAAGCTGTCAGAAATTGGAGCCAGCCAATGACTGTATCAGAAGTAAGGAGTTTTCTGGGTCTAGCTGGTTATTATAGAAGGTTCATTAAGGACTTCTCAAAGATTGCTGTTCCTTTAACTAGACTCATGAGAAAAGAAAATCCTTTTGTCTGGTCAAAGGAATGTGAAAAGTGTTTTCAAACTCTTAAGAATCATCTTACTACAGCTCCCATTTTATCACTACATGTGGAAGGTGATAGATTTGAAGTATATACGGATGCATCTGGCATTGGCTTGGGATGTGTTCTCATGCAAGATGGAAAGGTAATCTATTATTCCTCAAGACAATTGAAACATCACGAGGAAAATTATCCCGTGCATGATTTAGAATTGGCAGCTGTTATTTTCGCCATAAAAATTTGGCGTCATTATCTCTATGGAGAAAAGTTCATGGTATACTCGGACCACAAGAGCTTGAAATATTTATTTTCTCAAAAAGAGCTAAATATGAGACAGAGAAGATGGTTAGAATACCTCAAAGATTTTGATTTTACTATTCAATATCATCCTGGCAAGGCTAATGCTGTAGCCGATGCACTCAGCAGAAAACCAATGGGAATGCTATCAAGTCTTATGATTAGTATGACTAATCTTATTCCTCAGTTTGCTCAATTAAATTTAGATATTGACATGAAGGAAGAAGATTGTTTCATGGCTAATATCCAAGCTCAACCAACATTAATAAAGGATCTGGTCAAGTTGCAAAATGATGATCCTACGTTACTAGAGATTAAAGCTAACATAGATTAGAGGCCGGATTTCTCCGTTTCCAATGACGGAAGATTGCTATTCAAGGGCCGAGTATGTGTACCGGATCATGAGGATACGAAGAAATTGATCCTAGAAGAAGCACATAATTCTAAGTACAACATTCATCCAGGAGGTACAAAGATGTATCAAGATCTCAAAAGAAACTTCTGGTGGCCCAATATGAAGAGAGAGATAGCGGATTTCGTGTCTCACTGTCTCACTTGCCAACAAGTTAAAGCAGAGCATTTTAGACCCGCCGGTAAATTACATCCCTTAGACATTCCAACATGGAAGTGGGAGAGTATAGGGATAGATTTCATCATGGGTTTACCTAAGACCAGAGGAGGACACGATGGTATATGGGTAATCATAGACCGATTGACTAAATCTGCACATTTTCTACCAATAAAAAGTCGATGGTCTGTGGATATTCTAGCAGCATTATACATAAGAGAAATTGTCAAATTACATGGTGTCCCTGTCATTATTATATCTGATAGAGATCCTCGATTCACATCACATTTCTGGGAGGGTCTACAAAACTCACTAGGGACTAGATTGAACTTTAGCACAGCCTTTCATCTTCAAACAGATGGTCAGACGGAAAGAACAAATCAAGTAGTAGAAGATATGCTCAGGGCTTGTGCTATCAATTTTGGAGGAAGTTGGCATGATCACTTGTCTCTGGTAGAATTTGCATATAACAACAGTTATCAAGCCAGCATACAAATGGCATCTTTTGAAGCATTATATGGAAAAAGATGTAGATCACCTATTTATTGGAATGAAATAGGGCAAAGGTAATTTCTAGGCCCCGACCTTATCAGGGATTCTACAGAGAAGATCAAGCTCATTCGAGAAAGAATGCAGATGGCACAAGATAGGCAAAAGTCTTATGCCGATAATCGAAGGCGCGATTTGAAGTTTTAGGTTGGAGATCATGTATATATAAAGGTTTCTTCGGGTCGTGGTATTCGAAGATTTGGCATCAAAGGTAAGCTAACTCCCAGGTTCATTGGCCCATTTGAAATTCTTGAAAGGGTCGGTGAAGTAGCTTATAGACTGGCTTTACCTCCGAAATTAGCAGGAGTTCATGACGTATTTCACGTCTCTATGCTAAAAAAGTATGTATATGATCCTGACCATGTTATCACTTATGATAATTTGGAAATTTAGACGGACATGACGTACGAGCAAAAGCCAATAAAGATTTTGGAACGTGAAGTACGTCAACTAAGGAATAAAGTTATTCCTATGGTCAAGATTCAATGGAAGAAAACATGGGAAACCGAAGAAGCTATGCGAAAAAGATTCTCAGAATTATTCAACTGTAAGTACACTCTCCACAATCCATGTATTAAATTTGGGGATCAAATTCTTTTAAGTGGGGGAGGGTGTAGTGCCCCAAAATTTATATAATTTTCAGATTATAAATAGAATTTTCTAGAATTTATTAAGAAATTATAAGGGGCTAAATAGATTAATAAATAGATTATTGAATTAATAAATAAGGTATAAGGCCCAATAGTGTTAAATAATTAATCTAACCTTTTTAATTAAGACCCAAAAGGTTTAAGGACCTAGCCCATTAAGTTTGGCCCATATTCTAGAAGGTTATTTAGCTTATTCACGGATTTTAAAGGATAAATATCCCTTAATTAGATAATTATATAGATAAAAAAAGAGTTTTATTAATTTAAAATTATACACACGTTGGCTGTAACGGTCTATCGGGCGACTGCCACATGCATATAACGCATCAGGACTGGACCGTCACACCCTGTTAATTCCGTGAGTTGAAGAACTTGCAAAAAGATGGGATCTTTGGGATCCTATCTGCAAGAGACATAATTAGGAGAACATGTAAGGTTACTAGGGACTCTTAGGGATCAGGTTTTGGCCAACTAAGGACTCTAGAATCGATTTAATCCTCAAACCCTAGCCAAATCCCTATAAATAAGACCCAGTTCTGAACTCAGCGACCCTTACTTTTGGCTCGTGAAGAATCAAGATAAGGAGATAGAATTTCGGGTAAGTTCTTTTGAACTTTTTATTTTTAATACTAAGGTTTAACAACTCTCAAAATTTCATGATATGAGGTCGAGTATCCAGGGAGTTAGAGGCTTCCAAAGTTACTGGTACTACCTTAGCAATCCAGGAATCTGAACGAAAGTCCTCTAAAGATCAGGAAAATAGAGGAGCTAAACGAGGTAATCAGACCTTAATGCTTTAGAACTTTTTGTTCCCCTTAGATTCATCTTCTTAACCTCCAAATTTCGCACCTTTAGGTCAGGAGATTGAAGAGATAGAGCGACGTGAAGTTACTGAAAAACTACAGGAAGAAGGGAACTAGGGCGTGTCTTGAAGACCCAAATTAGAAGTTTAAAGCCCAGGGAAAAGGTAGGTCATCTCATGAACGGTAAAAAAATAACATGTTAGGGATAAAAGCTCTCTGATTTTGATTGATTACATGCATTATAGATTATGAATTTCATGTCTTAGCAAGATCATGCATACATGCATACCTTTAGCTTAACCAAAGATAAAAGATATCATCTTGATCATTCACTGCGACCTATGCATATATCTGGCCTTTACTTTGTTATCATGACTAGACTAGTTAGTGATTATGATTTTTCTTGCATGGACATAGTTCCTTATCTTTATCCTCAGCAGAAGCTCTGACGGATTAGGGTAGGACCGTCACATGACTGTAACGGCCTTACGATAAGCCGTCACACTCTCTGTTGTGTTTAAATTATTCTGTTGTCTCTGACGCACCATGCTAGGAGCGATACAATACTGTAACGGTCCTCCGACAAACCGTCACACGGCTGTAACGCGCCTATGCTAGACCGTTAGAACACTGTTCTTTATCAACTCGAGACAGAATGGAAATTAGTCAAGTCTACTTATAAATAAGCCTAGTTATTTAAGTTTTGACCTGATATCATGACTTTGAGTTTAATTATTGATTCATGATAGGAATTGCATGATTACAAGCCTTTTAAGTTATTTTGTGTTATGTTAATTTCATTGGCTAAACTCTAATAGTTTGTATTTAAAGTATGATTTCAAAAGATGTATTGACGGAGTTTTATCATGGTTTCACATGGTTTCACAGTCTTTTCTATCTATAGAGTCATTTTCTTTAAGTACATGGCATATATTCCGGTATATGGCCATTAGTTTACACATTGCACTATAGGAACATATTCTTGAATATGAGGACCTCTCTATTGGATATTCCTTCCAATGGACTAGGAAATCTTATTTCAAGGCCTCCGTAATTCTCCGCGAGCCTGGGATTCTCACTAGGACGCCGAGTTGGTTGTACCATGAAAGCCCAATCATTAGAAAACACTATCGATGGTTTCTGGTTTTCGGATATGTAACGGATCAAGGTTGGACCGTCAGGCTCATCTAACGGCCCAATAAACGACCGTCACATGTACTGAGTCCATCTTTACTTCTCTCGGATTCAGACCATTGTAACGGCCCAATACTGGAGCATCACGTTATGTAACGGCCCAGTACAAGACCGTCACAGTTCTATATTTTGTTAACCCGAGGTTTGACCAAGGGGTTGATATTTTAAAGTTCCTAGGTGGATCATTGATGTTCTAGGACTTGTCACAATGATCAAGATACTTAATCTTAAAGGATGAAAAGTTAAGAAATGAGTCGTTATGCTACCGAATTATTTTCATGAGCATAACATAGTATAAGTCATTCTTGATCTTTCATATTCTAAATTGAAGCGTTCATTCATTGATTATTATTATCATGAGCTTATTGAACTTATTACATTCTTGGCCATACTTTATTGTTACATACGTGGAAATAGCTTGATTTATACTTGAAGATGCGATCGAGCACTGATTGTGTTCAAGGGCTCTATACTAGTCCCATCGGCTGATTGTCGAAATATACTATTATAAACCATGGGATATGATGCTACTGGCGTCGCATTGTGCTGGGAGTACTTTCTCTATAAATAAGTAAAAATTCACGACATCATGAAATTACTTGTACATGACTTTCTTGCTTGTTACATGATCTTCCATAGAAATTCACCAAATACTTGCTCATAAGAAAAAGATGTTTGGATGATGACTACGTGATCTTGATAGTACATTCTCGTTACATTCTTATTTCATGAAAGGCCATGCTACATTCTTGTTCATTCTTGCTACATTCTTGCTAGTTCATACTTATTCATTCTATCTTAAACGATCATCTTTGTTACTTTGGTTACTCGCATGATTGATCACATTTCGCATGATTTTACCTAAATTCTTTAGAGCTAAAATGATAATTACTTTAATAGTGCTAATCATGTTGATGTGAAGATACCTACTGGCAAGTGTGCTCATTACCTATTTCTAATCTTTTTCAGGAGATGGAAGTGATACGAATTCGGATTCGGGTTATACAAGTAGCGGGTCCGAGAGCGAATGAAAATCATATCAAATTGAGAGTGAAGACTTAGGAAGTCTACAATGTTTAGATCGAGTCTTTGTAATTTCTTATTTCTTGAGTCTAGTGGAATGGAAAAAGTATGAAAAGGTTATTGTACTTGAATACTCGATTATCAATGAAATAAAGTTGGGGTTTGATTAATTATTATGCGATTACATTCTTATGTATGATTGCTTTACGCTCTGATCATTCTTGCTTGCAAGAGGCTTACCATGCCGGCTGTTCGCGTTCCTCGAGTGAGTCTTCCGCTGTAATAAAGGCTCGGGGCGTGACATCACTCAATCTAACCATGCTCACACGAATAGCTTATGCAAAGAATGATTTAACTCTACTCTTAATCCTTCCGATCTCACACGGACTATCAATCCAACAAACGATGAATGATTACTAATAACAGATAGCAGACGAACTGATGTGTGATGATGCAGTGAATAAAAATCTTTAAATTGACCTGTGAACGGACATAGGAGAAATGGACAATCACACAGGCAAGCCACAAGAAACACGAAGATTTTTAGGCGGTTCGGGACCATGACGGGCTCCCTACGTCCATCCCTCACCGAAACCCAGTGAGGCTTCACTAACACGCTACGAACCGTAGCAACCACGGGGACGAACCCCAACAATACAAACGCTGCCTCCACAGCAATACACACACATGGACACAGGGAACTTACCCCGCACTAAAACCTCACATGGAGACGCAGCTCCGTCCACACACACAAATATTCAGATGTTCAGAGAAATATATACTCAATACATGCTCATGCTCAAGGTAGACTGAAGAAAGAAACACAATATCGACTTAGAAGATTTTAGAAGTATCTCCTTGTAAAGGTAGGGTCTCCCAAAATGTGTCCCTTGAAGCTTGTTCAGGTGGGGGGTCACTTTTCAGATGAAAGGATGTCGAACGAGCTCCTCCTTGACGATTTAGGCTTGTTGAAGCAAGAACGCCCAAGAGCGGCTGTAGATCTTCAATATTCCAATCCAAATCGCCCCTGCAAGAGGAAGGAAAAAGATTAACACTCAAAGCCCTCTCTTCCTCTCCCACCTGCGGCCTGGACCCTCCTTCACTCTTTTCCCTGCAAAAGATAGAACAATTAGCCCCTTCGGTTGTCTTCCTTGTAAAAATCGCAAGGATATATAGGGCAGCAAATAGATGAACATATGACAAGAATGCCCAAGATAAAAACCACCCAAAACCCTTCTATTATATGTAAGGGAACCCTAATGGTAAATGGGTCCAAGAGGGGACCAAATGGATTGGGTTTGATAAGGTTTGAAAGGCTTACGGAAAACCAGATCCGGTCCGCCCAAAAGAAGTGTCGACTCTCAGAGTCAACACTTTCTTCACAGGTTGCAGCCAGCGATGACGAAAAAAAACCACCCAGGACATAAGTGTTGACTCTTAGAGTCAACACTTTTTGTCAGGAGTTCTGCCAGCCACACAAATAGCCCTCAGGCCTGTAAGTGTCGACTCTCAGAGTCAACACTTGCAGTCTGCTACTCCCAGGCAGCAGGCTGGCCTACAAGTGTCAACTCTGAGAGTCGACACTTGTAGTACCAGAACCAAAAAATCACTACCAGAAAAAGTGGGATTTCAGACGGAATTTTTAGACGGAATCTAGTCCGTCTGAATATCCGTCATAAATTACGACGATCACAGTCGGCGAGAAATTTCTTCTGTATTTCAGAAGAATTAGAATCCATCGGAATATCTGTCATAATTTTAGATGGCTAATCCGACGGAAATTAATCCGTCTAAACTCAGACGACATTTCTGACGAAAATAATTCCGTCTGAATCCGTCTGAAATTTCCCCCAAATAGCCCGATACCGAACCCTCTCCCTCCCACTCAGTCACAGTCTCACTCTCTCTTTCCACTCTCTCTCTGCCGACGAGACCCCATCAGAGCTCGCCTTCGTCGCCGTCCCCGCCGGAGTCGTGGTAGCTCGTCGTCCCCGTCGAGCGCCCCTCCTCCCCCATTCCGGTGGCATCCTTGCCATCGCCGCCTGAGCTCGTCGTCGCCGCCAGTACATCACCGTCGTCACGGGTACATCACCGTCCTGGACACGGTCTTTGCCATCGCCACCCTCGCCGGTCCTCGCCGTCCCTCGCCATCTTCTCCGATCCGGTAAGCCCCCTCCCTCTCCCTCTCCCCATTCCCCACCGGTGCCATTATCTTTTTGTTTTTGTTTTTGGAGGTTGGGAATCATCCGGGAGGGGTTCCGAAGGGGGGGTTCCGGTGGGTTGGGGGGCGGGGGAGGTTGGACTGGGAGGGACGGGCCAGCAGGGGCGAAGGGGGAGGTCGTCGATGGTGGGATGGGAGGGGGGTTTCAGGGACGGTGAGGGAGGGGAGGGGGAGGGAGAGCTCGTCGGTGGGAGGGGAGGGGGGTTTCAGGGGCGGTGGGGGGGGGAGGGTGAGCTCGTCGGTGGGAGGGGGTTCAGGGAGGGTGGGGGGGATGTCAGAGATGGGAGGGGGGTTCAGGGAGGTCGGAGGGGGAGGGGGAGCTCGGAGGTGGGAGGGGGGTTCACAGAGGGTGGGGGGGAGGGGGGGTCATCGGTGGGAGGCGGGGTTCAGGGATGTCGTCAGAGGGTCCGGGGGTGGGGGGGCGGGGGGGAGCAGCAAGAGGTGGTCGCTGGTGGGAGGGGGGTGCGGTGGGTGGTGGGGAGGGGAGCGGGGGAGGTGCCAACAGGAGGGGTGCTCCGGTGGGGGGGGAGGGGCCAGTAGGAGGTCTGGGAGGAATTAATTAATTATTTTTATTTTATTTAATATATTTTGTATTCATTGAAGGATAATCGGTCGAGAGGAAGGGAACGAGAGATTTGAAGATTCTTTTACAAATAAACAGTAAGTAAAAATTTAATTTCAGATAGATATGTGTTGTTTCATTTTTTTTAATTTATGTAATCTTATTTAGATTTATTGGTAGGATGTCTTATTTTTTTTGGATGAATACTTTTTTTAAAGTAAAACATCAATCCCACTAGCTTCTCCCTAGTTCATCCCCGTACTAGCTCATACCATACTGTGCATACTCTACTCTGATACCACAATGTTATGACTCAATTCAACCCTTGTAAGATATTGTCCGGTTTGAGTTGAGCCCACATAATTTTATCCCCAAAAGACACCTTCCAAGTTATGGATTCAAATCCTGCATATGTAGATCATTAACTTCTAACTAGTCTAATTCATTCTTGTCTCAGCCCCCATCCATAATGGTAGCTTCACTCCATGGCCACTCTACTCCAGTACTTCTTGTCTAGCTAACCCTTTCTACGGGTAGCTCTCTCCTCCTACATGACTCGCGACTAGAACACTACAACAATATCATGACCCGATCTAACCCTTGTGAGGTATGTGCTTACTCACCATCCCGGGTAAACGAAGTGTCACTAACAGTGCTAAAAAAGTCAGATAGGAAGTAGCACACAAAAGTGTAATAAGCGGGATTTAGATTAGAGATAGCGGCGATCAAAGACCAAGATGATCTAGCAAGGTCACTAGAAAGGAACAAATGATCCTTTGTTTCAGCATGGGCATTCGATAGTAGAGACACATGGAGCATAGGAAAACACCGCACCTGGCGATCTGATTATTAGTTGGCACCGCCGAATGGTAGACCCTCTATAAGAAGAGAGAAGTATTTGATGGAATAAAGGAATCCCATATATTCAAGGAAAAAGAACACAGGGATGCTGAACCAAGAGTTCTATGAAAGGAGGCAACAAAAAAGAAACCGCTGCTATTGGGGCACCAAAATCTCTGATCCGGCGAGTCATTAATTAATATGTTGAACACATTTGTAAACAAAACCTGTTATGTCTGCAATTCTTCTGATAACAGCAAAAGAAGCTTTATGAGAAACTATAAAGCTACTTTTATTGCTGTTAACTTTCTGATCAGGAGAATCCTCATAGTCTTTTATGAAAGCCAGACGGATATTGTCGATCAGAATATCTGTCTGAAATTCCAACGTTATTTACAAGAAACAATATATCATCTGCATTTAGTCTGAAATACAGAAGAAATATTATAGATGGTCAGAATTACTGTCTGAAATTTGTAACGGAATAATTTTCGTCTAAAATCCGTGGGAAAAAAACTATTTTCCCCGACACACGCACGACCCTCTCACCGTGCCTCTGCGTCCGGGAGACCGTCACCCACCCTAGCTCCCGCCTCCGGTTGTCTCCCTCGGTGATCCGAGATCAGCGACGGCGGCCGCTCCCCTCCGACTATCGGCGACGGCGGAAGCTCTCCCACCGGCAGCCCTCTCCCTCTCTCACCGTTTCCCTCTCCCACTCTAACTCTCTCATCGTCGATCTCTCTCCAGTGGCCTTCTCTCTGGCACTCTCCCTCTCTCACCGGCCCTCTCCCTCTGACCGGCGCTCTCCCTCTCCCACTCTCCCTCTACAGCCCTCTTCCCCCTCTCCGACCCTCTCCCTCTCCTTGCGGCAGTCCTCGTCGTCGTCACCAGGGCCCGCCTTCTCTCCCTCTCCCGCCCTCTCTCACTCTCACTGTCACACACGCACACACGCACATATGCACACACGCACAGGCGCAAACAATGGTGTTTTTTTTTTTGGTTCGGGATCCATCTGGAGGGTTTGGTGGTGGGTCAGCAGGAGGGGAGGGGCTGCCAGTGGAGGGGGTCACTGAGGGGAGGGGGTTGCGGTGGATTTAGATTAGAGATAGCGGCGATCAAAGACCAAGATGATCTGGCAAGGTCACTAGAAAGGAACAAATGGTCCTTTGTTTCAACATGGGGCATTCGATAGTAGAGACACATAGAGCATAGGCAAACGCCGCACTTGGTGATCTGATTATTAGTTGGCACCGCCGAATGGTAGACCCTCCATAAGAAGAGAGAAGTATTTGATGGAATAAAGGAATCACATATCTTCAAGGAAAAAGAACACATGGATGCTGAACCAAGAGTCCTATGAAAGGAGGCAACAGAAAATAAACCGCTGCTATTGGGGCACCAAAATCTCTGATCAGGCGAGTCATTAATTAATATGTTGAACACATTTGTAAACAAAACCTGTTATGTCTACAATTCTTCTGATAACAGCAGGAGAAGCTTTATGAGAAACTATAAAGCTGCTTTTATTACTGTTAACTTTCTGATCAGGAGAATCCTCATAGTCTTTTATGAAAGCCAACAGACATCTGACGTTCTTGGATGAACCATTAGAAAACACCAATGTGTCATCGGCATACAGTAAGTGAGAGATTTGCATACTACCACGAGACACATGAAAGTGTTGAACATTCCCACTGCTAAAAAGGCTGGCAATGCCTCTGCCTAAAGCTTCTTCTGCAATGATGAACAAAGCTGGGGCCAAGGGGTCACCCTGTCGGACACCCCTTGTGGATTTAAAATAACCAGTTGTCCTTCAGCAGAGACTCCTCATCACACCAATCTCCATTGTCAGTTTTAATTTTGTCAATGATCATTCTAGCTCTCCTTTGTTTCACTTGAAGATGATAGAACTTTGTGTTTCGGTCCCCTAACTGCAGCCAGTTAGCTTTGGCTTTCTGCCCCCAGAAAATTTCTTCAAGGTGAAGGCATCTTCTAAGTGCAGCTTGTGCTATTTGGAGAGATACCATGTTTCCTTCATTAGGATCTTCATCAAAATCTTTTTTAGCATGCTTCACCTCATCCTCTGCAGTAGCTTTCTTATCAAAAATGTTGCCAAAATGTTCCTTATTCCACTGCTTTATCACATATTTGATAGCCTTCAGTTTGTGCTGGAGGACTAAAAAAGGATTGTAGTGGTCGAGAGAAGCAGCATCCCAGGCCTTCCTCACTGTTGTTTTAAATTTATCATCCTCCAGCCACATGTGCTGGAAAACAAATCTGCTAGGCTTGGACTTTGGATGAGGTTGCTGGATAAGAAGCGGGGAATGATTAGAGGGTTCTCTCATCAAGTGCTTAACAGTAAGGACATGGACTTTTTCAGCCCAACAATCATTAAACAATAGTCTGTCCAGCCTGGCCTTAATGTTCCTGACCCCAATCTGATTATTAGACCAAGTGAAAGAGTTGCCCACATTACCAGCATCCATAAGACCTGGGAGAGCAACGAATCCCTGGAAATCAGTCATGGAATTGATATAGCCCATAGTGCCCCCCTTCTTCTCCTCGGAAGATAAAATAACATTAAAGTCACCCCCCTTCTTCTGGTCAACTAGATATCCTAGGAATCAAACACTTTGTAAATTACTCAGGAGACTTTATACATCCTGACTTTGACATATTTGTCTAAGTTGCACACACAAGATTAGATTGTTATTTTATTAGTCATAATTAGACATCATCCAAATACTGAACACAACACATTGGTCTAGTTCTAAAAAGCCCCCCTCCCCCTCCCCCTCCCCTGGGGCTTGTTCTTTATAAGAGAACCCACCCACCCCATTTGAACCTTGTCTTATGATGATAAGAAGATATAGAGAAATGGAATGACCACATATCTTAAGTAGTACATATATACAAAGATGTGGATAAATACAAAGAAATCAGAATTCTCCATAGCAATAGGTAAATACCCAAAAAATTTGTTTTGTGATTTAAAACTTTCTGGATTTTAATTGCATGTAAATATATTTTTAAATATGATTTTAATAGAAATTTGATGTTAATTTAACTCAAAAATGTAGATTGTTTAGCTTCGATGTTCTTCATTTGAAAAATTTTATAATTTGGGTGTTATTTAATTTGATATATGCATAATGATAATTGCGTTGTTATTTAATTTTATGTTATATAAATGTATGGGGTATTCCCTGTGAGCTGAGGTGCGTGGGTGCGACCTAACATTACACGCACCTCAGGAGAACGCGTTAAAACCGTGTCAATGTGCCTTCTCGTTCAAGACTTTGGGATTGATGTGTATGTTCTCATTTGTTTATGAGAATGTATATATCTACCTCAAAGTCTTGAATTGTCCCGTTTGGACAGTCTATAAATGTTTGATCGCACTTAGGCAGTCATTTACTATATGTGTTTGTATGGTTTGTTGAGAATTTCGGTTGCGTCTCCTCACTCTTCTCTGATATACCATTATTGATTTTGAGTGATTTCTTAACCACTTACTTGTAAGTGTTTAAGAAAATTTCAAAATCAATAAATATTTTTGGTATATCGGAGAAGTGTGGGGAGATGATGCCGAAATTTTTAGCAAATCGTGCAGCACATATAGTAAGTGATTGTGCGATCAAACCTTCATGGATGGGTTAAAAAGTGATAATCTAATTAATATTCCTCTTCCAACTGTAAATGGTCTATGATGAACGATGTGAGGAAAGGGTCGGGTGTAATATCATGAGTAATGATTTGAAAGTTAGGATGTGTATTGTCATTTATCGGGTGTAAGCAAAATGTCGACAGGTCGTTCATGGATGTATCGTAGAATAGTTGACCGAGTGGTGTCAGATGACTTTAAGCATGGGGTTGAGAGTTTCATTCAATTTGTATTGGGGAATCCAAATGCAGCAATAGATCACGACGGTCACATTCGATGCCCTTGTTCAAGTTGTAGAAACTTGAGGTGGTGTTCAACATGGGATGTGCAACATCATTTGTACACGAAAGGGTTCGTGGATGGTTATACGAATTGGACGTGTCATGGTGAGCAATTCTTGAGGTATGAGCCCGACAATATTGCAGGCACAAGTGGGTACGTGGATATGGTTGTAGATGTTGCTGGTCCTAGTTTTAATGTTCATGAGGAAGCACCGAATAAGACAGCCGAAAGATTTTATGAACTACTTAGGGATGCTGATGAGCCGCTGTGGGATGGTTGTGAAAAGCACACTCGATTGTCTGCAGTGTCAGAGTTGTTGAACTTGAAATTGGAATTTCACATTAGTGAGACTTGTTTTGACCGTCTCCTCCTCTTGATCAAGAGTATGTTGCCTCGAGACGAGAAGTTGCCAGAAACTTTTTACCGTGCAAAAAAGATGGTCAATGACTTAAGACTTGGATATGTAAAAATAGATGCATGTCCGAATCATTGTATGTTATATTACAAAGATGATGCAGATAAGATATCATGTTCCATTTGTGGCCATGACAGATTCAAACCTAAGAGGGGGGTCAATTCAAAGGCAAAAGATGTACCTTAGAAGGTGTTGTGATACTTCTCTCTTGTGCCTAGGCTGCAGCGACTGTATATGTCCTCAAAGACGGCTCGACATATGACATGGCACACCGAAAGAGTACGTCGTGCCGATGATATAATCAGTCATCCTGCCGATGGTGAAGCTTGGACTCACTTTAGTCGTACTCATCTTGCCTTTTCAAGGGAGTCACATAATGTTCGATTGGGTTTATGCACAGATGGTTTTAATCCATTCGGTGGTTCAGTGGCATCTTATTCTTGTTGGCCAGTGTTCATGACACCGTACAACCTTCCGCCGCACATGTGCATGAAGCGAGAAAATTATTTTTGTCCTTAGTAATTCCTGGTCCAAAAAGTCCTGGAAAAAATTTGGACATATATCTTAGGCCGTTGATTGATGAGCTCAAATTTTTATGGACTGATGGAGTTGTTACTTATGATGCATATAGGAAGCAAAATTTTATTATGAAGGTTGCGCTGATCTGGACAATAAGTGACTTCCCTGCATATGGAATGCTATCTGGTTGGAGCACACATGGGAGGTTAGCATGTCCTTACTGTATGGAAGATACCAAATCATTTGTATTGAAACATGGTGGTAAAGCATGCTGGTTTGATTGCCATCGGCGGTTGCTACCAAGTGACCATCCTTTTCGAAGGCAAAAAGACTCGTTTAAAAAAATACTGTTGAAATGGATGAAGCTGACTTGCAATAGGTGTCGGGTCTACATATGGCGTCACGGGTGCACAATTTACCAGATGTAGTATAATTATCTGGTAGTACACGGTAACTCCCTAGTTTTGGAAAGGATCACAACTAGAACAAGAAAAGTATTTTTTGAGAATTGCCTTATTGGCCAATTCTTCTTGTACGACACAATCTGGATGTCATGCATACCGAGAATTTTTTTTTTGATAATGTGTTCAATACGATCATGAATGTTAAAGGGAAAACAAAGGACAACGCCAAAGCACGTATGGATTTAAAGATGCTTTGTAAACGTCCAGAACTGGAACTACAGAACGTAAATGGCAAAACTGTGCAGCCTAAAGCAACTTACGTGCTTCATGATACACAGATCAAGGAAGTGTGCCAGTGGTTGAAACAGTTGAGATTCCCAGATGGATATGTATCCAACATAGCCCGTTGTGTGAATGCTAATGAGTGGAAAATATATGGTATGAAAAGTCACGACTATCATGTGTTCATGGAGAGGTTACTGCCCATTGCATTTCGTGATTTGTTGCCAAAGTAGATATGGGGAGCACTAGCGGAGATGAGTCAATTTTTTAAGATTTTATGTGCATCAGAACTCAGACTTCAGGATGTACAAACTATCGAAGAAAAAGTTGTCACAACCGTTTGCAAGCTAGAGAAGATATTTCCTCCGGCATTCTTTGATTCGATGGAGCACCTGGTCGTTCATTTGCCATATGAGGCTATCGTCGGAGGGCCAGTATAATTTCGATGGATGTATCCATTTGAGAAGTATGTGACAATTTTTGTTAACTTACAAGTCGTCCATGGCCTGTACATATCGTTGCCATCTGACTTGTTGTTGTAGGTGCATGCATGAATTAAAAATGAAAGTTCGCAACAAGGCACAGGTGGAGGGTTCGATTGCTGAGGCATACATTCTTGAAGAAATTTTGAACTTATGTTCTATGTACTTTGAGCCAGAGATTCAAACTCGTCGTACTCGACCTCCACGTAATGATGATGGGGGAGTGGATGAATCGTCCGATCGGCTCTCCATATTTAAACATCCTGGACGTGCGTTCGGACGTTGCTTGACCCGCACGCTCGAAGATAGAGAGTTGCACGCCGCTGAGATATATATTCTCTTGAATTGTCTCGAGATTGAACCTTATGTTGAGTAAGTTCTTAACTCACATTTCCAGCAAGTCCATAAATTATTCATCCTTCTTCTGCAGTTCATTTAAAGTAGTAGTGCATTTATATTACAGGCAATTTGATTCAGAATTAGCTAAAAAATGCCCAAATATCCAGGACGTGGAGATTGAAAAAGAATGCAAGAAGTTTTTTACCAAATGGTTGAGAAACCGAGTTAGTGTCAAACTCAATTTACAATAGTATACTAAGTGTGAAAAGTAATTGATTTACAGCGATCTTTTCAATTCACGTGTGGACATGATGCGGCGAGATGTCGTCGTGCCTGGGAGTCTACTATGCAGTCAAGTTACAAGAGGAAAATACATGAGGCCCGAGCACACGCTAAAAAATTGAGTGGGGGGAGTGAAGACCGACAATTGTGGAAGGCACACCGCCCTCTATGGATGAGGCAGGAGGATTGGGAGATATCTTGTGACAATTTTACCGACCCCAAGTGGATAGAAAAGTCTGAAAAAGCTAAAGCAAACAGGGCGTCAAAACAAGGTTCAAATTTGCATACGAGTGGGTCCATCTCTTATGCGGCTCATAAACAAAAATTGGTAAGTAATATAACAATTTATCTTCTTACAATTTATCTCAATATTTGACTTTTTTTTACTATGAATTGTATAACAGGCTGTGGAGCTTAATCGACCTCCGTCGTTCCTCGAGGTGTTCGACAGAACACACAAAAAGAAGGGGACTAATCAATTTGTGAGTGAGATAGCTAAGTCAGCAGCGGTAAGTTTAGGTACATATGTAACTTGTACCGTTCATTTAAATCGGCATGAAATTCATATGAAATTGACTAGTTATTTTATTCAATTTGTAGGAAACAAATAGTAAAGCAGTGACAGAGAAGTACGGGGAGGGAGACACATAGCATCCGGAGTTCGATCCGGTGGAGTGGGTGCCAGTAGCTGGCGTACCGAAGAATGGCCGACTATATGGTTTTGGGGAGAGCCTAGACGCTAGCGCGGTGATATCATCGTGTGCGAGTTCTAGCTCTGCCCAAACCAGTAGCAGTGCCTTCACTATACCTTCTGTTGCCCCCAGCGCTTCTGCCAGTGACATGATGGACATGGTTCGATCGCAGATTTCTGATTTGCAGCGGTAGCAGCAGCAGTTCTAACAGGAGATCTCTAGCCAGCATGCAATCATTTTACAGGCAATCAGTGGCCTCCTCTCCCAGAGGGGAATGGTCCCTCAGTGATCCACCACCACCACAGCACAGGCCGCACAAGTGAGTGTTTACTATGTTTTTTTTATGGAATTACTCAATTATGTTCATTTGAAATTTTAAAACTCCCTAGTTTTCAAAATTCACTTATTTTAGAAGAATTGAGAAAATCAGGGGTTCGGGGGTCGGATGGCCGTGCCGATCATTTCAACACGACCTGGGAGATGAAAGTGACTTGTCAGAACTGACGGAATCCAAATCGGATGCCCGGTTTGAGCTCGGCGCTCAAAAGTTCATTTTCTAAATACACTTAGTTTAAATGAACTGCCAAATCGGGTCCGGGGGTCTAAAACCTGAAATACCAGTCGGATGGCCGTGCCGATCATTCCAACACGACCTGGGAGATGAAAGGGACTTTTCAGAACTGACGGAATCCAAGTCGGATGCCCGGTTTGAGATCGGCGCTCAAAAGTTCATTTTCTAAATACACTTAGTTTAAATGAACTAGCAAATCGAGTCCGGGGGTCTAAAACCTAAAATACCGGTCGAATGGCCATGCCGATCATTCCAACACGACCTGGGAGATGAAAGTGACTTGTCAGGACTGACGGAATCCAATTCGGATGCCCGGTTTGAGCTCGGCGCTCAAAATTTTATTTTCAAAATACACTTAGTTTAAATGAACTGCCAAGTCAGGTCCGAGGGTCTAAAACTTGAAATACCAGTCGGATGGCCGTGCCGATCATTCCAACACGACCTGGGAGATGAAAGTTACTTGTCAGAACTGACGGAATCCAAATCGGATGCCCGGTTTGAGCTCGGCGCTCAAAAGTTCATTTTCTAAATACACTTAGTTTAAATGAACTGCCAAATCGGGTCCGGGGGTCTAAAACATGAAATACCGATCGGATGGCCGTGCTGATCATTCCAACATGACCTGGGAGATGAAAGTGACTTGTCAGAACTGACGGAATCCAAATCGGATGCCCGGTTTGAGCTCGGCGCTCAAAAGTTCATTTTTTAAATACACTTAGTTTAAATGAACTGCCAAATCGGGTCCGGGGGTCCAAAACCTGAAATACAGGTCGGATGACCGTGCCGATCATTCTAACACAACCTGGGAGATGAAAGTGACTTGTCAGAACTGACGGAATCCAAATCGGATGCCCGGTTTGAGCTCGGCGCTTAAAATTTCATTTTCAAAATACACTTAGTTTAAATGAACTGCCAAGTCAGGTCTGGGGGTCTAAAACTTGAAATACCAGTCAGATGGCCATGCCAATCATTCCAACACGACCTGGGAGATGAAAGTGACTTGTCAGAACTGACGGAATCTAAATCGGATGCCCGGTTTGAGCTCGGCGCTCAAACGTTCATTTTCAAAATACACTTAGTTTAAATGAACTGCCAAGTCGGGTCCGGGGGTCTTAAACTTGAAATACTGGTCGGATGGCCATGCCGATCATTCCAACACGACATGGGAGAGAAAGTGACTTGTTAGAATTGACGGAATCCAAATCGGATGTCTGGTTTGAACTCGGCGCTCAAAGTTTCATTTTCAAAATACACTTAGTTTAAATGAACTGCCAAGTCGGTTCCGGGGGTCTAAAATTGGAAATACCGATCGGATGGCTATGCCGATCGTTCCAACACGACCTGGGAGATGAAAGTGACTTGTCAGAACTGTCGAAATCCAAATCGGATGCCCGGTTTGAGCTCGGCGCTCAAAAGTTCATTTTCTAAATACACTTAGTTTAAATGAACTGCCAAATCGGGTCCGGAAGTCTAAAACCTAAAATACCGATCGGATGGCCGTGCCAATCGTTCCAACACGACCTGGGAGATGAAAGTGACTTGTCAGAACTGACGGAATCCAGATCGGATGCCTGGTTTGAGCTCGGCGCTCAAAAGTTCATTTTCTAAATACACTTAGTTTAAATGAATTGCCAAATCGGGTCCGGGGGTCTAAAACCTGAAATACCGATCGGATGACCGTGCCTATCATTCCAACACGACCCGGGAGATGAAAGTGACTTGTCAAAACTGACGAAATCCAAATCGGATGCCCGGTTTGAGCTCGGCGCTCAAAATTTCATTTTCAAAATACACTTAGTTTAAATGAACTGCCAAGTGGGGTCCGGGGGTCTAAAACCTGAAATACTGGTCGGATGACCGTGCCTATCATTCCAACACGACCTAGGAGATGAAAGTGACTTGTCAGAACTGACGAAATCCAAATCGGATGCCCGGTTTGAGCTCGGCGCTCAAAATTTCATTTTTAAAATACACTTAGTTTAAATGAACTGCCAAGTGGGGTCCGAGGGTCTAAAACTTGAAATACCAGTCGGATGGCTATGTCAATCATTCCAACACGACCTTGGAGATGAAAGTGACTTGTCAGAACTGACAGAATCTAAATCGGATGCCCGGTTTGAGCTCGGCGCTCAAACGTTCATTTTCAAAATACACTTAGTTTAAATGAACTGTCAAGTCGGGTCCGGGGGTCTAAACCTTGAAATACCAGTTGGATGGCCATGCCGATCGTACCAACACGACCTGGGAGATGAAAGTGACTTGTCAGAACTGACGGAATCCAAATCAGATGCCCGGTTTGAGCTTAGCGCTCAAAATTTCATTTTCTAAATACACTTAGTTTAAATGAACTAGCAAATCGAGTCCGGGGGTATAAAACCTAAAATACCGGTCGGATGGCCGTGCCGATCATTCCAACACGACCTGGGAGATGAAAGTGACTTGTCAGAACTGACGAAATCCAAATCGGATGCCCGGTTTGAGCTCGGCGCTCAAAATTTCATTTTCAAAATACACTTAGTTTAAATGAACTGCCAAGTCAGGTCTGAGAGTCTAAAACTTGAAATACCGGTCGGATGGCCGTGCCAATCATTCCAACACGACCTGGGAGATGAAAGTGACTTGTCAGAACTGACGGAATACAAATCGGATGCCCGGTTTGAGCTCGGCGCTCAAAAGTTCATTTTCTAAATACACTTAGTTTAAATGAACTGCCAAATCGGGTCCGGGGGTCTAAAACCTAAAATACCAGTCGGATGGCTGTGCCGATCATTCCAACACGACTTGGGAGATGAAAGGGACTTGTCAGAACTGACGGAATCCAAGTCGGATGCCCGGTTTGAGCTCGGCGCTCAAAAGTTCATTTTCTAAATACACTTAGTTTAAATGAACTAGCAAATCGAGTCCGGGGGTCTAAAACCTAAAATACCGGTCGGATGGCCGTGCCGATCATTCCAACACGACCTGGGAGATGAAAGTGACTTGTCAGAACTGACGGAATCCAAATCGGATGCCCGGTTTGAGCTCGGCGCTCAAAAGTTCATTTTCTAAATACACTTAGTTTAAATGAACTGCCAAATCGGGTCTGGGGGTCTAAAACATGAAATACCGATCGGATGGCCGTGCTGATCATTCCAACATGACCTGGGAGATGAAAGTGACTTGTCAGAACTGATGGAATCCAAATCGGATGCCCGGTTTGAGCTCGGCGCTCAAACGTTCATTTTCAAAATACACTTAGTTTAAATGAACTGCCAAGTCGGGTCCGGGGGTCTAAAATTGGAAATACCGATCGGATGGCCATGCCGATCATTCCAACATGACTTGGGAGATGAAAGTGACTTGTTAGAACTGACGGAATCCAAATCGGATGTCCGGTTTGAGCTCGGCGCTCAAAATTTCATTTTCAAAATACACTTAGTTTAAATGAACTGCCAAGTCGGTTCCGGGGGTCTAAAATTGGAAATACCGATCAGATGGCTATGCCGATCATTCCAACACGACCTAGGAGATGAAAGTGACTTGTCAGAACTGACGAAATCCAAATCGGATGCCCGGTTTGAGCTCGGTGCTCAAAAGTTCATTTTCTAAATACACATAGTTTAAATGAACTGCCAATCGGGTCCGGAAGTCTAAAACCTAAAATACCGATCGAATGGCCGTGCCGATCGTTCCAACATGACCTGGGAGATGAAAGTGACTTGTCAGAACTGACGCAATCCAGATCGGATGCCTGGTTTGAGCTCGGCGCTCAAAAGTTCATTTTCTAAATACACTTAGTTTAAATGAACTGCCAAATCGGGTCCGGGGGTCTAAAACCTGAAATACCGGTCGGATGACCGTGCCTATCATTCCGACATGACCTGGGAGATGAAAGTGACTTGTCAGAACTGACGAAATCTAAATCGGATGCCCGGTTTGAGCTCGGCGCTCAAAATTTCATTTTCAAAATACACTTAGTTTAAATGAACTGCCAAGTCGGGTCCGGGGGTCTAAAACTTGAAATACTGGTTGGATGGCCGTGTCGATCATTCTAACACGACCTGGGAGATGAAAGTGACTTGTCAGAACTGACGGAATCCAAATCGGATGCCCGGTTTGAGCTCGGCGCTCAAAATTTCATTTTCTAAATACACTTAGTTTAAATGAACTAGCAAATCGAGTCCGTGGGTCTAAAACCTAAAATACCGGTTGGATGGCCGTGCCGATCATTCCAACACGACCTGAGAGATGAAACTGACTTGTCAGAACTGACGGAATCCAAATCGGATGCCCGGTTTGAGCTCGGCGCTCAAAATTTCATTTTCAAAATACACTTAGTTTAAATGAACTGCCAAGTCAGGTCCGAGGGTCTAAAACTTAAAATATCGGTCGGATGGCCGTGCCGATCGTTCCAACACGACCTGGGAGATGAAAGTGACTTTTCAGGACTGACGGAATACAAATCGGATGCCCAGTTTGAGCTCGGTGCTCAAAAGTTCATTTTCTAAATACACTTAGTTTAAATGAACTGCCAAATCGGGTCCGGGGGTCTAAAACCTGAAATACCAGTCGGATGGCCGTGCCGATCGTTCCAACACGACCTGGGAGATGAAAGTGACTTGTCAGAACTGACGGAATCCAAATCGGATGCTCGATTTGAGCTCGGCGCTTAAAAGTGCATTCTCCAAATGTAATTAATTTAAATACTGTTTCAAGCTAGTAGTTGATCTATAAAATATGCAGTTATCAATTTGATATGTTTGATTTCAATTTATGCTAATTCTTCGCCCTAATTTTCTTTTCTATGAATGAATGTTATTATTTTTTTAGTGTAGGGGGATCCTTCTGCGGGCGACGACAGAGGCGATGAGCAGGGCAGGGAGGATATGGATGATGTACCAGATATTTCTTGATGTTTGATGATATTCAGACGGATCAGCAGGGTTGATGTGTTTTTTTTGTGGTATTTATTTGATCAGCATGGTGTTGAGTTTTTTTTTCGGTGGTGTTTATTTGATCAGCATGGTGTTGAGTTTTTTTTCGGTGGTGTTTATTTGATCATCATGGTGTTGGTGTTGAGTTTTTTTTTTCGGTGGTGTTTATTTGATCAGCAGGTTCCCAATATTTTTTTTCAGCAGGATATTTTTTGATGTTTATTTGTGATCCAATAGGTTTTTTAGAATAATTTAAGATTTTTTTAAAAAATAAGTTTTTACATTTCAGACGGATTTTCAGATGATATTTGAGACGAAAAATATCCGTCTGAAATTTCAGACGAACGGTTGAGCTAACCGTCGTATAATCTGTCTGAAATTTAGACGGTATTTGAGACGAAATATATCCGTCTGAAATTTTAGACGACCAATTGATCGAACCGTCGTATAATCCGTCTGAAATTCAGACGGTATTTGAGACGCAACATATCCGTCTGCAATTTCAGACGAACCCGTCATAATATCCGTCTGAAATTCAGACGGCTTTTTCACCACTTTTCGGACGGCATTTTGACCGTTTTAAATTCAGACGAAATTAAGGACAGACAGTATTTCAGACGAAAAATATCTCGTATGAAATTCAGACGGAATATGTGACTGAATTAAATCTGTCTGAAATTTTATTTTCAGACGGCATTTCAGACGGAAAATGGAACTGTCACAAATTTGTGACTAAGAATATCAGACGGTCTAATTCCGTCTGAAATCCGTCGGAAATCCGTTACAAACGTGTTTTTTGACGAATTTTCAGACAGATCTGAGACGGATTCCGACCGTCTGAAATCCCACTTTTGTGGTTGTGAATGCCTTATGCAGTATAAACAAGCCCAAAAACATCAAATGCCAATCAACCCCATTTAAGGTACAATAAATGAGCTTCAAGATTAAATTCTTACCAAAGATCCACTAGTTTGAAAGCAATATGAATCTGTACTTGTATAAACAAATCACTCAAGTTAATCTTAAAGTAATGCAACCGAATACTCAGTCACATTGTCATAGCTTGTTCAACCTACATGTTTTTTTATTGAAATGGAACCAGATATATGAATTTGATTCACATACATCTAGCCAATTTAATGCATAAGCTTCGTAATCCAAAACTTGCTTCATATATGTAAGAGCCATTTCTAATTCAAATCATGCCTTGACCACTTTGATATAGAATCAATTCACACATGAATATCACATGCGTCTAACCAATTTTCTACACAAGCTCACAAATCAAATATAGATACATTAACACTAGATTTGTGTTTCAACAGATCATACCAAATATTGATTCAGTCCTTAGCATGGAAAACCCATTTCCAAATAAATTCAATCAAATCACACATGAAATGTAAATTCAGTCCAACTCAATATGAGTATTCCATATGTCATATGCATAAATCCTTCAACCTGCACAATAACTCATAGCCAAATAAGTCCTTGTAGAAAGGAACCATTTAACAAGGGAATGCCATACAACAAGGCTTCATTAAGATCAACATGAAATCCATAAAGTCAAAGTGCTTGAAACACCATCAATTAGGAGCCAGAACAGTAGAAGTGTTGACTCCATTACATGGCCGGTATGTCTACAGAGTAGACAGACCAAGGCCCCCAGTTCAAGGAGTGTCAACACTGGGTGTCGACACCCTTTGACTCGGTAGACTGTCTGCTGTGCAGACAGCCCATGGCCTAGGGAGGGTTGACCCCTAGGGTCTACCCCTCTCCTGTAGGATCTAAAAATAATGACAGATAAGCCCCTTAATCACCAAAAACCTTATAGAGAATTAAAACTAAATAGCCACACAATGGAACAAGGTATTGGCATGTTTTTCATCGGAATCCAAATGATAAAAGAATGGGCTAAGCATTTGCAAGCCCAAAGCATCACTCATATATACAATGCATGTCTAACCCAATAAAGTATACACATGGAATGCAGTAAAGATATTTGACAACCATAGACTATAAGCATGAAAGCTCATTCATGATTCGCATAACTAAGAGAAATGTAACCATGAAAAACCATGTTTGACTTGACTTGGTGGAAGCAAGATGAGGTCGACACCACAGAATAGTATTGCAACTGTAAATTATATCCACCAAGCATTTCAACCCTGCAAAGTAAGATATCAACATGTGAGCTCATTTACCACAACACTTGTACACACAAATGTCACTCTACACACACGCAACACATACAATATTTTGTTATCATCAAAACCATTATCAAAGACAAAGAGGGAGCGCAGCGAACCCAACATCAGTGGTCAAGGGTCGCGTGACCAGTGAAAAGAACTCTTTTCGGAGCGCAGAATCGCGACAGTGGTGAAAATAATAGAATTTAGTCCTTAATGGGCCCAAAATGAAGAGTTAAAGACTACTATTCATTAACGCTTGCTTTTTCGCCGATATCCAGCTATCCGACAGTCCGAAGAATCTCCATTTTGGGCAGGGTGTAGGGAATCACTGGCTCTAGCCCATGGGATGAACGGACTCCCAGTGAAGCAAATAGTGAGAAAGATGAATAGTGCTTTGAATAAAAATAAAAAAAACTTGCCTACATTTACTGCACGAACTGTGCCTCAGCCATTCATTTGACGTTTTGTTTGTTTGTTTTTACTGTATAGGAAGAGGCCTGTCGATAGGAAGCCTAGGGCCTTGTCGACCTAGTCGACAGGGCCCCAGCCCCTCTCAACTGACCTCCTTTCTCTGTGACGTGTTTTTCTTTACTTGTCGCCTTTCTCTCTTTATTTTCCCTCTTCTCTTTTTTTTTGTTTTACTTTGATTTGATCACATAATTAAATGCACAAGCTGTTGCCAGATCATGTATCGAGGGAAGAATAGATAAGAAAGGAGAGGGGGTTGTCGATACACTTGTTTTAGGAATAACGTTTTGTTTTTTTTGTTTTTAATGGGAATGGGCCTGCCGATACACATGCATGATTTCACAAATCCCTCGTCGTTGAAAAATGACGTGCTCAATTTTAAAATAATACCACACTCACTCACAAGAAAATTTAGAATTAAGTATGAGATGATGAGTACGGGTCGATCATACGAGGAGGAAAGAATCTTTTTTTAAGTTGGAAGAACTTGCATTTTTTTTGAAACCAAAGTTTGAGTGACTTTTTTGAAAAGTGAAATCAAACTTGCATGAAATTAAATCTAACTAAAGAAATTTGGAGGGTTGAAGAAGAGAAAATCGGAAGAGAGAGAGAGAGAGAGAAAGATAATTGCAAAAATTAAATTTCTATTGCTAGAAGTTGAAGTTACAAAGTATATGAAAATGAAAGTTACAACTAATAATGAACTAAGAACAAAAAGAGAGGAACTAGAGCCGAGAGATAATGAAGAACACCGCCGTCTTCTCCTCGTCGAGTCTTGGAGAGGATCGCCCCACCTTGAAGGAGAACACCGCCATGAGAGGTAGATGAAGAAGACATCGTTGTCCACGTCGCCGAGCCTTGGAACGTCGCTCCGCCTTGGAATGAACACCGCTGTGAAAAGGAGATTATGGAAGAGAGATCTAGGAGAGAAATAGAGAGGGATGTGTAGAAGCTAATGGAGGTTTTAAGGGGTGAGAGTGATGAGGGTAAGAGAAAGAAGATGAGAGGCTAACTTATCTATGTGAAGGGAGAGGAGAAGAGAGAGAGATGTGAGGGCGCAAGAGAGAGAGAGAAGAAGAAGAGGGGGGCGAACTAGGGTTGAGAGGAGGAAGAAGAAGGTGTGAGAGGAGAGAGGAGGGCGCCCTAGGGTTAGGGCTTGGAAGAGAGAAAGAGGAGAGGGTGGCCTAGGGTTTGGGAAAAAATGGAAAAATTCTATCTTAGCAAAAGGCAAAAATCCCCTTTCTTATCCTTGACATGAGCTATTTATAAAGAAAATATGTCAAATGGAGGGTGGAGATCTTGTTTGATGGAGATGGAGGGCTGAGATTGAAGGAGAAAATGATGAAAGATGCGGAGAGAGGAGAGGGTGCCCCCTTCTTGGGCTAGGGTTTGGGCGCCCCCCTTGGGCTTCCTAAATGAGGTAGATCTGCTCCTATTTTCTCTCCTAGAATTTCTCTCCAAGATAAATCAAAATGAATCCTTCCTTTTTCTCCTTTCATACAAAAAAGAGAATGGCGGCTGCCTTGACTTGGTCAAGGGAGGAGGAGGGCGCCCTAGGGCAACCCTTGGGCTGGTCTTGTGACTGCTTCGGCCCTGGCTCTTCTGTCAATTGCCTTGAGCGTCCTGCATGCACACAATTCTAATTTAGTCCAATAAAATTATCACATTATGCATAAAAATCTCAAATACTCTTAATTATGCATTATGAAATTAATGCTCATGGCCCTTAACTCCCTTTCATTGAATAATTATCCACAAATTAAGTTAATTTGCGTGAAAGGCCCGATTTATGTGATGTTGAGGTTAACTGTAAAATATGCATAATTATCTAATTATGTGCATGTGAAATGGTGTATTTGTCATGAAATATTACAGAAAGATGGACACTCTTCACACTCCCCAACTTACTCATTGTTAGTTCCTTAGCAATGTAATAGATTAAAATTTAGGACCACCAAGAGTTTGCAAAGCTCAAACCTTCATATCTAGATTCTCATTCATAGAATCAACCAAAGATTAGGAATCCAGAAACATTAATGCACAATAGCCTTAGATTGGAAATTTAGGTACATGACTAAGAATACGACCCAAAGTTCAAAAGTACTTGTGCATGTGTAATACTAAATCCACAGCATACACAATTACATCCATCGTTTGCAATTCTAGATAGGTATCCTTCAACTCTGCACCTCCTAGATCAGAGTATTAAGTACAATAGCTTTTTGTCTGCCTCCTTTCTTCATAAAATTATTCTTTTCAATACACACATGATGCTGCACAGCCCTTCACTGTTTGTCGCGAACCTCAACTCTTACCTTAGGAGTTGCAGGTTCGGTTACTAGGATCAAGGGCATTTTTCATGGTATTTTTTTTCAACAATGTGCTTTTGCACTTATTTGATGGATAACTTTGACAGATAGCTTTATCAAAAAGATCTCATCTCTAAGAAATGCAGAGTATCAGACACCAGCCTAAATTAACAAAAGGCTTGTCCTACTTGTTTCATTAGCATGCAAAGTGATTTTTCTTTTTCTTTTCTAAAGTGCTAATGAGCTTTAAAGAGATTCTTAAATCAGTTTTTCATGACTAGATCGAATAAATTTTCCATCATCCGATCCTTCTCCCTAGTCTTTTCTATTCCAGAATCACTTTCAATTCAAGCATGAATCATGAAATTCAATTGAGGATTTTATTTTTCCAGTTTCATTTCAATGCAAAAATGCAGGACAACTTGATATGTAGGTTGTATTAAAAATGCAAAAATGCAACATGAATTTTCTCTCCCCCCCACTTAAATGACATTGTCCTCAGCGGCATCCTTAGGCAATGAAAGTAATAGAACAATCTAAAAATGAATACTATTGAGATGGAAGGATACAACCTGATGTGTAGGGCATGGCTTTCCTTTGACATTGGCAATGACTTCAACTCCTCGACTTTTTACCTGAGTACTAAAAGAAAACACTAAAACAAAATATCAAATAACCAAAATATTGGGTTACCTCCTAAGAAGCGCTAGGTTTACAGTCTTCAGCCAGACACATGCAAGCTCCATAACCAACGAGTTGAGTTAAGAATGAGCCACCACATTATCTTATCTTCTTTTAATTTCCAACATTTGTGCCACGAGAAGATAAGATTTTGCATGTACGTGCATGGGCTAGAAATAGGTTGGTTCTTGGCATGATTGATTTTGTCGTTTAATGCATATGACAACAACTTTTCTTCTATGGGGGTCATGTAAAAATCAATAGCCGTAATTTTTGATTTGGCCGATGGTAAATACCATGGTGGATCAAATAGGCCGAAATGACATTCCCAATCAGAGAATGAAAGAGGAATTATCATGTCATTAATTCTAAAATATTCCTCTTCAAACTTAAGGTCTTTATAAGTGTTGAAAACATGAATGTGGACCTTATTATCCTTCAATTTTTTTTTGCAACCTCAATTTTAGGAATAACATGAATATTGGTGAGGTGAGAATAGATCAAAGGGTGAGGGGCTCCCATCAAATGATTAGTGTCAAGGAGATGAGCAATATCAAGAGTGAAAGAAACATGC
The DNA here is from genome assembly GCA_022559845.1 of Amorphophallus konjac. Lineage (NCBI taxonomy): Eukaryota > Viridiplantae > Streptophyta > Magnoliopsida > Alismatales > Araceae > Amorphophallus > Amorphophallus konjac. The sequence goes on from CM040122.1 coordinate 364,654,975, forward strand.
TCCTCAACACAATGATACTCGTGGGGCTCAGTAGGATCAGACAGATCGGCTAACTGTAGAATGTCTACAACAAGGTTAGATTCGCCGAAATCGTGAAGAGGTAAAAGATCAATACCCTCCCCTTGATCAAAAGATGCCTAATCGAGATGAAGGTCATGAAGGGTACCCGCATCCTCCTTTACCCAACAGAGATCATTTATGGCCTCACTCAATTCATCCTCCACTCGCACATCCTCTTCATCTTTATCCTGGAACACGGTCTCCTCAAATTCAGGAAGGGAAGTTCGTGGGATTTGATCATGAACTAGCACATTACTTTTCTCTTCTTCTCCCCCCAACTTGAGATCATCAACTTCTTTAGAACTCTCCTCATAAGGGCAATTAAGCTCAAGCTCCTTGAGCTCATCTTTTGGATTATCATCATAACTATAGCTAGCTCCCCTTAAGACTTCCTGATAAGATTCTTATATATTTCCAACATGATCTAAATCAAGAGTTAGTTGAGTATTGTGTTCATGGGGAATCATGGGTTGATCACAAAAGCTTTCATTATGGTCAAATTTTAGAAGTTGGTAGTCAGAATTTACATTGGAGTAGCTAGGTAATTGATCCACTTTCATGCTCTTGATGTTTTCAGCAAGTCGATCTAGTCAGGCTTGGATAGATTGATTTTGAGTCATGATGAATTGATGAAATTGATCAAAACTCTCCTCTGTTTTAGAGTTGGGCATGGAGGAGATAGATATGTAGACTGAGAAGCAGAGGTCAAAGGATAAGAAGTTGAATGATGATCAGCTTGATAGTGAGATAGTGGAGAGGATGTGGGTTGTCCACCGTAGTGGGCTTGATCATAAAAGTTATTTGAAGGTGGATCCCAATTTTGAAAGAATTGATCCGGAGGACTTTGGGCTGGGCCTTGACAAGAATTCCAAGAAATATTATGTTGTCCTCCCCAACAGGAATCATAAGAAGGTGTGGAGAGTCTTTGAGCAATTTGGGCTTGTCCTTGGGTATGAGACGAATCATAGGGCCAATGAAAGAACTGAGTGGATTGTCAATGGTCATGAATATGGGATTGAAGCTGGGCCTTCATGACTAGTGATGGGCTTTCATTGTAGGTCGACCAAGAGTATGGGCTCTCATAGTGGGTCAGGCCAAGTTGGGTGAAAGGTGGAGCTTGAGTTGGATAATTATCAACATAATGGGCCGGTTTGGCCCACATGTCATTATGCTTTTTATAATAAGGTGGCATAAAGGAGTTCGGATTCATAGCCCAAAGGATGGATCAAGAGAAATGGGCCAACAAGTCCACCTTATTGAATTTACGAGCCCACTCGAAGGTAGGAATTTTCTCACCCATGTTTTTAAAGTTTTTTTTGATCTTCCAAGGGCAAACTATCTCCTCGGATCTTCAATGGTACAACCGGCCTAGCTTCCGTGAGAGAATCCACGGGTGCGAGGACTTACGGAGGTCTTGGAGAAGGAATGTTCGGTCCAATGAGATAGAATACTCAATTGGAGGGTCCTTCCAACTCCAAGAAGGATGTGCCTAAATTACCCTTAAGAAGGAGAAAGAGAGAAGAAAAAGAAGAGTTTTTTTTAAAGAGAATGCAAGTAAATAAATCAATGACTATATGGATGAATGCATGAGCATGATGTAACTAGCATGATGACAAGATGAGCATTTTTTTAAGGGAATGGATATGAATGCTTTTTAACAAAACAACTAGTCACAAAAATGCCTAATTAGCATGCAATTCTAAGAAGAAAGCAAAAGCTACAAATTTTTTTTAAGGATTTTTGACTTTCTGATTTTTTTTTTGAAATTCTTTAGGAAATTTTCTGATATTTTTTTCAAAGAAGGATAACTATAAATGCTTGTTAACAAAGAAACTAGCCACTAGAAACACTAAATAGTATGCAAATCTACTGGGAAAATATGGCCTAAAACTATGTTTTTCTGAGTTTTAGTTTTCTGATTTTTTTTATTTTCAGACAGAACCTTTACCTCCAGATCTGGACCTGTAGCGACGCTTCTTTTTTTTTGGATTTTCCTGATTGGCAGATTTCAGCTCCTTTTGATGGCATATTTCGGCACCTTCAGCGACGCTTTTTGCAACACTTGATTTTCTGTGATTTTTAGGTCCTAATTTATATTTTTTTTCTGTAAAATAAAGAGAAAAGACGTTAGGATTAATATATACAAATGAAACACAAGAAATTCTAACTAAAAAGAAATCAATCCTTCCCGGCAACAGTGCCAAAAATTGATCGTACAAATCACTCGTCGTTGAAAAATGTCGTGCTCAATTTTAAAATAATATCGCACTCACTCACAAGAAAATTTGGAATTAAGTATGAAATGATGAGTACGGGTCGATCCCACGAGGAGGAAGGAATCTTTTATTAAGTTAGAAAAACTTACATTTTTTTGAAACCAAAGTTTGAGTGAGTTTTTTGAAAAGTGAAACCAAACTTGCGTGAAATTAAATCTAACTAAAGAAATTTGGAGGGTTGAAGAAGAGAAAATCAGAAGAGAGAGAGAGAGAGAAAGATAAAGAAAGACAATTGCAAAAATTGAATTTCTATTGCTAGAAGTTGAAGTTACAAAGTCTATGAAAATGAAAGTTACAACTAATAATGAACTAAGAACAAAAAGAGAGGAACTAGAGCCGAGAGATAATGAAGAACGCCACCGTCTCCTCCTCGCCAAGCCTTGGAGAGGATCACCCCGCCTTGAAGGAGAACACCACCGTGAGAGGTAGATGAAGAAGACGTCGTTGTCCACGCCGCCGAGCCTTGGAGCGTCGCTCTGCCTTGGAATGAACACAACCGTGAAAAGGAGATTATGGAAGAGAGATCTAGGAGAGAAATAGAGAGAGATGTGTAGAAGCTAATGGAGGTTTTAAGGGGTGAGAGTGATGAGGGTACACTACGGGAAAACTAGTTTTTACCTACGACCGTTTCCTATGCTTTTATAAGTCGTTAGTATTTATGGGCCTATACCTATGGTTTTTTAGGATATTATGTTACCTACTGTCACTGTCGTTTATATGTCATACACTACCTACGGTTTGGTAGCACCGTAGGAATAGATTGCCATATTGAACTACCTACTGATAATGTCGTAGGTAATTGGTATGTCATACCTACGGTTCGGTAGCACCGTAGGAATAAATAGCCATATTGAGCTACCTACTGATAATGTCGTAGGTAATTGGTATGTCATACCTACAGTTCGGTAGCACCGTAGGAATAGATAGCCATATTGAACTACCTACTGATAATGTCGTAGGTAATTGGTATGTCATATCTACGGTTCGGTAGCACCATAGGAATAGATAGCCATATTGAACTACCTACCGACAATGACGTAGGTAAGTGGTATGTCATACCTATAGTTTTAGTTGAGCCGTAGGAATAGATAGATATATTGAACTACCTACCGACAATGCCGTATGTAAGTGGTATGTTATACCTACGGTTCCAGTTGAGCCGTAGGAATAGATAATTACAATAAAATATCTACGTACATGGCCCTCAGAGCATACCTATGCTTCGTTACCGTCCTAGGAGTAGGTCATCTATAGAGTGATTGATGATATTAGCTTTTATTTATTATATATTACCAACGATAAATGTCGTAGGTAATTACCTACTCGTTATTTGTGTCGTAAGAATAGGTCACGCGTAGAGTGATCGGTGTCCAAATTTTTTATTTGTTATATATTGCCGACATACCATATCGTAGGTATTTAACAACTCTTTGTAAGTCGTAGGAATAGATCACCCGTATATTCTCATATCTTTTATTTGTTGTTCATTACCTTCCGATTATTCGTGTAGGTATACATATTTTATATATTTTTTATATTACACATGAATATTATCATTGGTAAATACCTATTCATTTTTATTATAGGAGTAATATATATCCCTTAGATTTAAGATACTATAATTATTATCTTTATACATATTTTGGCGCTAAGAACTACCGCGCCTTCGGAAATTAACTCAGCCCGCCACCCTCCCTCCCTCTCTTACTCACTCCCCAACCTGCCTTCGGAACCCCCAGCCCGCCCCCCTCCCTCTTTCCTCACTCCCCAGCCAGCTTCCTTAGGATCCAGCCACCCTCCCTCTTTCCTCACTCCCCAGCCAGCTGCCTTAGGAGCCAGCCACCCTCCATATTTCCTCACTCCCCAGCCCGCCTTCGGAGCCCGCCACCCTCCCTCTTTCCTCACTCCCCAGTCCCTCTCTTCCTCACTCCCAAGCCCGCCTCCTCCCTCTTTCCTCACTCCCCAGTCCCTCTCTTCTTCCTCACTCCCCAGCCCGCCTTCGGAGCCCACCACCCTCCCTCTCTCCTTACTCCCCAGTCCCTCTCTTCCTCACTCCCCAGCCAACCTTCGGAACCCCCAGCCCGCCACCCTCCCTCTCTTCCTCTCTCCCTAGCCCACCTTGGGAACCCCAAGCCCGCCACCCTCCCACCACCCTCCCTCTCTCCCTTACTCCCCCGAGCTGCGCCTTCGGAACATTTCCCCTCCCTCTCTTTCCCACTCCCCAGCCGCGCCTTCGGAACCCCCAGCCCGCCACCCTCCCTCTGTTCCTCACTCCCCGTAGCCGCGCCTTCGAAACATTTCCCCTCCCTCTCTTCCTCACTCCCCAGCCACACCGTCCACCACACCCCCTCCCCTGCTCTCTTTCTTCATCTCTTTTTCCTCACCATCGCAAGCCCCCATCCCGTGGTACATCGTCATCACAATACTTGGACGAGTGGGTGCCGAAGCTATCCCTTCTACTAGGTTTACTATCCCCTTTCCTTGCTCCATCATTTCTGTAGGGATTTAACAATGGTTAGGGTTGTACAGGGGCAGCACGCTTGGGGGAGGCTGTCAAACAAGGTGCGCGGCCACTGCTTCAGACGCGGCCGTCTGCCGGTGAGGGCATCGAAGCCATCGTCGTCAACGTCGGCCAGGTGTTCCGTCAAAATCGGTGTCTCAATAATCTATCCCTTATACCATGTTTGCTATCCTCCTTGGTTGCTCAGTCGTTTCTGTAGGGATTTAACGAGGGTTAGGGTTGTGCAAGGGCGATGGTTAGCACAAGAAATCCTTTTCCTCTTATACTGAGGAGGGAGTATGGTAGGGGAGCAAAGGGTAAAGAGGAGGAAGGAAAGGGCTCTATTTTTTTGTGGGTTGTATGGCCAGGAAGGAGTGAGAGGGGGTCCGGTGGGGAAGGGTAGGGGGTCTGATGAGGGAGCAGGGGGTCTAATGGAGGTGGGGAGGTGTGTGGGTGCTCTATTTGAGAGAGAAGGGAGAGAGAGGGGAGGTAGAGTTAGGTGGGATGCCAGCCAATCGTGTGTGTGTATGGTTGTTTCTTCTATTGTGAAAGATTTATGTTCCTACAAGTTTTATAAGAGAAGAGAGTTTGTGTGAGTAGAGTAATGGGAGATTACTGTCTGGGTTGTTTCTTCCATAGTGGAAGATTTATTTTCCTACCAATTTTATAAGAGAAGAGAGTTTGAGGAGGAAGAGCAGAGTAGTGGGAGAGCAAAAAAGTTCTCCCTTGAAGAACTTCTCTTGATAGCTTTGAAAAAGAACAAAAAAGTTTAAAATAGATTAGTCAATTTTAACTTCACGAACATTGGTCCTCATGATTTTAATGCTGGTCGACCCTCTCTCTACATTGGCATCCTAGCACTTGCTTCTATACTTTGAAAAATAATTCTCTTGTTTTCAAAAACAATAAGATAGAAATTGTATTGTGTTTGATTATTCCAACTTTATACTTTGCCATGTGGTTACTTCATTTTATAAAATTTAATGTTTGAGTATGTTGTTTGTCTGAAGGACATCATGAGAAAAAGCTACCATCGATGATGGAATTTGCACCACTGATTTTGGTTTAGTACAATGGCAGAGAATCAATGTAGCCAGTCCAATGTGAGCCCATTGATATCAAAATCAAGATGATAGGTCCCATATAGCAAATCCAACTGTGGAGAATACCATCTTTAGCTCCATCTAATTTCAATATAGGGGCTGGATGACTACAAAGTCGTTAATGGACTCCAAGCTCTGAAAGATCATTCACCCAATTGACACTTCATCTTCTAAATCCTCTTTAATTTGAGACTAAGATCTGGGGATGTCAATGACTAGTCAGGGGATTTCTATTGCACGACACCTGACGTGGCTATGCCCTAATCCTTTTCCTCAAAATAGGACTATTTTTACCTTAACTTTGTACATGGCAACTTTATCCTTATCTTTAAAAATTAATAGAAACAAATACATGACGGTTAAATTATCAGTCCATGTTATAATTCAATTGATAGTAGGGGCAACACAGATTTACTTGCATCTCATGTTGATCCACCAATCAATGTTCATATTTCACTCTAAAACTTAATAATAGAATGTCGCCAAGCGGTAACCCCCCAAAAATCTCAACAAAGTAGTCAAACCTCTTCTCCACTGCACAGATTAGACTTTGTATCTTTGCTTCAAGAAGAATAGGACAACCCTTGGATGGCTGCAATAACAATTTGAGAGTCAAGAAATAGGATACAACTTGAAATCTTAGCACTTGTATTAATGCACATTCTTTATGTAGCTATTACACGGGTAACAGTTGTTCAATACCCAACCCACTGAGCTTACTTAAAGCAGAAATAATTTGTAAGAACTGGTGATATATTTGACATTATGCCACTAGATTTTAGTACTTTTCAAATTTTTCTTTCTTAATTCAAGTACTTAGTGAGAAGAGCATTAGATCTTATAAAATTTTGTGATCTTTCAACTTTCAAAGATAAAATATTAAAAATTATGTGGTAAGAATTGAACTGCTAATAACAAAAATTTTACAAGTCCCTCACACCCTAACCACCAGAGACAAGAGGGTGCTTCTATGTTCATAAACTGTTACCCAAACATAATCAACATATTACAGTTAGAAGTGTGACACGTTAGGTTATTGAAAAATGAAGTTAAACTATCCTGCCTCATAGAAACTCCTTCCAGTTGGAGAGAGCCGGCAAACTCTCCTTGGGTGCAAAGAACAACAATTGTTGGTTCATATGGCCAGCTTGCAACTAAAAGTTAAAAAAGGGAAACATATACAATTTTTTGTGTCATGTACAGTCCTAACATTTGATTCCCACCTCAAATACCATCCATATTTGTTTAATTATTTCATAGTTTCTTACTTCAATGTTTGAGTTGTGACTTTAATTGTTGTCTTTTTTAGCATTTAGATTTAATTAAGTTCAAGGTGGGTAAATATGGATTGGAGTTGGATGGACAAGCCAAGGTAAATATTAGAGTTTTCCATTCATCATGCACTTCATACTTAGAAACTCTAATATTTATATTTTCATATATGTTTACTATATTGTAGGAATGCAAGAGAGTACTATGATGGGGTAGATGAATTTGTTGAGTTTGCTTTTAGAAATTTGCGAGCTGATGGAGTCATTAAATGTCCCTATACCAAATGCACATGTATTCACAAATGGACTAAACAGATTGTGAGAGAGCACTTATATTTCTATGGAGTTATAAAAGAAGCATTTTTTGCAATTCTATGGGGAAGGAGAAACTTCTCGTAAGTCATTGTATACTCATGATGCACATGCATTTGTCAATCATGATGAATCTATCCATGAAATGCTACTTGATGCATTTGGATTGCCTAATGCTCTTCTACAAGAAGATGGTGCTTCAAATGATCCCAAAAGTCAGGCTGATGACAAGTCTTACCACTTTTATAAGGTGCTTCAAGATGTTGAACAACCATTATATCCTGGATGCAAGAAATTTAACAAACTTTCTTTCATAATCAGATTGTTCAATATTAAATGTCTAGGTAGTTGGACACGAAAGAGTTTTGATATGTTTCTTATGTTACTTAAAGAGGTCCTTCCTGAAGGGGAGAATTTGCCTAACTCATTTTATGAAACAAAGAGGATTATTAGAGAATTGGGATATGGCTATCATAAATTTGATGCATGCCCAAATGATTGTGTCTTATTTTGGAAAGAGAAAAAGAATTTGGACTCATGTCCTAAATGTGGGGAATCTCGGTGGAGAACTACAAAAGACTTTGAAGAGTCTGGAGAGATTAAGAAGGTGGCTAAGAAAGTCCTTCGTCACTTCCCATTGATACCAAGGCTACAAAGGTTGTACATGTGCTCTCGTGTTGCAGTAAATATGAGATGGCACGAAGAAAATTGTAAGGAAGATGGCATTTTAAGACATCCGACAGATTCACCATGTTGGAAATGTCTAGATGCTATTGCTGACTTTGGAAAGGAGACTCAGAATGTACGTCTTGGGTTAGCAAGTGATGGGTTCAACCTTTTTAGTACCATGAGTGTTAGTCATAGTACTTGGCCGGTTCTTCTAGTGCCTTATAATCTTCCACCTTGGCAATGCATGAAAGGGCCAAATGTAATCTTATCCTTACTAATTTCTGGTCCAGAGGGGCCTGGCAATGATATTGATGTTTATCTATAGCCACTCATTGAAGAATTACAGATTTTGTGACATGGGGTGTATACATTTGATGCTTCAAAGGGTGAAATGTTCAGCATGCGAGCTGCATTGTTATGGATTATTAATGACTTCCCTACATATGCATACATGTCAGGTTGGAGCACTAAAGGGCAACTAACATGCCCAGTTTGCAATAAAGATACACGTTCCATGTGGTTGGATGCTAGTGGGAAGCATTGTTACACTGGTTATAGGAGATGGTTGAGGAAAGATCATAAATTTCGATTCATGTCCCATCGATTTGATGGAAAGGAAGAGTTAGGAGATAGGCCCATACCATTATCTGGGTTTGAAGTCTTGGAGCAACTTCGAGGCTTGTCTTTTAAGGTAGGTAAATGTCGTATTCAAGCAGAAGGAGAAAGGAAGCGAAAGAAGGTGGCGCCTATAGATGTCAACAAGTATTTGAATTGGAAGAAGCACAACATTTTTTTTGAATTGCCATATTGGAAGTCCTTATTGCTGCGCCATAATCTTGATGTGATGCACATTGAGAAGAATGTTTGTGAAAGTATTATTGGAACACTCTTAACAATTGATGGAAAAAACAAAGATGGCTTGAAGGCTCGCCAAGATTTACAAACCTTGGGTATAAGGCCATCTCTTCATCCACAACAAGTTAGTATAAATAAGATAGTTTTGCCGCCTGTAAAATTTACATTGAGCAAAATGGAGAAAGATATGATTTATAATGTTTTAAAGAAAGTGAAAGTTCCTGATGGTTGCTCTTCCAACATAGCAAGGCATTATAGCACTCCGGATAATAAGATTTGGGGCTTGAAAAGTCATGACTACCACGTGCTTCTACAACAATTACTTCCAATAGCACTTCGAGACATTTCACAAAAGGAAGTATCCGATGTCCTTACTGAAATATGTCATTTTTTTAGACTTGTGCTCTAAAGCATCTTCAGTAGATCATTTCTATAAGCTTGGGCAACATGTTGTAGGTGTGCTATGTCGGATGGAGATGATATTTCTCCCTAGTTTCTTCAACATTATGGTGCACTTTATCCTTCATCGTGCTGATGAAACTAGGTTGGCTGGCCCTGTAAATTACAGGTGGATGTATCCCATTGAAAGGTATTGTTATGATTTAACTATTAGAATAAAGAGTACAAGTGAAATATTATTTACTATTGACTTGGTTTATCACAAATATTCATATGTAGGTATTTAGTGAAGTTAAAGTCTTATGTGTGTAACAAAGCATCTCTAGAAGGATGCATTGCTGAGGGCTACATAGCTGAGGAAACCTTAACATTTGCATCAAGATACCTTCATGATGATGTAGAGACGTGGCTAAATAGGCCAATTCGAAATGCAGAAAGGCATACTCTTCCAACAGAGGATGGTTGGGAAATATTTTCAGAAGTAGCACATCCATTAGAAGTTGGTGTTTGTGTTAATTTACATCAAGAAGAGTTGAGGCAAGCCCATCAATATGTGTTGTTTAATTGTGATGCAATTTCCCCGTATATAAAGTAAGTAAAGAAGCCATTGTTTTACCCCACATATCTAATTAAAGTTCTTTAGTTAATGTTAGTTATGACATGAAGTAAACACTTTGATGAGCTTAAGAAAAAAATTCCTCGCTTAAGTGAGATGGAGATTGAACGACTCCATACGTCTGAATTTCCAAGTTGGTTTTCCAAGCATATAAGTGACTTTAATTTTTTTCTCCCATAAATAATTCCTACTTATGAAGAGTATTGTAACTACAGTATATTCTTGACTATTATAGGTACACAAATTGCAAGAACAATGTGAAGAGGCCAATACCTATGCTGAAGAAATTGACTATCATCTTTCAACGGTATTCATAGAATGTATTTGTATTGTTCACTAAAAATATTGTTTTTGATTTCTTTAATTTTCTTATTTTAGTTGACATACATATATTATTTACCCGTTTAATGCAAAAGTGGCATTTCCTTATCACCTAGGCCAAAAAATCAGTGTTTTTTACCTTAACCTAGTTTCTCAGAAACTGTTTCTGTGAATTCAGGGTGATATTTTGTTGATTTTTGGGAGTAATTTAGGAATGGGATATTGAATGGTGAAAATAGTGACATGGGCTTCAGAGGTAATTCATGACATTGTAGGTGATTTATCATATATTATTTACCCATGTAATCCAGTTGTTTGATTTCTTGTAGTAGTGGCATTAATTCATTATCTCACGGTTGGCTTCATCTATAAACATTTCTTCATGGCTTTACGCATATGTATTCTGTTTTGAGGAAAGGTTTGATACTTGTGATGTTTCATATTTATTTTGGACTAATATGGTCTTGTAATGTTTGCTAAAACATGCTAATATCTATTAGTCTTCTTTACATTAAGCATTTATTTTGGACGCCTTTGTTAATATCTATGTGATTACAATGGGATCTTATGTCCTCCGAGCTACACTGAGATTAGGCATTAGAGTCAAGATGAGTTCCCAACTGTCATCAACTACTTATTAAGCCAGATATTAATGTTATTCTTTCATCTTTCTCATTCTATATGGCCCTCTTCATTGACAGCCAGCATAGCTACTAAGCGGCAGCGACTACCTGTGCACACAGTCATGTAAGAGCATAAGTTCTTTCATTTGAACTGTTCTGGCATACCAATGTGAATTGGTTTACCTTTATAACTTAAATGTGCATGCAGGGCTAGGAAAAACAAAAAGATGTTGAGGTTCAAGGAACCTGTTAATGAAATTCCCAATGAAGGAATGTGGGGCCCTAGTCCGGGGTCGGGGGTGCAAACACGAAGGTTGAAAAAACTTGGTGAAGTATACACCAAGTCAACATCTCAAGATAAGCTTGATACTGACGTGTTTCAGGCCTATGCAGAGTGAGTCTTCACACTCCTTGTCTAAATGTTAGGTGATTTCTGTTAAACTATTTACTTGTTATAACCTTTTTCAGGCGATTGTGGGAGGAGACACCAAATGAGAGAAAGTCAAATTGTACATATGTAGATTGTCTATGGTTTAGTATCTTCCTAGATGGTCCATCTGAGAAGGTGATGCTTTGGCTGAAGCCAAAAAAATTATTTTCAATGGCATACATATTCATTCCAATTGTACGTTGGTAAGTGATATCTTCATCTTTTGTAATATAGCTGGTACTAAATTTGGGAGTATATTATCCTAATATGATTCATATAGGGACCATTGGAATCTACTCATTTTATGCAACATTGACAAGAAATTTGGAGACCCAGCAGGCCCGTGCATGATACTTTTGGATTCTTTGTTAAATGCTAATCCTAAGAGGATGGAACCTGATATCCGACGGTATATGCTCCCTATCTCTTTTGTATATGTTTATTATATGCTGGTGGTCTGAATAATATTATTTTCTTTGCCCAGTTTTGTGTTAGACATATTTCGGGCGGAGGGTAGATAAGAGTCTAATGCAGAGATATATTCCATTCCTATTTTTGTTCCAAAGGTTTGTGTTTATTTCATACTTTGTTGAACGTAACTTTTTCATCATAATTACTAAAGTAATGTTTTCTAATGCATGTACCTATTGGCAGGTCCCACAACAAAGGAATGGTTCAGAATGTGGCATGTTTGTTCTATGCTACATGTGTCTGTTTTTTCAAGATGCTCCAACGCCCTTCAAGCTGGATGGTTATCCGTATTTTGTATTTGTTTTAAAAGCCAAGTTGACATTACTTTATGTTGATATTTTTCACTTATATGATATATGTTTCTCTCTTGGCATTTTCAGCTTCATGAGAGTTGGTTTACCTATGATCATATGGATGCATTTGAACATAAGCTTAGAGGCGTTAGTAGAGGTGGTGAGACAAAAGTTGGCAATGGAAGTGCGAAAATGGTGGGAGGCCAGAAAAAGGCTGCAGGTGAGCAGGGTGATGGAGGCTAGAAAAAGGTTGACATATTAGTGGAAGGGCAAGAAGTTGATGGAGGCTAGAAAAAGGCTGCAGGTCAGGAAGGCGATGGAGGCCAAAAAAAGGCTGAGATATTAGTGGAAGGGCAAGAAGTTGAGGGAGGCCAGAAAAAGCCTGAGATATTGGTGGAAGGGCAGGAAGTTGGAGGTTCCAAAGTTGAAGGAGTCCAGCAAGTTGAGATATCTGTGGAAGGGCAGCCGAGAGATCAAGATATTGACACAATAGATTCCAAAGGAAGTGAGGGCGTTGCTCGTCAGAGAAAATGAGGATGTACCTCATCCCATGATGTGCATGGCATGGATGATGGCAAGTTGATTTGTGTTGAGTGGAATGACCTTGGCCAGCCAGTGGGTGCTGGGGGCATTCATTGAGAACTTTCTTGGGTACAATGGGAAGGAATGCATAGAAGTTACCCATTTCTTACCCGAATTGGAAGAAAATGTCAAACTCCAATAAAGACGATGTTTGGGATTATATAAAGATAATGTAAGGTCAAATTTAGTCATTTTTTATTGCGAAAAGTGAAAATGTGACTTCTGTTAATTTTGTATCTGTTATTGTATTCATTGCATGAAATGATTAATTATTTTCATTTGTCTTGTAGCGAAAGTATGACATTGATGAATCACGGAGGACGTGGGTCATGAAAGATCTATCGTTGAAGTGGAAATACTTCAAATACACTATCCGGAGGTGGTTTTTCAATCCAAAGTTGAGAGCGAGCCAACAAAAGGCTCCAGATGCGAAAATAATTAGCCTACAGCAATGGAAAGAGGCAGTGAAAGTTTGGAGTGGAGAAGAATGGCAGGTAAATCACTATCTACTGACCCTTATTATTTTTCCTGTCTGATTTCAGATCTATTATTATTTTGTTATCTGACTAATTTATTCTAACTTCAATATAGAAAAAAAGTGTGACAAATAAAGCGAATAGGGGTAAACAAAAGTTGTTCCATTGTGCTGGCACAAGGACAGTGGCAGACATCCGCAAGATGGAGGTTATATAATAATTTAGTTTTCAATTTCTTCCTTTTGGTTGCATCTAACAAGTCTACTGATTTTTTTTTGATGCATTAGTATGATAAGACAGGGATTGTTTTGGATCGCTCAGATTTGTTAGTAATTACGCACGTGCGCAAAGATGGAAAGCCTGCTAATGAAGAATGCGCTGCTGTCATAGTAAGTTTTTTTAAAGGAAAATGTCGATACAACAAATAAGTCAGCAAGTCCGTGTCACAGAAATGAGCTTTGATCAAAACATGGCAAGAAAAGTTGAAGGATAAAAAGTAGTCTGAAGGTGATGCAAGCTCAACCGGTCCCCGTCCAGTTGCAGTTAAAGGCGATGCATACGCTCAGGTTCTTGGTGAGGATAGATCTGGCCGTGTTTGTGGTGTAGGGACAAGGCCGCCTCCCTCTACTTTGTGGGGGACATGTCATAATTTGCAGGCCAAGAACAACCAAATGAAAAATTGAGTGAAGGAATTGGAAGCCAGGTTGGCCATTGTAGAGAAACCATCTGTACAGGTGGGTGCAATCACATTTAAGAATGCCATTTAAATCTATGCAAGAGTTCATGGTATGTATATGATAACCAGTGAGGGAATGGAGCTATGCAAAGAAATGTGGAATCAAAGGCATGTTCATCAGTAGTGAGTAAGGAAATAGTAACAGACCAGGTAACAATTCGTATTTGTGCGAAAAATCTTTCAATTACAAATTGACATGCGACCACACCCAGTGGGTGCATCTAGATTATATGAATCCATTTGCTATGAAAATCAGCACCAAATTATCTCTGCCATAGCTGTTATCTTGAGCCCTTGGGCTGTATATTTCTTCCTACACTCATATTCTTTATGGAAGAGTTTATGACAAGTAGAATAGACTGCTGGTGCATTTTGAGACATTCTGACATGTATTCGCATTGGACATGCATTCCAGGCTTGGTAGATTGAGAAAGCCAAAAAAAGGCATAGCATGGAGCAGAGTGAGGGAAAGAAAATTGAAGTATAGATCGTGTACATCTTTAGCATGGAAAGATTTGAAATAATTGTCTTAGAAGATGAGATTGTCACCATTGAGCATGTCTAATTGGCTGTCACATGAAACAAGAAAACCCTTAGATGAATCTCCCAAATTCGCAACAGTAGTATATATACCCAAGAGAGAGACCAAAAGACAAGGATGCCTCTTCTAGAATGGTCTAAGAGTCACTCCACAAGGTTAGAAATGAAGTAGGAGCAATTTGGTAAAGTTTTCAAGCCTTAAAAATGGGTTAGAAATAATTTTGCGAACCCCGTCCGGAAGGGGTCGACCCCTAAGAAATCTTTGCTCAGGACATGTCCAAACAGAAGCATGGACAGTGGGGGTCGACCCTATGGGTCGACCCCTGTGCAGTTTTTTGCACACGCCACTCAAACAGAATGCATGACAATGGGGGTCTAGGGTCGACCCATACAGTTTCAACCCTACAAACACCTCCAGCCAGCCCTGGATCCAGTGAGGGTCGACCCTATGGGTCGACCCCTGCAACACCCTATTTTCCTTCAACTTCAGACAGACCCACACCCAATGCGGGTCGACCCATAGGTTCGACCCCTGCCTGTTTGGGTCAAGAACCAACATAACCCTTGCAAAAACACAAGAAATACCAAATTAGTATAAGTATCAAAATCAAGGTATGGAACAAAATAACACTATAAGGGGCATTCAAAATCACACTAGAATAACATTTTGTAATCATCAAAATCACACACTCAACAAAGATTAACTTCCCTTCCTTACATTTGGCTGCATCTGTCCCTATCTCTTAATTAAAGATTGTCTTCTTCTAGTCATGTGCATTAAGAGCACCCGTTTGTAAGAAAATATAAACGCATCCCAACTCTTTTAAAGAATTTGCTCAGATAAGAAATTTTTTTAAGAAAGCTCCTAAGTAACTTTAAAATAACAAAGTACATAATGTTGTGAAGTTGAATGAGTCATTGAATTTCAAATTTTGAACTATCATTGGGTTGTGGGAACTTCATGCTTGAGGGAGCAGAAAATTCTGACAATGTCCGTATGTTCTCTCACTTAATGTCTTGGATGAAAGGTTCAAAAAGAAATTCTTATGTGATGTAACCAACAGGTGAGGTTTGGGCTCTCTTCAAAGGCTGGGATACCAAATGGAGACTTCATCCAGCTCAGCATTGGCAATATGAGTATGAAGCGTAGGTACAATGGGAGGCCATACCATGACTACAAACCATGACTCTTATCAAACCACGATTTCTACCAACTCATATTCACCCCTCTCCAAACAATTCTTTAAATCAGGTAACTGCCATTCAATACAGCCCACACCTCATTGACCTGGGGATAGATATCATACTATTACTTTTTTTTCAACATGTATAGCCTATACCAAGTGAGAAAACATTTCAACCCTATCATATGTTTCCTTAGCATCTCTTCCAGAACAAGGTCTAAATCTTCCACAACCAAAAGGAAGATATTTTTTGTCCCTGTCATGTGTGGGCTATATTGAATGGCAGTTACCTAATTTAAAAATTGTTTGGAGAGGGGTGAATATGAGTTAATTGGTAGAAATCATTGACTGTTCTGATTCTTTGATAAGAGTCATGGTTTTGAAAAAGGTGGATGGCTTTAGGGCTGTCTTCAGGCCAAAAAGAAACAATGAAACTCCAATGACAATGGATATATTCAAGGTTGAATTCTTGAAATTCTCTCATCGGATTCCTTACGTCAGGCTGACTGACCAAAGAGGTGGTAAACTATGAGGTTGTTGGGAGCTTGATCCTGCTTCATTGCAAGATATCCTTCTTTGTACAAGAACTGATTGACATTTTGGATGTTTAATATGTCCCTGTATCATGGTATGTGATGTAGGCTGAGAAGAAGTTAGTTGTGGATGTTGGGTGCGGATATAGAGATAAATGTAGATCCAGAGGGGGGTGAATGGATCTTCTTAAAATATTTCACCCAATTTAAAGTTGAATAGAATTATGATGGCTTATTCAATGGACAATATCTCAAACACAAGAAATGCAGGCCTAATCAACTATTTGGAGCCATACAAACGGAAGCTATCTAGACGATTAGGAACAATCAATCTCACACGAAAAGGCATTCAACCACACTGCACAAGATATTTTAGGTGGTTCGGTCAGCTGACCTACATCTACCCCACACTCCAACCAGAGTGTGGCTTCCGCTGATACACAGCTTAATCAGCTGGGCCTCACAGCTTGCCTACAATCCGCTGACTAATAGCTTGCGCTGGGCCTTACAGCTTATGCCATCTGCTGACAAACAGCTTGCCGCTGATCCACAGCTTTGGGGACGAATCCCTACAACCGCTGAGCTTCACAGCTTGTTATCTAGAGGAATCCTCCTCTGCAACGCTGACACACAGCTTGAATGAGAGTTTAAGAAAATAAAATAGGAAAACAAAAGCAACGGAAAGCTGGAACTGAAACTCGATATGATGAAGCTCACACAGGAGCAAATTGGGTTGGATTTGATCCAAGGACCAGTTGGACAGATCTTCAGGAACTCTAGTCTCTTCTCTCGATCTTACTCCATCTTCATCTCTTCCTTTTCTCTATGTTTCTGTCTCTATCTCTGATCCTTCTTTTTCTTTTTCTATTCTTTCTTTTTCATCATTTTCTCTCTCTAGCACATTCTCATTTTTATATGAGCAGCAGAGAGAGAGAGGGCGTGTGGAGACCACATTTTCCGCCCAAGCTTTTCGTCCAGATCTGAGGCCCAAGGCCACGTGGCAGCTTCTGAGCGTAACTACCCTCCACGTGTCATGAGCATAGCTCAGTCTTCAACCTTGGATCACGTGCCTTCCTCAGTCTCTACGGATAATTGTCCTGTCAAAATGTTAGACATTCTGTCAGCATACGATAGTTAGATAATCACAGGAATTGCACAGACTTAAGATAGCATAAGAGCAAACGTGCACGGACTCAAGCATGCATGAATTAGAACATGCACCGACTTTGTTATGCTGTAAGAGAGTCATTGCACAGACATTATATATATATATATATATATATATATGTGAAAATACAAAGCAGTGCACTGACCCAATGTGCCGTGAGCACCCTTGCACAATCTTTGTGCGTGCAAGAGATAAAAGTTGCACAGATTCATTTATGCACATGCGAGGACCTGCACAGACCTTGACTATATGCAATGCAGGATATGCACGGACTTTAGTTAGCGTGTGCGAAGACTTGCACTGACCTCAGCTATATGTAATGCAAAAAATGCACGGACTTCAGTTAGCGTGTGTAAAGACTTGCACCGACCTCGGCTATATGCAATGCAGGTTATGCACGGACTTATGTATAGACTGTCATATGAAGGACGTAGAGCATGCACCGACTATGTATAACATACAAGAACACATGCATCGACTATAAATACATTGCACCGACCTTGAATATGCAAACAACTAAGACGTATGCAGTCGATATTTGCCAAGTAACGTGGTATGCACAGACCTGACTATGCACTAACTTCTTTAACCTATGCATGGACTGTATGCAACAAACGCAAGGTACACAGACCTTGTATGCTGAATGACTCAACTATGCACAGACATACATTTTATATGAAAACGATCAAATGCAAACAAATTTATGCAATCCAGTCTTCACATGACTCATAGATTGTCATCATTAAAACTAGGGTTCTAACAATCTCCCCATTTTTGATGATGACAACTATAATTCATGTATGATTGAAACTAACAGAGAATTTATTTATTGACATGCATGACAAAGATAGCATTCAACATAAAACATGCATCCAACACAAATATGCAATATGTAGAAGTTACATTTCTGTGTACAGTAAGAGAATACAGACTAGTGTCTGAGTGAACTATCTCATTCAGCATTTTTACATCAGAAACCAGGAAAACTGTCCATCGGTAACCTGTAATCTTGAAAAATAAAAACTGTCCATCAGTCTGTCCATCAGTGAACTGTGAGTTTTCATACATGTCTACCTCCACAACAGTATATTCTCCCCCTTTGTCATTATCAAAAAATGGGGAGTTCTTGGGAATCATGGACCTCTGTAGCTCCCCCTGTCTCTATGAGGATGTGCACTGCTGGAACCAGGGGTGGAAGATCTGTGCTGAAGATTTCTCAAGGAGTCTAACAGGTCATCTAGCTTTCGATGTACTGTATCCCCAAGTCTGTCAACTAGGGAGGTGGTGGAATTTTGCTTTGTGAGATATTGTTTAATATTCTTTGAGAGGGTTTCCAATTGAGACAAAACATCTTGAAATTTGTTGATGACTTCAGGCTGGCTGGCTGCAATATTGTTCAATGTATTCTTTATCAACTCAAATTCAATCTTCAGATCAAAAGTGTGGCTCAGAATTTGAGCAAGTTTGGTGAAAGTAGAGAGTTGTGTATCTTGAATTTTGCTTACCATGTCACCAACTCTAGTACTGATTCCCATAAGAGATTCCAAGATCTCTTGGACTACTGCATCAATTTTTTGTTTGGCAGTCAAAAACTCAATCCCTTGGGTCTTCACAACTCTTTCCAAATGCTGCAATCGGGCATCTACTCTGTCCAGTTGAACGGTATTGAACATAAACTGTTTATTCATCAATTCATGTTGGTTCATCACTATCTCAATCAGATTTGACAGCATCTGGGCAATATCAGGCTCAGTACTAGGTCTAGGTGAACTAAATGTAGATGCACTAGACTCTAGAAATTAGTATAATAATCATGCTGTGGTTCAGGAGATGAAGTGGGTGGTATACCAAGACTAATCATTTCCCCAAGATAAGGTCCATATGAAGGAGCAGGAGCAAGAGACATTCTTGGATACAACTGAAATTGAGGAGCTGATCCCATGACATACTCCTGTGTATCCTGTTCAGCGTCCCTTGGAGCTTCGTGTGGAGCTTCTTGTTCTCTTGGTTGATCACCCTCCTGATCATTGACAACTGACTCAGCAATTTCTTCATAAATTTTGTCAGTCTCTTCTATCAAAATATGTGTGATCATCTTAGATAGTGATTCTTCATTTACTTCAAGTTCTTCTTCTCTTTCCTCTTCTACACCTTGTGAAACAACCTCTTGTATTTCTACTTTTCTTGGTTGATCTTCTTCTTGTTCTTGCTGAACAAATTGCTGTTCCTGCTCAGATTGTACTCCAAATTTATCAAATAGCTCACTGATATTTTGATCCAGCTATTGTACAACTTGAGCATCAGTTAAGTCCAATTCATGAATTTCTTGTTCTAGTTGTAGATCCTTGAGATTCTTCTCAACCGGTTTATCAGCAGATTCTTGGTCTTTCTGAACTATCATAGGAGGAGTTTCTTCTTGAGGAATCTGAGGAGGCTCTTCTGACACTATTTCCACTTGAACTTTCCTCTTCTTTTTTAAAGGAGCATGCTTTTCTGATTTATCCTTTCTTTGAATTTCACCCGAAAAACTCTCTGAGTCAGTATCTTTCAGCCTCAAGTAAGTTTTAATAAAATCCATGTTATACACATTAACCTTTGGAATTTCTTTTGAAGGCTCATTTTCTGAGGATATGTTTGCCTTCTTAAATATAGCAGTTAAATGAGCTGCATATGGCAAATGTCTCCTAGACTCTTTGCAAGTTCTCATTATCTGAATAAATGTTTCAGGCAAGCAAACTCTGATTCTCTTCAGCATATAATATAAAACAAATCTCTGAGTGTTGGTCAGTCTTCCTCTCCCTCCAACTTGTGGAGTGATCATAGCAGTAAGGATGTGATGCAGCAATCTCTTGAGAGGAGAGAAATAGTTTGCATTGAACTGACCCAATTTTAACTGATTTTTGTCTTGGGGATTCTTAGGCTCATCTGTGATGAGTGAGTATGCATCATGAAGATCATATGCAAACTTTCTTTCAGTTTCTCCTTCTTCTGGTATTTTAAATACTGAATGCAGGATATGCTTAGATACTTCAATCCTAGACCCCTTGACTTTAGAAAACAATTTTGCCTGATTCAAATCATACTTCAGATTCTGATAGAACTCGGCTACGAGTATCGGATAGTACACTCTGTGCTTACCCAAAAATTTAATCCATTTTTGAACTTTAAAATTTTCAATCAACTCAGGAAATTTTTCAATCATTTTCTGATCATGAAAATCTACGTACCGAGGGAAGACTATCTTTCCAGCTTCCCGTGTTATTTCTGCATGCCTTGATGCTTCAGCTGAGGTATCATCTTCTTCGAGTACTTTTCTCTTGCCTCGACCATGTGCTGTCTTCAGCTTCTTTACCTTTGGTAGTGGCACAACAGCCTTTGCTGACTCACGATCTTCTAGCGACTGTACCTATGTTTCCTTTCTCTTCCCCTTGACAGATTTCTTCTGAACCGATTCAGATGTTACTCCTTCTGCATGTAACTCCTTTGATCTTCGCTTATAGCATTTGGTCACATCGGTCTCCAAGACTTGAGGAGACGAGGGTTACCGCTCTTCCGTGACCTTCTTCTTCCCCTCACTTGTGGCGGACGGAGAGAACATGGTGGAAGTAATAAGAAGAGAAGGACGAGACGTAGAGAAGGAATGGACGAGATGAGAAGAGGGAAGGCTGGACAGGCGGGCTTGCTAGCAGAACTCGAGAGAGGAGAACAAGAGAGCGGGAGGTCGCTTCGGCTTCAAAAGAGAAGGTATGATGGATAAGACAAGTAGGGTTATGTAAATACAAGAGACACTGCCAACTTTACCAATATTCAACAATGAATACCCAAACTACCCTTTACTTAGAATAAAATGCCTTTCTACGCAAAAATGTGATTTTCGGCATATGAGATTATATCTTAAAGTGCTATTCTCCACAAGTTATCCCTGATAATCAATGGAAATGAGATTGCTTAATCAATGAAATAACCCAGTCAAGGAGATCATTAATCTTACTAGCTCCCTTTTATTAGCCAATTACTGATTGAAAAATCCAAAATTTTATATTGACATTAAACCAGTCTAAATTGTTTTTTGAAGAAACCATAGGGTCAACCATGTTTTAACTGATCTTTTGCAAAAAGAGATTTTTGTTGAACATTTCAGTATAACTGCCCTTTTTTACTCAAGGAAACATGTTGATCAAACACCAGAGTCACTGGTTACTCAGAGCAGTTTACCTTTATGTTTCATATTTTTTTTGAACAGAGATAGCATTCATTATCATGACTTGACCTCTGAATTTCTTTGAGACAGATGATCAGTTTCTCAAATAATATGCCATTGCTCTGCCACACTCAATTTTTTTTATTTAATGGCGTATTCCCAGGTCTTTTGTCAGAATTTTCTTTAGACATTACTTAAGGACCATATAAAACTTGGATTTTCTATCAGATTGATTTATTACTAAGGACTTTCAGATCTTTTGATGTCCTACTGAGCAATTTTCAATCTAGACTATTTTAAGACCATTGAGGTATCTTTCAGGATTAATTGAGAGATTTTAGGATAAGATTTAATGTTCATACACTAAAAATCACACCTCAGTTAAGATCATCAATTTTGTTCTTAGTTCAGGGTGATCTTAGTAGTTAATTATTAAAAATAAGTAGAGGTGATAGTATTCAGATATTACTCCCCCTGACTAGCACATTCTATGACTTTCTTTGAGGACAGATGTGAATAAGGGAAGGAGACAAGGAGCAAAATGATGTAGGTGAAGACCATTCATGAGCAGGGTTAAGACTGAAGGCTTGATAGAACAAATCCAAGAACACAACCTGAATGACCATCATCATATAACAACCCATTGTAGACAGCAGGAGTCGTCGTCCACCCTCGGGGGAAAAACACAATAAACAAGATGGAATGGTGAAAGGGTGATCGGCAGAGAGGTGTAGACGGCGGGGGTCGTCCACCCTCGTCTGTCCTAGAAGATGGGGATAACGAGACCGAATCAAGGAGAGAGAAAGGGAAGAGAGGGATGCGGAACAGACTCCGGTACGTGGCGGAGATAGGGGTCCGAAGACCCTCTCGCGCAAACTGACCTTTTCCCGGTAAGCGTGACCTACCGTTCCACGAGCAGTTTTTCATATACCGGGAAGTCTGAGAATCTATGTAACTGAAATGGAGAGACGCGTAAACTCATAAATTGCAACGGTATATCGTTCTCCGGACAATTATAAAGACAATACGAACAAAGACGTACCACCACAGGACATTGGTCTTTGTGGGGTTTTTACTGCAATATAAACAATAAATATTATATATACATACCACCACAAGACATTGGCCTTTGCGGGGTTTTTACTGCAATATAAATAATAAATATTATATATACATACCACCACAAGACATTGGCCTTTGCGGGGTTTTTGCAGCGATATAAATAATAAGTATAACTATATACAAAAGACCACCGCGAGGTATTACCCTCCGCGGGGTTTTTTTATTATAATAACTATATATATATATAACGAGAAAGGAAAAAGGGATCAAATAAACCGCCTCGAGATGTTACTCTCCGTGGGGTTTTAAAGTGATGATGGGGGATGCTAAAATTAAATAGTTAGAGGTTAGGAGGTTAGCGTGCAGAAATTAAACTACGGGAATGAAAATGGTCGCGGGAGATGGCCCACCGCACAAGTTAGATAAGACCGCCGCAAGGAATGGGTTCCTTGATCGGGGTCGGAACAAAAGAATGCAGAAAATTAAACCACCGCGAGGAACGAGTTCCTTGATCGGGGTTGGAATGAAAGTGCAGAAAATTAAACCACCGCGAGGAACGAGTTCCTTGATCGGGGTTGGAATAAATGAAAAGGGGATTAAATAAACCGCCGCAAGATGTCACTCTCCGCGGGGTTTTGAAGCGATGATAGGGGAGGGTTAGAGTTAAGCAGTTAGCGGTTAGGGTGTTAGAATGCAAAAATTAAATTACTGAAGTAAAATGGTCACGGGAGATAGCCCACCGCACCAGTTAAATGAGACCACCGCGAGGAACTGGTTCCGTCGACGGGGTTTAGACAGAAAAATTAATAACAAAAGAAGGGGAGGGGAAGTGTGATCGCCAGGGGTTGAGGACCCCACAGGAAATGTTCCGATCGCGTTCGCCACCGAAGCGGGAGCAGTGCGGGTCCTCTCTTCCTCTTCGGTCGGCCGGCCGACGAAGAGGGCCTTCTTTGGTTACCCTGATTTTATTATTCTTTTGTTTTGTTTATCTTTTGTTATTATATTTTTTTGGTGTTTTTGTTACTTTTATTATTTTTTATTCTTTTATGTTTTTCTTAGAGAGAGGTGAGAAAGTAAAAGAGAAATCGATGGGTGAATGGTAGAATAAGATAGTACGATATAGAGAAAAAAAACACTAGGAAAATATAGACAGAGTGAGAAACTTATTTTAGATAAAATAGAGAAGGACGGAAGTGGAGAGTTAGCGATATATGACAATAACAAGGGAGAGAAGATAGACTTATATTAAACAAAAAGTAGAGGAGGATAGAGATGGAGATTTTATAACAAATAACAATCACAAATGAGGAATGTAACAAGACGGGAAGGTGATGGTAGGGTACCTCAAAAGTAGGAGGGATGGTCGTGTTTTATCCCCGAACTGGAGGCACGTGAGTTGCTCCTCCTCCTCTTTCGGCCGACTGAAGAAGCGGGCTCCCGGACTGGTTAACCCTGCACGGAAAACAAACAAAGAGAAACGACTACTACATAAGGACAACGGTGGTGTAGTACCAATTCCTTAGAAACTAATATTAAAAATAACATAAACGAATACGCACCTGGTTGGTGGTATTTGAAACTCCTTTTAAGACTAAAGGGTGGACAGACAATATGATGAATGAACACGCAAAGGGACTTCTTAAGGAGAGGGATGCAGTATGAACGACAGATAATGATACATGCAATGCAATGTAACTAGTGAAACAGAAGCAAATAAAACGCCGTGGTGAGAAAACTTATTGGGCGGCTGATGACGGGCTCGAGAATATGTGTCGGAGACGCGAACACAGCACGGCGGAGGGCCTTCACAGCAGACTCCAGGAATTGATTAGGCTGAACATAAGAACACACACGCATACATATGTGTACGAGTAGTAAACCTATTTACATAAACGCATGTATAAATATATTAGGCACCGACGTGGAGAGGACGCTGGGGGTTGGCTCAAGCGGTGGGATCGCGGTGCATGCAAGGAGGCGGTAGTGGCATGGAGAGGGAGAGCAGCGACGACGGTGTGGCTGGGGGCGAGGTCACGGGTTGCTAGCGGTAGAGGACGTTCGTGGGGAGGTCGTTGCGGCAGTACTCGTGGGCATGCAAGAGGGGGTGTCCGATCGTAGAGTGGTCGCGGGTGCAGGCGAGGGAATGAAGGGAGATGGCCGGGGAGTGGACGACTGCGGCGATCGAAGACGTGGCCGGAGGAGGTGTGGAGATGGAGGGGGTGGCTCGGGAGGTGGCTGCAGAGGGAGAGAAAAAGAAAGAGGGAGGGGAGACGGTGGAGGTGAGGGTGGTGGCCGGAGGTGGCAGCGGTGTGTTGTTTGGAGATGGAGGGTGCGGTGGTCAGAGGTGGCAGCGGTGTGTTGGTTGGGAGGAAAGGAGAACTGGGAGATGGGGAGTTGGGTCCTGGGAGAGTGAGAGTGGAGGGATGGCCGACGGTTCTGTGTAGTAGGTGTACGTTGGTGGGAGAGGGAGATCAACGAGGTAGTGGAGGTGTGTTAGCAGAGGGAGGAGTGGCTGGAGGTTGGCCAAAAGGGGGGTTGGGTGTGGGCTAGCAGATGAGAGTGAGGAAGAGGGTCGGTTCTATCGTGGGAAGTGGAGGTGGCTGCAGAGGAGAGAAAGAGAGAGGGGTTCATCAATGTCCTCGTGAAGGTGGCTCTCATGGGAGAAAAAGAAAAAGGGAGGAGGGAGGTGGAGGTGGGTTGCAGAGGAGTGAGAGCATGCATGCGATGGGGTGAGAAGTGTTTACGTGAATGGGGTTGTTGTGGTGGGGAGAGGGTGATGATGAGTGTGTTAATGAAAAAAAAGGGGGGTGTGAGTTACGTAAGTGGGGAGAGGTGCTAAATGAAATGAGGGGACAAGATCCAAAGAAAGGGGGGTAGCTAATAGGGGAGTTTTTTTAAAAAAAAATTTATTCTATTCTTTCTTTTATTAAATGTTGGGCCCAAACTATTAAAATTTATTATATATATATATATATATATATTTGTAAGGAATAAATGATGGGCCACACCTATTTAACATATATATATTTTTTATTTTCTCTTGTTATTTATATTTATATATATAGGGGAGAATGGGCCAAGCCCATAAAAACTAATTTACTTTATTTGAACAAGAACGGGCCAAGCCCATTAGAATCCTTATTTGTTCCCCCATTTGTTTTAGAGTTTAAGAGATGGGGCAAGCCCATTAACATTTTTTTTTATTTTGTGTAGGAAAGAGATAGCCACAAGCCCATTAGCAGGAGTCTTATTAAGAAATGACAAGTGAGGTTTATCAGATAAAAATTGGAGGTCACTCGACTAACTTAACCATGCGAGCCACTTTGGGCATCTTAGTGTAATACGGGATCTGTTCAGCATAGTGCTAAAATGCCGTGTCTACAGCTGCCCTGCCTTGGCGTCTGCTTTGCAGGGGAATGACATGGAGTGGAATGAAATAGATGTGTAATGAAGTGGAGTGGAGAATGGACTGAAAAGTGGATGCCAAGGCGTGATGAGACACGTTTTTTAACACTACGTGATTGGAACCTTTCCTGAGTTTCAACGAAACAACCTTGAAGAAGGTCCTCTGAAATCAACGGTTGTTTGGCTGGACATAACAAAAGACTAACATAAAGAGGGACCAACTTCTCGGCATGGAAGTACCTGAGTCGTAGACCCGCAGGTTTCACCTCCGGGAGCGGTTACCAGCCAATGTGGAAGTGCTGCGACCAAGGTGGGTCCAATGGAGTAAATAAAAAGGGTAGCTGATAAATCCAAACAAAGGTCTCTTTCAGCCAACCAGCCCAAGATGGTTTCACAGAAACTCAGTACTCGATTCGGAATGGAATATCCCGTATTAATCAAGAATTTAAGCACAGCGGCCCTCACAATCGAGTTAAATGAATGATCTTCCACAGTGATATCAAAGTCCTACATGAATGTATGCTGGGTTTAAAGGAAAAATTAAAACAAACTAAAAGTAAAAAATAGCCAAGGATAATATTGTTAAGTTGCTTAGGACGGGTCAGGATACCGATTCGATGAGCCGATACTGAGCTGGGGCCCGTTTGTCCACGCACCGATTCACCGAACAGAACCATCGTTCCCAAGCTACCACAACCTAACGGCCTATCCGTATGTCCTGAACTCCTCTGAAGTTATCACTGTTTTTGTTAGAGGGGAACTCAAACTCCAGATTCATCCAAGGCATAAGGTCCTTGACGTGCTCTAATAGCGTAGATATCATATAGTGGGATGCATGAAACAGTGGGGTCAGTCACCGGGCTGATTGATGGTGGGACATGGTATCCCATTTTTTTTTCATCATTTTTTTTCTTTTGTGATATCTGCAATCGACAGTTAGCACACAATTATTGCATAAGAAATAAAATTGCATTCTTCTGTACAAAGAAATCCGCACACCAAAGTGATTCACAGAGACTACCAAAACACTGTGCAAAGCAAACCATATTCCCTTGGTCAAAGTCCATGACGATAACTCATCATTAATGCTTTACTGTTACCATTTTACCACCTCTCCTCCTATAAGTACCCCCTAGCTCTTAGCCAATTGTCATTCAAGGGTGTTCTGTTCTTTTGAGATGGGAAGAGAGAGGTCCCAGTCTTTGGAGATGGAGGGTGAACCTTCCCGCCTTACCAAAAGGGGGAGGTTTGATCGCGAATTCAAGAAATTGACCGACATTGAAGGTCATCTGAGCGAAAGGATTCGCTCGCAGATGGTAAGCGTAGCCCTTTTTCCTCTATTTTTCCCGCATGAGTCCTTTCTTATCCCTTGATTCCTTTCTTTCCTTTCAGCCGTATCCTCTCTTTCAGGGCCCGAGGAAATTCTCCAAGCTACCGTGGCTGTCGAAGCTCATGTCCAACATTACTACCGACATGAGGGTTTTTATTTCAAAGTGGCACCTCCAAGGGTTAGGTGGTCCATGCCAAGCATTATGACAAGATTTACATGGATTGGGCGGCCCTGGGTGCATTGGCGGAGGTTTGGCATCCGGAAACCCACACTTTTATCTTCCCTACTTTTGAGGCAACGGTCCTCCTCGAGGAGGCAGAACTTCTGCTAGGCTTAAGAAGGTCGATGAAGGATGACAGGATAAAGGTTTCGCGGATGCGGAAGAGGGTATCTACCGAGGATGTTCTTGGAATCTTTATGCCATCTGGAACCATAAAGAGCGTTCAGACTCAGAGGGGAGTCAACTTGCAAAAGCTCACAGACTGGACCGTGACTGCCTTAGAAGGGTTGATAGATGATGAACATTTAGAAGGGCTTATGAAAGGGTTCACAATTTGTTTGGCCGGAGCTCTCCTCTTTCCTTGTACTGACAACATCGTAGAGGAAGACCAATTAGGAGTGATCTGTGAACTTTGGGAGGGAAAGAGAGTGGGGCCCGCTGTCCTCACGCATCTTTACAGTGACCTCACGGCTTCCAACATGGGTAGGCCTCCTCACGGGTGCATGCTTCTCCTCAACTGCTGGATTGATCTTCACTTCAAATTTCATCACCACGAAGGGGTACAGACCGCCTCCAGGATTTTCGAACAAAGCCCCCTCCGTTACATGGCCGATGTGTTGGGCTTCGGTGGAAAGGTGGCCAATCGCATGCCCTGTCTGAAGACACGCGGCGACTGGCGTACTCACTTCAACTCCTTGGCGCGGGATATGTTCAGTTGTGCGCCATCATGTTTACTTTCACGTGGTCTTCTCACGAGATCTTCTCCCGTTGCGGAACTCCATCTTATCGGTGCAACCGAATTTGTTCTTTACAGCTCGCACCGGTGTTGCCTGCAAATTGGCCTTCCTCGGCACTCTCTTCCTATGCTATCCAACCTTCCTCTGATTAAGGAGAGAGAGCTGGGCACGGAAGATGATGCGAAGGATGTGAAGGCGATTAAAGCTTCGTGGAAGGCAAGCATTCCGAGGAAGGTGACAGTGTCTGTGAGTGAGGATCGAGAGCTATGGAAGGCTTATGTAATGGAGCTCAGGAAACTAAGGCCTGAGGTGCCCAAACCCTGATGTATCTTGTCTTGAAATAAATACAGAGCCTTAATGTCATTGCACTCTCTTTCAGTCTCTCCTCCCCTTTTCTTTGTGCCTGGAATGGCGGACGTCGGGTGATGGTCGGCCGTTACCGGATAGGATCTGGGGGACTGAAGCAACTACAGTATGCGGAGATGCCCTGAGATGTCATGGAGCTGAGGATTTCTCTTCAGGTGGCGATGAGAGAAGTAAACTGGGAGAGAATGGAAAGAGAGGCATGGATAAAGCTACGTCGGGATCGAGAGGAGAGGAGGGCACGTGAGGCCCAAGTGATGAAGCTCCGGAAGACACAGCGCTCGGACACGTCACTCCTTCAGAGTCACTACCGATTGGAGGAGAGTTGGAGCTCACGGTGGAGCAGCTCCAGGGGTTGGTGTAGTCTCCATCGCAGAGCAGGGGGCGGCTCAGCCAACGGCCTCCGGTTCAAGAGCTTCGCGGCCGTCGGGGTCGCGAGTGAGGCCAGAGGAGGGCGAGGAGCGCTACTAGAGAGGGTGATAATGTGCGATACGATGAGACAATTGCAACGTCGCAGAGCTCTAGATGACCTCCCAGGGACCTCCCTTTTAGGAAAAGAGAGAGACGACCAAGAGGGTGGTGCGAGATTTAGCAAGTTGCTCGTACACCCGCTCTCTTCTCACGGTAAACACGACAGTTTATATAGACGTATGAATGGAACGACATGCTCTCATGTGACGGGTTTGCCCTTTATGCATTCCTTCTCTTCTACGCCTCTTCTTTTCATGCCGTCCCCATGTGACGTGTTTAACAGATCTCCCCTGAGATAACGGATCCTGTCTCAGACTCATTGGGAGGAATCCATCACAAATTTTAATGATGTACCACCGAATTCAAAGATGTCAACCGCCCTCTTGTCCTCTTTCCATGTAGACGAGTCCACTCCCTGATTCAAAGATATCGACTCCCATTGTCCTTTCTCATGTGGATGAGTCCACTCCCAAATTCAAAGCGGTCGACCTGCATTGTCCTTTCTCCATGTAGATGACCTCATCTCAGATTTATTTGAATCATGATGAACACAGGGAACCTAGATGTGTAGGGTGTGAATCAACCCGCTACGCTCCCGATCTCGTTTACTTCGAGTGAAAGATGGGTGCTTTGTTACAAGGCCCATTGCAAGAGGAAGTGGGAGAGATCTGGATCATATCCCTTCAATCCTATAAATACTCCCCCCGCCTACTTCACTTAAAAGCACGGAGTTATGGAGACTGGTTAGAAGAGTGAAAAGTCGACAGGAGGGAGTAAGAGTTTCTCATTCTCTGAGATGGAGGGAGAGTCCAGTTTCAGGGTGGAGGGCGAGTCTTCCCGCTCCTCGAAGAGGAGCAAATCCAGTGGTAGTTCCAGGAGACTCTCCGATGTTGAAAGGCCACTCAGTGAGAGGACCCAATCGGAGCTTGTAATCGAGCCAGTTCTTCCCTCTCATTCTTCATGATCCCTTTCTTCCTTTCTCATTCTTTTTCTTTTTTTATTTCAATGATGCATCCGCTTCTCACTTCCTATGTAATCCACAGAGTATGACGAGGTCACACATCTCATGGGAATTAGTGGTGGCCGCCTATCGAGGCTTGCCTGACTTCCAGAAAGCCCGACTAGATGCGATGGGGTTTGGTGCATTCCTCCGGATCGAACCCATTAAGCTTGACCTCGCCCTCATCCAAGCATTGCACGAGAGATGGGACCCAGAGAGTCGTGCCTTCTTGATGCCCTGGGGGCACATGGTGCCCAGTCTCAAAGATGTGGCCCGAATCACCGGCCTTAGAGTGGATGGTGAGGCGGTGACCAGGGTCACCTACCCCGATTATCGTGAAGTGGCTCAGAAGCTTCTTGGTCTTGGATTAAAGCACCAAAAGAACAGGTCAATAGCCAAGGCATCTATCATGGAGGCACTAGGGCTCACTGACACTCATCACCGTGATAACGAGTCCTTGGAGGAGTTCATGGAGAGAGTGGAAAGAGGGTCCCGCGCTGTGTACTGCGTGGATGCCAGTAGCTGGGAGAGATCAAACATGGACTTGAGGATATTCCTCCTTTTCCTGCTGGGAAAATTACTGCTGGGTTCCAAAGGAGACGACATCCATTGTCGTTTCCTAGAATTTTTGGTGGACCTAGAGAGGGTAGGGCAATATGCCTGGGGAGCCGCCGTGATGGCGCATCTGTTCGCAAGTCTGTCCCAAGGGACAGATCGAGAGGTGACTGTGAGTGGCTTCATACCGTTTCTCCAGGTAATTATTTGTTTATTTATTTATGCAACTAATCTATTTCATGAAATGCTGATGACATGTGACGACACAGGTATGGAGTTATTACTACATCCCAATGGGGCGAGCTCGACAGTGGCGTGTGGCTGTGGCACCACTAGCTCGGCGGTGGCAACCCATTATGAGCACAGCCTCTCTATCTTACCAGCTGATGGTATTAAGGCGTGAGCTGCAAGAGTTCCCCGCAGAGATGGTAGGACTCCATTTTTCTTTTGTCTCTCTTTTTTTTGTTCTTTTGAGTGATTGAGGAGACATACGCATGCCAACGTAGGTGATCTGGAGGCCTTACTCGGGCTTGGTCGATGTCGACCAACCGTGGGTCATCGCAGGTCACCCTCGATTTGGTCGGGACCTTTGGGTCCACTGCCTGAATGAAATCGAGCCACTCCGGCTACGATTGGTCATGAGGACTCTAGGGCTTGCCCAGGAATGGGTAGATATGACCGCACCACCCCGCGTCGGGAGGAAGACACGTGGGCCGGTAACCTGTGTCGACTGGCGGGTGCGCTTCCCCGAACAATATGAAGATTGGCAGCGGGGTGGCACGCTCGTGGAGTCGCACGCCCGGGATAGTGAAGATTATCTACGTCTCTATAGGGCGATGTATGCAGAGCGACTCCATCCTGAGGGACTTGTGGAGGTATATCTCCTTTCTCACTTTTTGATCATTTTTTTTATATATTTTTTTATCATTTTTCTAAATGTAATGTTGACTCTATGACATGGGTTTAGGATGCCCGTGATACCATGATAACGAACTTGCGGGCTCGCTTGGCGGACACGGAGGGAGAGTTGGGTGACACCCGTGAGGCTTTACATGTCTCGGTGAGTATGTATGCAAATGCATATTCCTAATTATACCCCTAGGTTTTGGTGTTTAGCCACTCACTGTCACTTCTTGCTATGATAGCGCGCTCGGCTCGACGCAACCCTACCAGCAATAGGGGCAGAGGGTGCTTCTTCCAATCTATGGATTCCTTCGTCGGAACTAGATTCGCTCCATGAGTAGCTTGCCCGTGTAACACAGCGCGCCGCGGAGGCAGAGGGAATGCTTTCCGCGCAGGTGAAGGTTCCTCTTATCCGAGCTTCTCTGTTTATGTCTCATCACACCCCTGAAATGACGGATATGGCAGGCCAAAGAGATGCAAGAGATGTTTGCTCATGCATCACAAGGGAAGGCCAAGATAGCGGAGCTGGAGGAGGAATTGCAGCGTCGCTCAGATGACAATTTTTCTCAGGACGCCATGGAGCTGAGGATCACCCTTCAGCTGGAAAGGGATGACAGAGAGAGAGAATGTGCTGAGAGGGAAAAGGACAGGGAAAGAGAGAAGGCTAAAAGATCATCCGAGAAAGAGGAGAGGAGGGCCCTGGAGGCCCAACTATTTGAATTGAGGACCAGTCTCGGTCTCGCTGAGCAGTGGCTGAAGGATGGCGAGGAACGCTACCGAAGGGCACGAGAGCGTGGCTTTCGTGTTAGTAGCTTTTTTGCTGTCCCCGCAGATCGACGTCGGGAGTGGAGATAGCAAGAGGACAACAAAGTAGTAGAAGTACCGCTTTCTATGGTTGGGTAGCACCCCCAAGAACGTCTTGCCCGGAGAGTGGCGGGACAAGTAATGTGGAGAGAGAAGGTGAAACATGATGTAGACTTTTTGTTGTTTATTTTTGGTTGGGAGTGGAATAAAATAGTTTATGCTCGGTTCACTACTTCTTTCTTGTCTCCCGAATCCCTGCATACATCTAAGCAAACAAGTTAGCGTTTCTGCTCTGACTTGCCCCTTGCTCAATGAGTAAATGTGGTTTTGAATTATCCTTGATAACGAGTCAAGGGGCAAGCCTTTATTAACAAAGGCAATGATAAAAAAGGATGATGAATGCGACAGACAAGCACACGGATGCAAACGAGAATTTAAAATGAATGGTGCATACAAATGCGATCATGCGAAGATGTGATTTTTGTTGTTTTTGTAGGTGTATTCATTTTTTTGTATTTTGTTGTTTGTTTATTTTTTTTTTGGTCTTTTATATTTCCATTTTTTGTGCATGTTCATTTTTTTTGCTTTTTTGGATTTTTGGATTTGTTATTTTTTTGTTTGTTTTTGGTTTGTTTATTTTTTTTGTTTTTGCTAATGCATGATGACCACTTGATATAACATCTAACCTGCATGAGAACGAGGGTTTCTTGCTAACCTCCCAGGCATCCTAAGTGCACGTCTAAGTTGATTTGGGCCTCTAGACTCCTCAAATGATAATCCCGCCGGCTAAGACTTACCCTGATGATAATACCGTCATGCCATGCTTAGGCTCCCAGTTGCTTCCGACCACAGGGGTTCACCCAAAAAGTGTTCAAGGTAAATGATTTGCCCGACCCGGGTCTATTTCCTCACAACTCTAGATGATATGTAATGGAACACCTTGGAACCCAAATGACCAACCGTGCGACGCTGACCCGGAATCAGACGCCGTCGCACCTATAGGTGACGCGCTTGCATTGGTCTAAGCCCGAGGTTAGACTAGAGAAATTAAGATGGTAGATAAGGGTCTTGACCGGCCAGAAACACGGAGAGTCTTTCACGACAATGACTTCTACTTTCCAAGATGGACAACCATACGTTTGTGTCGAAAGGTGGTTGCAGACTTTGGTGAGTTTCACCCTTCAGGAACTCCATTGAGCCTTCATCTTCAGAGGAAGAAGGAAGAGTATAGGGGGCAAACCTCCTGAGAGGACCGGTAAAACCGTTAACCCAGCGAGCCAGTAGGGGCGCACTTAACTTCCCCTTTCGGGCAACTTCAGACTAAATCTCGAGCATTTACATCTCATGACCCCTTTTGTATAGAATTTGACTTTCAGTCAAAGGGGTTTCATTTGTGGGATCAGGCACGGTTACGACCAGGCTTTTCACTTGACTTTGATTTTGTTCTTCTTTTCTGATTTTTCTTGACAGATTTTTACGAGGGACATAGTATCTTGACATTATGGAATCCCTCTTGGATGCCTGCGGGGACACTACCCTCTTCTCGTACTCTGACCCATGCTCGAGGAATTAGACCCTACTCTCACCCTAGGAGTTGTGTTCGTGTTTCCCATGCTCAGCGTTTTAAGGGCGCCGGCTGTCTCATTCGGTCGAAGAGAGAGAGAACGAAGATTTAAGCGTTCTGGAGACCTTTTAGGTGAGGCCTCACCATGAGCGATGCTACCGATCTTTTATAGAACACATGTGTACATGTATGTTGCCTTCTTTTGAGGGGGGCATAAGCCGAACTAGCCGGACAGGGATCTCCACGGTTCTGGCAAACCAAGACCCGGAACCTACCAAGTCTTAATAGGCCTATCCCAACATGGAGGTTGAATGCAATGACTTAACTACATGGTAATCTCCATGCATTGGCATTTTGAATTTTCTATTTTTTTCTTCTTTTCATTTTTTTCTATTTTTTTGCTTTTGTTGTCGTATATATACATATTTTTGTTATTTTCATTATTTTCTATTTTTTTTATTTTTCATTTCATCATTTTTTTTGACACTATGTACACCTATCTAAGGGTAGTACTTCTTAAGATAAAGCCCATTCCAGGGGTGGGATAACTCGATCCCCTCAGCATTTACTAACCTGTAGGCGTTACCAGGATGCACAGCCTGAACTACGTATGGTCCTTCCCAATTGGGTTGGAGTTTAGAACGCGGCCCACCAGGTTTTACAAATATTCTTTTCACTACCATTTCACCGACTTGAAATTTCCTTTCAATGACCTTCTTTTGATAAAAACGTGTGAGTCTGTTCTGATATACACGTGCATGCTCGGCAGCGGCCAGCCGTTTCTCATCTAAGAGTTCCAATTGGGCAAGGAGTGAATCACGACGTTCGTCGAGGGGAAGCTCCTTGTCCAACTGTACCCTGAGAGAAGGAACCAAGATTTCATACGGAACTACCGCCTCCATCCCATAAGTAAGGGTGAACGGAGTTTACCCAGTGGGAGTACGGATTGAAGTGCGATAGGCCCATAAAGCCTCAATCAGCTTTTCTGGCCAATCCGAGAACTTGTTAGACTCACATGTCTTTTTTATGATTTTAATCAATATTTTGTTAGTGGCCTCTGCTTGGCTAGTACCTTGTGGATAATAAGGTGATGAATGATGCAATGTAATTTTATACCTTTTGCAGAGGTCCTGAAGGTCCTGAGAAATGAATTGCGGTCCATTGTCGGTGATGATCGTGCTTGGAATGCCGAACCTGGCGATGATGTTCTTCATGATGAATTTGCAGACTGTTGATGCTCTAACCTCCACGTAAGCTTCGGCTTCGGCCCATTTGGTAAAGTACTCCGTTGCAGTAAGGATGAATGATTTTTGCTTAGTGAGGGAGTAAGGATTACCGAGAGGACCAATGACATCGAAAGCCCACATGGAGAAAGGCCATGGGGAGGATACTGGATGAAGTGAAGAAGATGGGGAATGAATTTTATCGGCGTGAAGTTGACACTTGACACACCTGCGGACATAGACGGCATAATCTTCTTCCATGGTGGGCCAGTAAAAGCCTTGCCGAAGGATTTTCTTGGCAAGCATTTGGCTATTCACATGGCCACCGCACACACCAGAGTGTGCTTCCTCGACGCATTTCCAGACCTCCTCTTCGTCGAGACATCTTAAAAGAACACCAGTAAGACTCCTCTTGTATAGCACTCCTCCGACCAGCATGTACCTCTGTGCCACTCTCCTTATGGCTTTTCCATCTTCCGATGTGGCTTCTCTAGGGTAGGATTGATCTTTGTAATACTTAGCAATTTCATAAAACCATGGCTTCTCCTCATCAGCCAATTCTTCTTCTAACTCTGTCAACATAATTTCCCTCTTCTCAAGGATTTCTTCCTGTAGGGCCTTCCTTGCTATCCTGTCCTTGATATTTACGTAGGAAGCATCATCGATTGCAGGGGCATGACGCTTGTAGATGTGAATGGACTCAAACCATCTTCCTAGAGGGAACCTTAAAGATGATGCCAACGAGGCGA
The DNA here is from genome assembly GCA_022559845.1 of Amorphophallus konjac. Classification (NCBI taxonomy): domain Eukaryota; kingdom Viridiplantae; phylum Streptophyta; class Magnoliopsida; order Alismatales; family Araceae; genus Amorphophallus; species Amorphophallus konjac. The sequence goes on from CM040122.1 coordinate 364,690,980, forward strand.
GGGCATCGGCCAGAATGTTCTGATGACGAGGGACATGGACAAAGATCAATTTGGTGAACAGTTTGGCAAAGGCAGTAGTGAGTTCTTGGTATGGCTTGAGCTTGGAATCGCGAGTGCGATATTTAGTGAGCACCTGGCGAAGAATGAGTTGACTATCACCTACGACTCGTAATTCGGTGATACGAAAGGAATGAGCGAGTTTTAGGCCAGCTAGAAGAGCTTCATATTCAGCTATATTGTTGGTAACGGAGAATTTGAGCTGATATGCCAGTGGGAATGTAAGGCCTTCAGACGACAGGAGGGCAATGCCGATTTCTTTCCCTTGGGAATTCAGAGCTCCATCAAAATGTAACGTCCACATGCAATCATCTGATTGGTTGATGGACATTAGTTCCTCATCTGGGAACTCTGATTGGACAGGGTCAAATTTGGGAAGAGGATGGTGAGCGAGGTGCTCAGCTATAGCATACCCTTTAATCGCCTTTTGCTGGATGTAGACGATGTCAAACTGAGAAAGAAAGCTTTGCCAGCGTGCTAATCTATCTGTAAGGACAGATTTTTCTAGAAGGAATTTGATAGGGTTCATTCGAGCAATCAGATGAACTTCATGAGCTAGAAAGTAGTGTTTCAATTTCTGCACCACCCAGACAAGGGCGGCACAAGTTTTCTCCATAGCCGTGTACTTATGCTCACAAGGGTTGAGGAGTTTGGACAAATAATAGGTTGCCCTTTCTTTGCCCGCTTCATCGGCTTGTGCTAGGACAGCTCCCACGGAGTCGTCTAGGACCGAGATGTAAAGGATTAAATGTTTACCTGGCGTAGGTGGAATTAGAACAGGTGGATTGGCCAGATATTATTTTAATCCTTCAAAAGCTTTTTGACATTTAGAATTCCAACTGAATTCTACTCCGGACTTAGTCAATTCATAGAAAGGTTTGCATCTTTGCGAGTGCTGGGACACAAATCGACGAATGAATTGTAACCTTCCGATTAACCCTTGAACTTCTCTCAGATTTTTTGGAGGTGGCATATCCCTAATTGCTTTAGCTTTGTTGGGATCTATTTCAATGCCCCTCTTACTCACAATGAAACCAAGCAATTTACCCGATGAGACGCCAAATACGCACTTTTTTGGATTCATTTTCAAATTGAACTCCCTTGATCTTTGCAGCACCTTAGCCAGAACTCTTGGGTGTTCTGCCCTAGTCCTAGATTTCACAGTAAATCATCCACATACACCTCTAAATATACATGTATCATGTCATGGAATATTACCGTCATAGCCCTTTGATAAGTAGCTCCAGCATTCTTCAAACCAAACGGCATGACCAAATAGCAGTAAGTTCCCCAAGGTGTGGTGAATGATGTTTTCTCCTGATCCTCTTCCGCCAAACGGATTTGATTATATCCCGAAAATCCATCCATAAACGAGAGAGTTTCATAGCCTGTTGTATTATCAACCAACACGTCAATGTGAGGCAAAGGGAAATCATCTTTTGGACACGCGCGGTTAAGGTCTCGAAAATCGATACAGATTCTCACCTTTCCATCCTTTTTCATGACCGGGACAATGTTTGCCACCCATTGAGGATATAGGACGACTCTAATAAACCTGGCTTTGTGGAGCTTATCGACCTCTTCCTTCATTTTTAAAGCCATTTGGGGGTGGAAACGTCTTAACCTTTGCTTTACCGAGACGGACCCTGGTTTTAGCGTTAGGCGATGTTCGACCAGAGTGGAATCTAATCCCGACATATCCTCGTAACTCCATGCGAACGTGTCCCTATATTCCTTTAGGACCTCGATCAATGCCTCTTCTTCAGATGGTGGCAAATTGTCACTTATGAGGATGATTCTAGGGTCTTCCTCGGTCCCCAGGTTGATCTCTTTGGTGGGTTCTTCTATAGCGGCTGATGGTTCCTCAAACCTCCTCATTCCGCTAGCATATGCGTCAGCCACGTCCTCATATTCTTCGTCCCCTTCTTCAATAGGGTACTCTTCATCTGTGAGCTCATAAACTCCGTATCCCTCATCAATTGTGCAATCCTCCTCACATTCTAACTCCGGCAGATGGATGGGATTTTATAGCAATTGGGGAATGGCTAGAAAGGCCTGACACCTATTGGCTAGATCTAGAAGGAATCGACGAGGAATTTCCCTGCCCTTGGATTTTCTTCTAGGTACTACCCTTGACTCGCTATTCCTAACCTGACTGACTTGTTCTACAGACGAAGAAGAAGTTGAAGAATGTACAGGAAGAGACCCCTCGATAGAGGGGTAAAGAAGGTCGCTCAAGGGACCTTGAATGAGTGGCCCGTAAGTCGTGGCACACTCGTGAGAGATGTAGGAGGTCTCCTCAAAGAAGATGCACTGTTGAAGAGTTTGAAAATCGACATTTTTTTTTCATTTTCATTATCAATTACAAAACAATTGAAAGAAATTAGAGAATGGGAGGAGGGAACTATATAGCTAGGGGGTTACATGGCTCATTGAGCAGATCATGGTTGAAAATTTGGCATGGGCTGAGAAATCCATGCAAGAATGTGAGTAGAGAAGGGGACCTGGGAATATCATCAGATAAACGTCGGGTCCAAGAAAGAGTCAGCAGCAACGGCTGAGGAGAATGATCAGATAGAATGACAGAAAGCGATCCGTCAGTGGCAACTTCCTCTCGGCGAGGAAAACTTGGAATTTCGGCAATGTCAACGACATCTTTTGGTACCTCAGAGATCAAAAGTGGCCCCTCTAAGTCTGGAGGCGAGAACATCTGTTGTAGTGCCATGGAAATATTGTGTATATTGAACCACTTATTCCATTCATAGTCTGGGTCATCATGTTTCCCCTTCTTTGTAGTTCTCGAGCAGCTTTCAGCAAAATAGGGAATCTGCAATTTCCCATGTGATTCTCGCGGGTAATCCCCCAACTGTATAACCGGACCCTTTCTGAAATGAGAGTACAAGGTCCATGTAAGAGGTCCCTCATATGATTCAAATGGCCCTTCAAAGCCTAGGCCGGCTCTAAGGGTTAACCTTATCTTGTTTGGCAGCCTCAGTCTCCCTTGTGATTGTGCCCCCAAACCTTTGCCCTGCTGGTAGCCAATATTTCTCATGATCTCCCATCCCTTAGAATGGGAAGGGTGACATGACTTTGGTGTTAGAAACAGCTTCTGTGTCAAAGGGGCGCGGCGAGGGTCACACACATCTAGCAGTGAAAGAATTGGCCGGTGGGTCGGCCAAACAGAAGGCAAAGAGGTATTAATAGCATTCACTGTAGAAAAGATGGGCATGCTATTCACCTTGATAATCCAAGCCTTGTACAGAAACTTCAAGCACTGATTATTGGTGGAAGGCACCGCATTCATAACTTCAATGTAAGGGCGGCCTAGTATGGCCTTGAATGTGGGATCCATATCAAGGATATGGAATTCCGTAAAGACTGATGCAGGGCCCAATTCTACATTCACGATGACCATCCCCATTGGTGGCTTTTTGCTATTGTCATAGGCTGTAACTGTGATTGACGAAGGCCTTATCTGTTCCGTGTCAACCCCACATGATTGGAGGGTAATCATAGAAATCACATTTATAGACGCACCAGTGTCCACCAAACACGGGTCTACAGACACCCCATTGATCTTTACTGCAATACACAAAGCATATTTTCGAGCCTCCTTGGGGGCAAGCTCATGGTGGTGAAATATAATAGCCGGTTGTGTATCAGTTGGCGTCAATACTGACGAGATCTTCTCCACTGGGAGATCCTCATTTACCATAACCCTCTAAAGATACTCCATCAAGGCGTCCTGATGGGTTTTTGACCTCTTGATTAGCTCGAGAATGGAGATCCGAGCTGGTGTTTTATCCAGGTGTTTCAACAGGTCATATTGTGTCCCAGGGATAGACTCCTCTGGCTGTTCTTCGGTGTCTTTCTCTGGCTGAGATTGCTCGGGGACCTGACTATTTTGGGGGAAAATCCGATGGAACATCCTTCCACTACGGAGCACCATGGCTTGTGGTTTTGGCGGCACCTTTATAGAGTTAGATATGGGGTTTAGCAGGGGTTCGAGGGGTAGTGGTGGAGGAACAATTGATGAAGCAGGGGCAATAATAGGTGTAGGGGCTCTGATGAGTGGTTTGTTAGGTGGAGGCATGGTGGGAGTGGATGAAGCCTCAGATGGACGGTGAATGATAAGGGGTTTAAAAGGTGGAGGCATAGTAGAGGTTGATGGGGCCCCGGATGGGTGATGAATAATGAGGGGTTTCGAGGGTAAAGGGGTTGTGGTGGAGGTAGACGGTGCCTCGGAAGGGTGTTGGACAATAAGGGATTTATTTAGTGGAGGCGGAACAAAGGTGGATGATGAAGTGGAAGCGTGAGAAACAATGAGAGGTTTTGGGGGTAACGGTGTTATGGTGGAGGTGGAGGGCACCTGGGAAGGGTATTGGACAATGAGGGGTTTGTTTAGTGGTGGCGGAATGAAGGTGGATGATGAAGTGGAGGCGTGAGAAATGATGAGAGGCTTTGAGAGTAACGGTGTTATGGTGGAAGTGGAGGGCACCTCGGAAGGGTATTGGACAATGAGGGGTTTGTTTAGTGGAGGCAGAATGAAGGTGGATGATGAAGTGGAAGCGTGAGAAACGATGGGAGGCTTTGAGGGTAACGATGTTATGGTGGAAGTGGAGGGTGTTTGCTGGGGACTCGAAGGGAGGTCATCAGCAGAGACGCGGATGAGAGGACGTGACAGTAGTGGAAATGAGTGAGGTATCACTGCGGGTTGTGCTACGAGTGGACGATAGACAGGTGCGGGACGAATAAGGCGTGGGGATTGGATAGGAACGTGATTGGTGACAAGGACAGAGCCGCTTTCCGTATGCCAATCTTGCCCTCTTCCAACCTCTGGGAAGGAAGAGATGGGGTTGACTTGGTGGTTAGGTTGTTGGTGCGCCGGTAACGGATTTTGGAGGATGCCCATATTTGGCTGTTGTTGTGGTGCCTGATGAGGCTGTGGTTGCTGCTGTTGTTGTTGTTGTTGTTGCTGTTGTTGTTGTCTAAGAGGAGGTCTCCTGGCCTTCATCATGGTGACGCATCGTCTCATTTCATCCCAATCTATTTGATGTTCATCGTTCATATCATAGATATAATCTCTGAAATGAAAACAGTTTTCCACTGTATGACCCGGCTGTCTATGGAAGACACAATATCTGGAAGTGTCGACGTTCGGGGGCCATATGGCTTTTTCCTTAGGCAAGGTGAGGAAATTTGCAGCCATGAGAGCATTAAAGATGTCCGGCAACGACTCCGGCAAAGGTGGGTAATGAGCTCTCCTAGGGCCGATCGGCCTTCTCTGTTGTTGGTGGCCATAATCCCCTGGTGGCGGAACCTGATTATATTGAGGAGGTCGCTGTTGTTGTTGTTGAAGATGGAGGGGTTGAGGCATATTGTTCTGGAAGAGATTGTTTTGTGGGGGAGGACGATAGGGTTGCTGACCTTGTTGGTCCTGATGAAAGGGGAATTATGGAGCTTGTGGGGGCCTAGGATTAGCTTGCTGGTTGGGATAGCCAACCGCGCCCACTTGTTCATTTGTTACAACCCCTTCTGTTACCCCACCTTGGGCACCCGTGCCCGACTTCCTAAACACCTTTGGCTTTGGTGGCTCAAACATATGCATGAGGGGAGAATCTTTCAGCTGTGTTTGGATATATCAAGCCCTCTCATATAGTTCCTCCATAGTGGTGAGCTTGTTCATTGCCAGGACGTGTCTAAATTGTGGAGTGGCATTAGACACGACCATCTTTACTTGCTCCGATTCTGAAATGGAGTCTCTCACTTTCTCTGCCAAGGATCTCCATTGATCGGCAAATTGGATGAAATCTTCGTCTGGCTTCATTTTTTCAGCCACTAGGTCGGTAATAGAGAAGGAGGGACCGACCCTATCCCGATATTTCTGTAGGAATTTCCGTTGCACTACGTCGAAGTTCTCAGCCTCACTCGGCTCTAGGGAATAGAACCATTCTAAGGCGGGACCATCCAATGATCTCCTGAAGAGGTATGCCAATGATCTTTGATCGTTCTGCCAAAACGAGGACTCATACATAAAGTCCTTCAGATGAATGAGGGGGTTGCCTGTGCCGGTGTACCGTCGATACGTTGGCATTTCAGAAGGAGGGAGATGGAATACTGGAAGGATTGGTAAAGAGATCTCAGGCGCGGATTTGACATCCACAATCTTTTTGAAATCTCGGAATTGTTCGTCCATCTTGTTCATCCTATGAAGGAGAGATTGGGTGACCTCATTGTAAGGAGCAGGTTGTGGTGGCCACTGAGGCCTTGCAGAAGCCTGAGAAAGGAATTCCGGATGAGTGGTACGTTGTGGCATGTCAGTAAACGGAACTGACTGAAATGTTGTATGAGGAATTGGTGGAACCTGAGACTGGGGAGGTAATTGGAAAGAGGGAGGTTGCAAACGTTGTGGCATATCAGTAAATGGAATTGACTGAAATGTTGTATGAGGAATTGGTGGAACTTGAGACTGGGGAGGTAATTGGAAAGAGGGAGGTTGCAGAGTTGTCTGCACAAGAGGGAATGAGGAAGGGATTGCCTGTGCGGGCTCTTGAGTAGGGAGAGCAACTGGTGTTGGATTTTGAGGAGTAGAATCAACAGATTTCCCTTTTAAGACGGCCTGAAAGGCTCGGATCTGATCGGAATTGAGCTGTGTGTTCGCGAGAACACCTAGCAAGGAGGAAATATCTTGTGGCGGGGATGCTTCCCCGACGGCGGCTCGCACCTCATATGAGGGCTCACGGGAGGAACCTGCATCCTCAGCAGGGACATGTGTCCCCTGGTGACCCGGGGTCGGATTCTGACCGTCTCCGGACATTTCTTGATCTTTTACGGAACACGAGATTTTACCGGAACGCAATAACATACACACTCAAACCAATAGCAAAGATTAACAAACAAGTTGATGTGTAACGCCTTTTTTGTGTTTTCTTTTTCTTTTCCTTTTTTCTTTTTCTTTCTAATCAGAATGTAATAACATACACACTCAAACCATTAGCAAAGATTAACAAACAAGTTGATGTTTAACGCCTTTCTGTTTTCTTTTGGTTTTCCCCCTTTTTTTTCTTTTTTCTAATCTAATGTTCACACCACAGGAGGGACCTTAGTTGCAATATTGATTTCTGCCGTGTGATCTAAGGACACTCGACTCACCACGAATGGGTTGACTATCTCCAGGGAACTTCAGTGGTACAACCAGCCCAGTGAACGAAGAGGGAATCCTTCGATGTCGGGGACTTACGGAGGTCCCGATGAAGGAGATCCTAGTCCGTCAAGAGGAATTCCCGATGGAGAGTCCTTCCTTCACCAGGAAAAGGTGATCCTAAAAAAATGGAACAAAAGAAATAAAAATAAAAGGGAGATGATATGCAATGTAGTGCTGAATTTAACAGGAGATATATAAACAGACAGCAAATATATACAACAAAATAAATTAAACAAACATTACAACATTCCTTTTCTGCAATGATACGAATCTCTTCAGACTTCAAGGGGACTCTAGAGTAATGCACGTAGTGCACGAGGGATGTAATTGGAATGCCAAGAGTGATAGCGGGAACACGAATATAGCGCACGCGAGCGCAATCAGGAGGGCGCACACGTGGGTGCCAAGTGGAGGGGCACACGTGGGTGCCGAGTGGAGGGGCACACGTGGGTGCCGATGGCAAGAGTGCTACTGGGAGCACGAATGTAGCGCACGCGGGCGCAATCAGGAGGGGCACACGTGGGTGCCGAGTGGAGGGGCACACGTGGGTGCCGATGGCAAGAGTGCTACTGGGAGCACGAATGTAGCGCACGCGGGCGCAATCAGGAGGGGCACACGTGGGTGTCGAGTGTAGGGGCACACGTGGGTGCCGATGGCAAGAGTGCTACTGGGAGCACGAATGTAGCACACGCGGGCGCAATCAGGAGGGGCACACGTGGGTGTCGAGTGGAGGGGCACACGTGGGTGCCGATGGCAAGAGTGCTACTGGGAGCACGAATGTAGCGCACGCGGGAGCAATCAGGAGGGGCACACGTGGGTGCCGGAAATATTTGGGTAACCAGAGAAAACAAAAGTTGTCCCACCGTGATCGCCAAAAAAGTGTAGACGGCAGGAGTCGTCGTCGACCCTCGGGAGAAAAACACAATAAACAAGATGGAATGGTGAAAGGGTGATCGGCAGAGAGGTGTAGACGGCGGGGGTCGTCCACCCTCGTCTGTCCTAGAAGATGGGGATAACGAGACCGAATCAAGGAGAGAGAAAGGGAAGAGAGGGATGCGGAACAGACTCCGGTACATGGCGGAGATAGGGGTCCGAAGATCCTCTCGCGTAAATTGACCTTTTCCCGGTAAGCGTGACCTACCGTTCCACGAGCAGTTTTTCATATACCGGGAAGTCCGAGAATCTATGTAACTGAAATGGAGAGACGTGTAAACTCATAAATTGCAACGGTATATCGTTCTCCGGATAATTATAAAGACAATACGAACAAAGACGTACCACCACAGGACATTGGTCTTTGTGGGGTTTTTACTGCAATATAAACAATAAATATTATATATACATACCACCACAAGACATTAGACTTTGCGGGATTTTTGCTGTAATATAAACAATAAATATTATATATACATACCACCACAAGACATTGGCCTTTGCGGGATTTTTACAGCGATATAAATAATAAGTATAACTATATACAAAAGACCACCGCGAGGTATTACCCTCCGCGGGGTTTTTTTATTATAATAACTATATGTATATATAACGAGAAAGGAAAAAAGGATCAAATAAACCGCCGCGAGATGTTACTCTCCGTGGGGTTTTAAAGCGATGATGGGAGATGCTAAAATTAAATAGTTAGGGGTTAGGAGGTTAGCGTGCAGAAATTAAATTACGGGAATGAAAATGGTCGCGGGAGATGACCACCGCACCAGTTAGATAAGACCACCGCGAGGAACGGGTTCCTTGATCAGGGTCGGAACAAAAGAATGCAGAAAATTAAACCACCGCAAGGAACGAGTTCCTTGATCGGGGTTGGAATGAAAGTGCAGAAAATTAAACCACCGCGAGGAATGAGTTCCTTGATCGGGGTTGGAATAAATGAAAAGAGGATTAAATAAACCGCCGCGAGATGTCACTCTCCGCGGGATTTTGAAGCGATGATAGGGGAGGGTTAGAGTTAAGCAGTTAGCGGTTAGGGTGTTAGAATGCAGAAATTAAATTACTGAAGTAAAATGGTCGCGGGAGATAGCCCACCGCACCAGTTATATGAGACCACCGCGAGGAACTGGTTCCGTCGACGGGGTTTAGACAGAAAAATTAATAACAAAAGAAGGGGAGGGGAAGTGTGATCGCCAGGGGTTGAGGACCCCACAGGAAATGTTCCGATCGCGTTCACCGCCGAAGCGGGAGCAGTGCGGGTCCTCTCTTCCTCTTCGGTCGGCCGGCCAACGAAGAGGGCCTTCTTTGGTTACCCTGATTTTATTATTCTTTTGTTTTGTTTTATCTTTTGTTATTATATTTTTTGGTGTTTTTGTTACTTTTATTATTTTTTATTCTTTTATGTTTTTCTTAGAGAGAGGTGAGAAAGTAAAAGAGAAATCGAGGGGTGAATGGTAGAATAAGATAGTACGATATAGAGAAAAAAAACACTAGGAAAATATAGACAGAGTGAGAAACTTATTTTAGATAAAATAGAGAAGGACGGAAGTGGAGAGTTAGCGATATATGACAATAACAAGGGAGAGAAGATAGACTTATATTAAACAAAAAGTAGAGGAGGATAGAGATGGAGATTTTACAACAAATAACAATCACAAATGAGGAATGTAACAAGACGGGAAGGTGATGGTAGGGTACCTCAAAAGTAGGAGGGATGGTCACATTTTATCCCCGAACTGGAGGCACGTGAGTTTCTCCTCCTCCTCTTTCGACCGATTGAAGAAGCGGGTTCCCGGACTGGTTAACCCTGCACGGAAAATAAACAAAGAGAAACGACTACTACATAAGGACAACGGTGGTGTAGTACCAATTCTTTAGAAACTAATATTGAAAATAACATAAATGAATACGCACCTGGTTGGTGGTATTTGAAACCCCTTTTAAGACTAAAGGGTGGACAGACAATATGATGAATGAACATGCAAAGGGACTTCTTAAGGAGAGGGATGCAGTATGAACGACAGATAATGATACATGCAATGCAATGTAACTAGTGAAACAGAAGCAAATAAAACGCCGTGGTGAGAAAACTTATTGGGCGGCTGATGACGGGCTCGAGAATATGTGTCGGAGACGCGAACACAGCACGGCGGAGGGCCTTCACAGTAGACTCCAGGAATTGATTAGGTTGAACATAAGAACACACACGCATACATATGTGTACGAGTAGTAAACCTATTTACATAAACGCATGTATAAATATATTAAACATCTTACACGTATTTACATAAACATACATATGTAAACATATACGTAAACATGTCGAAATAAAAGAACAAGAATTTGGGAAAGAAGGAGAGAAAAGGGGGAAAGAAAACTTTTTTTTTATAGATTATATATTTTGTTAAGATTTTGTTTTAGAAGAAAGAGGATAAGATATATATGTGATATGTATATGATATATATATATATATGTTATATATATATAGTGTATATATAATATATATATGTGGGAGAAGGAATGAAAGAGAGAGGGCTAGAGAGGAGATGAGAGAGGGAGACAGGAGAGAAGGGAGAACAGAGAGAGAGATAACCGAGAGAGGGAGAGATTAAAAAAAAAGAAAATAAAAGGGGAGAGAGGGGGGTAGAGAGGAAGAGAGAAAGAGGAATTAAAAAAAGGAAAAAAATGTATATTAAAAAAGAGAGAGAGAGAGAGATCGGATGGTGAGAGAGAGATAGAGAGAGATGGAACGGAGAGAGAGAGAGACACAAAGGGGGGTGAGAGAGAGAAAGAGAACGAGAGAGAGAAACAGAGAGTGAGAGAGGAATAGAGAGAGGGAGTGAGAGATGGTGGGAGGGGATAAAAAAAGAAAAAAAAGAAAAAAAAAGGTGAGAGAGAGGGAGAGAGAGTGAGAGGGGGTGGTGAGGAGCAGAGAGAGGGAGAGAGAGACGGTGGTGAGAGGGAATAAAAAAAAGAGAAAAAAAAGTGAGAGAGAGGGAGATCGAGAGAGAGAGAGGGAGAGAGAGAGAGTGAGAGGAGGGTGGTGAGAAGCAGAGAGGGGGAGAGAGAGACGGTGTTGAGAGGGAATAAAAAAAAGAGAAAAAAAAGTGAGAGAGAGGGAGATCGAGAGAGAGAGAGAGAGAGAGAGTGAGAGGAGGGTGGTGAGAAGCAGAGAGATGATAGGGGGAGAGAGAGAGGAAGGGAAATAATAAAAAAAAAAGAAAAGAAAGTGAGAGAGAGGGTTCAATGGAGGGGGGAGAGAAGACAGAGACGGGGGGAGAGAGAAGAGAGGATGAGAGAGTGAAAGAGGGAGCGGTTGAGAGAGAGAGAAAGAGACCGTGTGAGAGGGGGAGAGGAGAGAAAGAGAGAGAGAAAAGAGAGAGAACGAGGGTGAGAGGGAGATCGCGAGACAGAGAGAGAGGGGGGAGGAGGAGAGAGAAGCAGCGAGATGGGGAGGAGAGAGAGAGGGAGCCGCATCGTGGCGAGAGAGAGAGAGACGGTGGGGAGAGGGGATTAAAAAAAAGAAAAGAAAGACTGAGAGAGAGGGAGATCGAGAGGGAGAGAGATAGAGAGGAAGAGAGAGAGAGAGAGAACTGCGGGAGGGAAGAAACGGGAGAGAGAACAGAGAGAGAGGGAGAGAGACGCGGCGGGATGAGAGAGGGGGGACGCGAGAGAGAGAACAGAGAGAGAGGGAGAGAAACGGAGGGGGGGGGGGAAAGAGAGAAGGGAGAGGCGACGGAGGCGGTTGGAGCGGCGAGCCGCGGTGGTGGCCGGCGATGGCCGGCGGTGCTACAGTGGCGGTCGGAGGTGGCGTCCACGAGAGGTGGTGCAGCGGCGACGGCGGTGGCGTCCGCGGGAGGTGGTGCTCGCGATGTCCGATGAAGGGGGGTGCCCAGTGTGGGGACTCGGCGTGGGCGGCAGGAGGCGATGAGGTGGCCGGAAGAGCACTGTCATAGAGGTGGTGGCAACGGTGAGGGTTGGCCGGAGGGGCACCGACGTGGAGAGGACGCTGGGGGTTGGCTCAAGCGGTGGGCTCGCGGTGCATGCAAGGAGGCGGCAGTGGCGTGGAGAGGGAGAGCGGCGATGACGGCGTGGCCGGTGGCGAGGTCACGGGTTGCTAGCGGTAGAGGACGTTCGTGGGGAGGTCATTGCGGCAGTACTCGTGGGCATGCAAGAGGGGGTGGCCGACCGTAGAGTGGTCACGGGTGCATGCGAGGGAATGAAGGGAGATGGCCGGGGAGTGGACGACTGCGGCGATCGGAGACGTGGCCGGAGGAGGTGTGGAGATGGAGGGGGAGGCTCGGGAGGTGGCTGCAGAGGGAGAGAAAAAGAAAGAGGGAGGGGAGACGGTGGAGGTGAGGGTGGTGGCCGGAGGTGGCAGCGGTGTGTTGTTTGGAGATGGAGGGTGCGGTGGTCAGAGGTGGCAGCGGTGTGTTGGTTGGGAGGAAAGGAGAACTGGGAGATGGGGAGTTGGGTCCTGGGAGAGTGAGAGTGGAGGGATGGCCGACGTTTCTGTGTAGTAGGTGTATGTTGGTGGGAGAGGGAGATCAACGAGGTAGTGGAGGTGTGTTAGCAGAGGGAGGAGTGGCTGGAGGTTGGCCAAAAGGGGGGTTGGGTGTGGGCTAGCAGATGAGAGTGAGGAAGAGGGTCGGTTCTGTCGTGGGAAGTGGAGGTGGCTGCAGAGGAGAGAAAGAGAGAGGGGTTCACCAGTGTCCTCGTGAAGGTGGCTCTCGTGGGAGAAAAAGAAAAAGGGAGGAGGGAGGTGGAGGTGGGTTGCAGAGGAGTGAGAGCATGCATGCGATGGGGTGAGAAGTGTTTACGTGAATGGGGTTGTTGTGGTGGGGAGAGGGTGATGATGAGTGTGTTAATGAAAAAAAAGGGGTGTGTGAGTTACGTAAGTGGGGAGAGGTGCTAAATGAAATGAGGGGACAAGATCCAATGAAAGGGGGGTAGCTAATAGGGGAGTTTTTTTTAAAAAAAAAATTATTCTATTCTTTCTTTTATTAAATGTTGGGCCCAAACTATTAACATTTATTATTTATATATATATATATATATTTATTTGTAAGGAATAAATGATGGGCCACACCTATTTAACATATATTTTTTTATTATTTTCTCTTGTTATTTATAGTTATATATATAGGGGAGAATGGGCCAAGCCCATAAAAATTGATTTACTTTATTTGAACAAGAACGGGCCAAGCCCATTAGAATCCTTATTTGTTCCCCCATTTGTTTTAGAGTTTAAGAGATGGGGCAAGCCCATTAACATTTTTTTTATTTTGTGTAGGAAAGAGATAGCCACAAGCCCATTAGCAGGAGTCTCATTAAGAAACGACAATTGAGGTTTATCAGATAAAAATTGGAGGTCACTCGACTAACTTAACCGTGCGAGCCACTTTGGGCGTCTTAGTGTAATACGGGATCTGCTCAGCATAGTGCTAAAATGCCGTGTCTACACCCATCTCTATAAACCAGCAAACATTCAGCCTTCTGGGAAATCAGTGTATCCAAAAACCCAAATCACAACCATTTGACCTCTCATCTTAGATCAAACACAAGCTGACTCCAAGGTCAATATCACAATAGCAGTACCTTGCAATTCATCAGACACAGAAAGCTAATTGTCCAAGCAGCAATAAATCACTGACCAAAACATGTATTAGATCTCTGATTAGCACAGCTCCCCCTCAACATGTGTAGAGATGTCAAGCAACAACTATCTGATTTTCTTAAAGTACACAGATATGTATCAACATTATATGGATTCTACAGACACATGCACAGACCTATTTATGTCATGACACACAAAAATTGCACCGACCTCATCTGGCTCGAGGCAAGGGATGCACCGAGTTTATGTGCATGTAGCTAATAAGTGCACCGACTTGCATGCATGAAGTAGCAATACTTGCACAGATGTTATAATACTCTAGTTAGGCATGCACTGATGTTACATGCGAACACGTCTAACTGTGCATGGACTTGGTAATGTAATATGCAATTGTATCCATTTGATATATTAGGAGGTCTTGCAGATGCATGCATCTACTTATTAACATGAATGACTAACATAGAGTCTCACATGGAATTTGCATGAATTACATTCTCAATATGTATTACTCTTAAGAGAATATCATCAGTCATCAGATTTGTTCCAATCAATCATGCAGCATTCCACAGAGATTATTACTCAAACAAAAATTAACAAAACTGAGAGGTAGAATTTGACTGACCTTAGTGCCCTGAATTTATTGAGCCCCATTTTTATTTTATCTTCAGGAGCACACCTGCAGCCAAAGAGTTATTTGAACAGTCTTGGACCCCAAGGATTCTTGGGTCCAACAGGATGAGGAGCACCCTACATTGATGCTCTCCAATTATTCCCGGAACAATTAAAAGCAATATGACCTAATCTGCCACACTTATTGCAAATGAGAGGTTTATGCATGAATACAGGATTCTGAACTCTCCTAGATGCAAAATGGTTCATGTGAGCAGGATAGATTTTACTATCTTTTAAAAACCAGCATTCAGATATCACATGCCCAAATCTTCCACAGTTAAAGCAATTAACTCTCTAATTTTGAGATTTCTTCCAATGCTTCTTTACATAACTGTTTCTGTAATTTTGGTCTTCTTTTTTCTTTAAATAACAGTTATGCATGTAATGGCCCATTTCGCCACAATAAAAACATGCATTGGAGATATCTCTATCAGGCATTTTCACTGATTTGTTTTGAACTGTATTGGTGTGCTTGCATGCATCTAACTCATCATTTTTCAAAACAATGCAATCATCCATAACATGTCCTTTCCTACAACAGTAGTGACATGAAACATTTCTTTTATTGTGAACATGCACTATTGTGACATGTTTATTATTTGCATGTGCATGTGAGTGTGTGTGAATATCATTGACAGCTTGCATAAGAGAATCAAAAACAGATTTAGATTTATTTGTAATAACCTTCTTTTTCTATTTTTGAATCTTTTTCAGATTTTTTGTTGGATTTTCTATTTTCTGGGTAGTGAATTGGAAGACAGATGAGCTGGATGGCTTTTCTTGTTCAGAACTTTTTACAAAAATAGTGAAGTTCCTTTTCATATCAGTCTTCTTATTAACAAGATTAAAACCCAAGCCTTCTTTCTGGAAATTCACATTTGACCCAAGTAGTTTATTCAAGTTATCTTTTCCCTTAACAAACTTTGAAAGAGAATTTTTTAGATCTTCAATTTCAGCTTGCAAAGTGGCAGCATCATTTTCACAGGAGATAACTTGTTGATGCAGACAGTCATTGAGATTTTTCAAAGATTCATTTTCTTGTTGAAGCTTAATTTCATTGTTTGTTTCTTTTTTCTCCAGAACAGATTTCCCTTTTTCAATTGTCAGCCATCTTTCAGATAATACTGTATTAAGAACCATCAGCTTTTTATTCTGTTCCTTCAAATTACTATTTTCTTCAATCAATTTATCTTGATATTCATCAGTTTCCTTTTTCTGTTTAACCAATGACTCATTTTCTTCTTTCAAAGATCTAATTAGATTCTTCTGCATATTGTCATCCGAATCAAGGCCTTCAATTAGTTCCTTTAAGAATGCACATTCATTACATGAATTTTCATCTCTAGCAAGTTTGTTTCTTAAACTCTCATTTTCAGATTTCAAATTTTCCTTTTCAGCTCTTAAGCAAGTAACTTCATGAATCATTTCTTTTCTCAACTTGTTCTTTTCTGATTTGACTCTATCATATTTATTCAATAAATACTCATTCATGGAGACTAAATCATCATAGCTAAAATTCTCAGCTTCAGAATTTACCTGGGAGGATGAGTCCTCGGACTGATCTATGACCATCAGGCACATTTCCTCATCTCCAGAAGATCTTCCCAACATTCTATTGATGATAGCCGTTGCACTCCTGCATTCATTGACATAAGGAACATAGTTAGAGTCTATTGCCCTTTTGGTTAGATCTAGGGCCTTTTTATTTTCATCTAATTTCAGTCTGTCTGACGATTTCCATTGGGATTTATCTCTGGAACTTCATATGGACTAAGAGTTATAAGTATCCAAAGATCTGAGTCCACATGCATCACATAGTCTCTAAAGGAGCCATACCAGCCATAAAACTTAGAACCGGTGTATACATGAATTTCAGCCATGAATTCAGTACAAATCAGATCAAGAGCAATACTAAAAGTCGGATCAAACCAGATCGCACCTAAACCAAATCAAGGAACGGATCTGTAGGCCGTTGGACCCTATGTGCAGAAACCCGCTCTGATACCACTTGTTGGGTGCGGATATAGAGATAAACGTAGATCCAAAGGGAGGTGAATGGATCTTCTTAAAATATTTCACCCAATTTAAAGTTGAATAGAATTATGATGGCTTATTCAGTGGACAATATCTCAAACACAAGAAATGCAGGCCTAATCAACTATTTGGAATCATACAAATGGAAGCTATCTAGATGATTAAAAACAATCAATATGTCACACCCCGTACTCTATACCGTCGAGGTATTGTCCGCTTTGGCCTACCGGCCTCACGGTTTTATCCCTTTCTAAGGGTGATCGGCTCCAGAATGGGGGACTTCCCGGGTGGTCACCCATCCCAGTACTACTCCCCATTAAGCACACTTAACTTCAGAGTTCTTTTCAGGAACTGAGCCGATACTTCAAAAGGCGCCTTGGTGATATAGAGTACAACTTAGCTATATATGAGGGTGTTACAATCTACCCCTCTTATATAGGCGACGTCCTCGTCGCTGGGCACATATAGCATGCAATCACACAATCAAATCCCCAGACAGGTAGGACTCTAGAGCTGGCCCCTACAGGCTCAAGAGGTGGCTCCCACTATGTAGCACTTTGTCCCATTACGGGTTCAAAAGGTGGCTCCCATAGCGTAGCACTATGCCCTGCATGGCACTTAGTTCCCACACTTATGGCTGAGATATAGCTCTGATACCATTCTGTCACGTCCTGTACTCTATACCGTCGAGGTATTATCCGGTTTGGCATACCGGCCTCACGATTTTATCCCTTTCTAACAGTGATAGGCTCCAGAATGGGGGACTTCTCGGGTGGTCACCCATCCCAGTACTACTCCCCATTAAGCACGCTTAACTTCGGAGTTCTTTTCAAGAATTGAGCTGATACTTCAAAAGGCATCTCGGTGATGTAGAGTACAACTTAGCTATATTTGAGGGTGTTACACAATCTCACACGAAAAGGTATTCAACCACACGGCACAAGATATTTTAGGTGGTTCGGTCAGCTGACCTACATCCACCCCACACTCCAACCAGAGTGTGGCTTCCGCTGATACACACATTAATCAGCTGGGTCTCACAGCTTGCCTACAATCCATTGACTAACAGCTTGCGCTGGGCCTTACAGCTTATGCCATCAGCTGATAAACAGCTTGCCGCTGATCCACAGCTTTGGGGACGAATCCCTACAACCGTTGAGCTTCACAGCTTGCTATCCAGAGGAATCCTCCTCTGCAACGTTGACATAGAGCTTGAATGACAGTTTAAGAAAAGAAAAATAGGAAAACAGAAGCAACAAAAAGCTAGAACTGAAACCCGATATGATGAAGCTCACACATGAGCAAACTGGGTTGGATTTGATCCAAGGACCAGTTGGACAGATCTTCAGGAACTCTAGTCTCTTCTCTCGATCTTACTCCCTCTTCATCTCTTCCTTTTCTCTATGTTTCTGTCTCTGTCTCCAATCCTTCCTTTTCTTTTTCTATTCTTTCTTTTTCATCATTTTCTCTCTCAAGCACATTCTCGTTTTTATATGAGCAGCAGAGAGAGAGAGGGCGTGTAGAGACCACATTTCCCGCCCAAGGTTTTCGTCCAGATCTGAGGCCCAAGGCCATGTGGTAGCTTCTGAGCGTAACTACCCTCCACGTGTCATGAGCATAGCTCAGTCTTCAGCCTTGGATCACATGCCTTCCTCAGTCTCTACGGATAAGTGTCCGGTCAAAATGTTAGATATTCTGTCAGCATACGATAGTTAGATAATCACAGGAATTGCACAGACTTAAGATAGCATAAGAGCAAACGTGCACGGACTCAAGCATGCATGAATTAGAACATGCACCGACTTTGTTATGCTGTAAGAGAGTCATTGCACAGACATTATATATATATATATATGTGTGTGTGTGTGTGTGTGTGTGTGTGTGTGTGTGTGTGTGTGTGTGTGTGTGTGTGTGTGTGAAAATACAAAGCAGTGCACTGACCCAATGTGCCGTGAGCACCCTTGCACAATCTTTGTGCGTGCAAGAGATAAAAGTTGCACAGATTCAGTTATGCACATGCGAGGACCTGCACAGACCTTGACTATATGCAATGCAGGATATGCACGGACTTCAGTTAGCGTGTGCAAAGACTTGCACTGACCTCGGCTATATGCAATGCAAAATATGCACAGACTTCAGTTAGTGTGTGCGAAGACTTGCACCGACCTCGGCTATATGCAATGTAGGTTATGTACGGACTTATGTATAGACTCTCATATGAAGGACGTAAAGCATGCACCGACTATGTATAACATACAAGAACACATGCATCGACTATGAATACATTGCACCGACCTTGAATATGCAAACAACTAAGACGTATGCAGTCGATATTTGCCAAGTAACGTGGTATGCATAGACCTGACTATGCACTGACTTCTTTAACCTATGCATGGACTGTATGCAACAAATGCAAGGTACACAGACCTTATATGTTGAATGACTCAACTGTGCACAGACATACATTTTATATGAAAACGATCAAATGCAAACAAATTTATGCAATCCAGTCTTCACATGACTCATAGATTGTCATCATTAAAACTAAGGTTCATCAGTGGACGGTAAAGTCCAAAGACACGGCAAAGATTTTAACTAGTTAGTTTTTTTTTTGTTTTTGGGGGCTGATGTAATGTATTAAATGAACACATGGGCTTCTAAAAATGCTACTGAGCCATAACTTTCAGCGATAGGCCTGAGGACTGTGGAGACGTTTCAAATCACGTAAAGCCCACTCCTTTTTAAAATGGGGAATCTATCAATGGAAGCTACTAGTCATCTTATACATTTTCAATCCTATGCCAGTTTCTGCATGTCATATGTTTTCTCATATTCTGTTTAGTTTGAAGGTTTAACATTTTAACTTAAACCACCTGAGGATGAGGCATTCTTAGAGTAAAATGTGAAATGTTATTTTTATTCTTATCCTTATGTAATGAAACATATTTCGTCATGCTTTTAGGCAGTGTTTGGAAACAGTCCAATTTGACTGATTTTGAGTGAAATCGGACTGATGCGTCAGTGTTTTTAGAATATGAAACTTGTGTTGTGAACCCATAGGGGCTGTTTAAAGGTGAAAACATGTTTTTAATTTGAGTGAAAACTGGTTTTTTAAGCATCTATGTATTGCTGCAGTTATTGTACAAAGTTCTATTTGAAGTTCTATTTGATGGTTCTAATTTTTTTTTTGTTGCACAATTGCAAAGGAAGTGGGTGAAACTGTTAGATCTAGAAGGAGAGCATGTGGCAACTGGTCTTGTAATATGTTTTGATAAAGATAAAGTTGTGATGGGGCGACAGATAGGAAATACTTATTGTGAAGTATCGGTTTTACATGCAAACAAACTCAAAGCCCCCTTATTATTAAAGATCACGAAAGAAAGAAATTAGAGATGCACTTGATAGCCATATTCTTTGGCTCATAGAATATGTAAAGTATCTTTCTTATTTGTTAAGAAAATATGGCCATGTTTAACTTTCATGTGAAATTACTTATAAATATTTAATTATTTTATAGGTTATGATCGATGCATGGAACAGTTCCTCTCCCATCTCTTGATTCCCATACTATCATGGTGATATATGTTAGATCGCCCCCCTCATTTTCGATATATATACTCATTGTAATATAATGTTTACACTAAATTTGTTTGTGTATATATTTTCACATACATGCACTTTTTTGTGATTGCAAAGTTGATACATTGCCACAATCATACTTGATGATTGTATTTTGCATATATAATATCAAGTTATGATTTGAATGTGAATGTGCAGATTTCTTGATCTTTTGAATGTGAATGTGCAGATTTCTTGATATATGATATGTGAATGATGTGAATGTGTAGATTTCTTGATATATGATATGTGAATGATGTGAATGTGCAAGTTTTGAATGTGTAAAATTTGTGAATGTGTACAAGTTATGGTTTGAATGTGAATGTGTAGATTTCTTGATATATGATATGTTAATGATGTGAATGTGTAGATTTCTTGATATATGATATATGAATCTGCAAGTTTTGAATGTGTAAAATTTATGAATGTGTACAAGTTATGGTTTGAATGTGAATGTGAATGTGCAAATTTCTTGATATATGATATGTGAATGTGCAAGTTTTGAATGTGTAAAATTTGTGAATGTGTACAAGTTGAAGGTTACTTACAGTTCATATAGGCATTATGGATGAATTTATTATGTACATAATTAGTTCAGGTTATCTATGGTTGTTTGTGACCGCAGGGAGTCACTTGTCATTTTGGTTCCTCACAGCGGGGGTGTACACTCGCCTTTTACGAAAGGTCGAGATAGGTTGACTGGGCATGCAGGGATTCTGGGGGTATTGAGAAGAAGGCAGAGAGAACGATAGGAGCGCACTGGAAGGGATGACGTATGGTTCATCATTCTGGGAGACTGGGACATGGATGGCTGGGTGGAATGTGGGCGTGCCAGTCGATTTCTCGACAATCACCTATGGAACCGAGGATTGACCGGGGAAGCGTCGTCAGGACGTGGCACGTGGCTCGAGGGATCAGGCGACACGTGGATAGAAGGGGTTCCACGGGTGCGAGTGCGCATGCGATTATGGGGATTCGTGTACTGGACATCTTTCCCCACCGGTCGCAAGCAACCGATGTTTATTTTACATCGGATTGAATCAGAATACCTTTGTTTCTTCTGTCGAAGAAATAGTCAGAGACCTTGGTAGCCGCAACCTCGGGAGGGTTTAGTTCGTGCAACATCGACAGGGCAACAACAACGTAACAGGGATAACTGGGGGCAGAGAGACTGGTTCCGGTGAGGAGGGGGATCCGCTCCCTGACTGGATTACATGACTTATATGCCATGAAAGGTATTTATATGGGGGCATGAGAGCCCGATTACAATTGCTTACAAGACACTGGACAAATCCGTCATTTGTGACGGTCCCCGGGTCATTGCGTTATGGTGTGGGTAGTTCCGTATCTGTACATGGTGTCCGTCAGAGGACCTGTGACTTAGCAGGATGGCGCCCGAGGGGCGTCACAATGTATTCCCGACATGAGAGAGTGTCGAGGTCTGGGCAGTGGGGGTGCCGGAGGCACCGTTGTGCTGGGGAAGTTGAGTGGTCGGGTGCCGTGGGGTCTGATGTGACTGGAGTAGCTGGCAGTCGGGTGGCGGAGGCACAGTTGTGACTGGGGTAGTTGGCATTCGGGTGTCAGGGGCCCCGATGTGACTGGAGTAGCTGGCAGTCGGGTGCCGGGGGCCCCGATGTGATTGGAGTTATTGGCAGTCGGGTGTCGGGGGCACTGTTGTGACTGGGGTAGCTGGCAGTCCGGTGCCGGGGGCACCGTTGTGACTGGAGTTGTTGAGCGGTCGGGTGCAACGGGCCCCGATGTGACTGGAGTAGCTGGCAGTCGGGTGCTGGGGGCACCGTTGTGACTGGAGTTGTTGGCAATCCGGTGCCAGAGGCACCGTTGTGACTGGGGTAGCTGGCAGTCGGGTGCCGGGGGCACTGTTGTGACTGAAGTAGCTGGCAGTCGGGTGCCAGGGGCACCGTTGTGACTGGGGTAGCTGAGTGATCGGGTGCCGCGGGCCCCG
This sequence comes from Amorphophallus konjac, assembly GCA_022559845.1. NCBI lineage: Eukaryota > Viridiplantae > Streptophyta > Magnoliopsida > Alismatales > Araceae > Amorphophallus > Amorphophallus konjac. Next base: position 364,713,088 of record CM040122.1, read on the forward strand.
ATGTGACTGGAGTAGCTGGCAATCGGGTGTCGGGGGCACCGTTGTGACTGGAGAAGGCGAGCACTGGGAGACCTCGATGGTCTTGCCCGGGGCCCGATGTGACTGGCAGTAGGGTGCCGGAGGCACCGTTGTGACTGAAGGAGGCGGGCGCCGTGAAGAGGCTGAGGCCCGAGTATAGGTACGTGTGTTCAACTGGTTTCATGCTATATGAGAGCCACATGGGCTTTACAAATGGGCCAGGGTGGCTGGAGTACAACGGGCGCAAGCCGCGAGACTATTTCGACACGTGGGTCGGTCCCCGGGTCAATGCGGGATATGACGGATATCCGCGTGTTTTACAGAGACTCTCCATGAGGAGATCAAGACACGCCCGACTGCCTAGGTGGCAGGGGTGGTCGTGGGCTGGCGCCTGATGGAGGTTGGACACGGCTCGAGGTGAGCGGTCGGGTCCGGGCCTCGGAAGGCGAATGTCGTCATGCTGGGGAGTCGAGGCCAGCCCCGGGTGTTGAACCCCCTCCTTGAGTAAATGCTTATTTGTGATGGCTTTTGATGATGACCAAACACTATACGTATATATATTGTCCTTGAAGTGTTCTAGCATATAAAGTCTTGAAAAGCTCAACATGTTATTGAGATCTTGGAGCTAAGGAGGTTAAAGAACAACCTCAACGGGTAAGCTTCTTAAACTCAAAAATTGCAAGGCTACATCTAATTAACAAGTTATGTCTTTATAGGGCAAGGAACGTGCATAAGTGCTTAAGAAGCTCGAGGACGGTCGGTGAGATCCACTTCAACTCATTGGCCCTTAATCTTGTGATTTGATGTTCATTATTTTTGATCTCAAGGGTCATATTGGTTTGGGTCTTTTCTAAGCTTAAATGTATTGGGTTTTTCTTATTCTTGTCCTTACAAGATTCCCTCTCATGTTTTAAAAACCTAACTAGAAACCCCCTGACTTGTTCTTGGACTTAGTGACCTCTTAATCAACCTTTTGGAAGTTCTAGAACAAGGGTCGACCCATTGGGTCGACCCCTAGGTCCCCTTGTTCTGTAAACTTGGGTTTTTGATCTCTAGCTGAAAGGGTCAACCCATTGGGTCGACCCCCAGCCACTAGGGTCGACCCCAAGGGTCGACCCCTAGTAACTTTATTTAAAACCCGGCGGGTTCCTTCACCACACCTGCAAGGGTCGACCCCAAGGGTCGACCCCTGAAAACTTATTTTCAAACCCGCACGGGAAACCCCCAAGGGTCGACCCCAAGGGTCGACCCATTGGCCCAAAAACCTTTAAAACTTCTAAAACCCTCAAGAGGGTCGACCCCAAGGGTCGACCCTTTCAGTCTCGAACCCGAGCCGTGATTTTTGACTTGCGTACACATGCACCGAAAGTCATACCAATCGAACCTAACATCCCTAAATCGTTCCAGAAATTATGGATCTGGTCTCTAGGGTGTCTTTGAACGTTCCAAACTCTTTATATACATCTTATTGGGGTATGAAACCCTAAGGAGAGAGAGGCATCTAAAGTGTGTTATTTTTTTAACCCTTGTGAGTGCAGGTTCGCAGCAGCAGCTCCAGGGGCTTCTTCCACCTTGTTCTGAACCTGAAAGTGAAGGGGAAAAGCTTGAATCAAGCCTTCACATCATCCCCAACAGCAAGCTGCGTGGGATATCAAAGCTGCAATCTTGCTTGTGCGACATAGCTTCATTCTTCCTCAAGGATCGATCTTCCTCCTGCAGAAGCATTCAATTATCTTCAAAGAAGTGAAAGGGGGAGCTACAACCACGATAAATCATTCTTCACTCCTTATTCTTAGAATCATTTAGTTTGAACTTGAGCATCTGTTGTAAAACTTGATTCAGATTCTTGTGTGTGGTGTTCGTGTTCAGAAACACGAATGTGTGTGTAATTGTGTGTGGCAGCCCAAATCGGGTGCCGTGTGTATGTGTTTCCTGTTTTACACAGCGTGTGTGTGTGGCTCACTTCATAGTGAAGTCTTTATCCTCATTGTGAGGGGTGGACGTAGGGGACACTTCAGTGTACCTGAACCACCTAAAAACTCCGTGTGTTGCTTGTGGTTAGATTTTTCGGATCCTTTGTCGAGTGGGCTTCACGGTGAGTTGAGCATACACCACTTCCTTAATCAAACACATACCCTCATTTACACGCATTCACAAGTGTGATCATGTTCGTGTAAGGCCAAGTGCTTGTGTGCTTAATTAACTTAGTTTTCACTTAGAGGAAATTTTTAATTGGCCAATCAATTCACCCCTCCCCTCTTGATTGCCACCGTTCGGGACTCAACACCGAGAATACTAGCCCCGGGCCAGGGTCCGGCTAACTCGAGTCATCCATCAGAGCGTTCGGCGGCTAGCTCGAGGCGAGCAGTAGGCACGTGGTTCAATGTCAGAAGTAGGTGCGGCATCATGGCATATGTGTAGCCACCGTGGGTTGTCATACGCGCGCGGACCCGGGATACGGGTGTGTTCCCCGTTGTCATAACGCCTTATGTGCGACGGACATGGACATGTGTGCGATGGCTAGACTCCGCGTGAGGGGAGTACATGTGACATACCCTCGACGTGTATGAGCCAATCAACAAGCCAACCGCGCGCGCACTTAGCTCCTCACGTCCCCGACCCTTGCCGAAGGCCTCGGGAGTCCGAGGGCGCGGCAGTTAGGTTGGAGGGTGTTGCATTACATCCTTCATTCTATTTTTTTTTCATCGCTTCTTGAGCTTCCCTAGGGGGGCTTTTATAGTGAAAGGTGAAGGGGCATGAGGGGTTTAGGCGGACAAGGTTTGGGGGCAAAGCTAGTCCAGGTAAACCCCTTAAAAATGTTTTTTTTTTGTTTACGAGTGGGGGAGGGAAGGTTTAGGCGGACCAGCCCAAGGGGCTGGTCTGGTCCGCCTAAACCCCTACCCCAAGTGGGGTTTAGGCGGACCAGCCCAAAGGGTTGGTCTGGTCCGCCTAAACCCCTCACGGAGGGTTTTTTTTCTTTGTTAAAAAAAGTATTTTTTTTTATTTGGGGAGGGTTTAGGTGGACCAGCCCAAGGGGCTGGGCTGGTCCGCCTAAACCATGGGTTTAGGCGGACTGGGGCTTTTTTTATTAAAAAAGGTTTTTATTATTATTATGGGGGTTTAGGCGGACCAGCCTAGGGGGCTCGGCTAGTTCGCCTGAACCCCTCCCCGGAGGGGTTTACACGGGTTTGACCGAGGGTTTACCGGGTTAGACTGAGGTTTGACTGGGGTTTGACTGGGGATTTAACTGTGGGTTTGACTGGGTTTATGACTGTGGGTTTGACTGGGTTTATAAACAGGAATTTTTCTTCCGGGGGCTCCGCCCCGGAAACCCCCGCAAGGGGCGCTGCCCCCTTGACCCCCGCGACCCGATCGCTGAGGTCGATCCGTGCGACCTGACCGCGCAGGTCGATCCGCATGCGAGGGCGCACGATGGTGGTGCATGACACGAAGGGCTCTAAGAGTCCCGAGTTGGGCTCCGGCTCGTTGTAGAGTGGCTAGAGCGTACGCGGCCACTTGGTGCTCGGGGAAATTCTTGACACGCGTGTGTGGGCCGTATAAGGTTGTTGTGAGCTCCTGAGGCTTATGGTTCTCCCATATGGCTCTTCCCTTGACTTCAGAGGGATGGAGGGAGGTGACTCGGGGGTAGCCTCGGCCTTGTTGCTAGGTGCCACATGGCATGGCTTGTAGTCAGGGCGCCCCCGGGTCGGTTCAGGTAGTTGTGTTGAACACGGGTAAACCCGCAAACTGAGTGATCGGGGGTGGGCCCGATCGACTGTTGATGTTACCGTGGATCATGGCTAACTGGTTAGGACCCTTGGTTGGGCCCGGTGACTGGGGCGTCGACATGATGATGCCGTTTGTCTGGTGGTCGGGGTGACCCTCACTCCTTGGCCAAGAATCGTATGATGCGGCAGGCTGTTCTGAGCCCCGAGTTAACCCGGTTGTTGAAGCGTCAGTGGTGTGGCACCGTATGCAGAGTGTCCGAGGGTGATCCCCGAATCTTCATAGAGTGCCGTAAGGTACGGCAGGTTGTCCTGAATCCCTAAGCTGACCTAGTTATCGAGAAACGGGCTGGCATAGTGCCATTTCCTCGGGGCCGATCCCTGGTTGTTATATTGCGCCGCTTGACCCGGCGAAGTGTCTCGATTTTTGAGCTCAACTCGACTGGTAGAGTAGCTCTGGCGATGTGCCGTTTTACTCTATTTAGGGAGTATGTCCCTATGCTTAATCCTTGATTAATTTAAGAAAATAAGCCAGGTGCCAACAATGGTTCAAATAGATTATCTATTATTAATATAGATTATTTAGGATTAAGATTAAAAGAAACATTCACCTACGGTTCGTTCACGTTACCTACGTTTTATTAACAGCTCGAAAAAGCATAGGAAACTACCTATTTAAGTCGTAGGCAATTACCTACTCTAATTATTGTTAGTGAAAACTGCATAGGTATCTACGTGATAAAAAATCGTAGGAGAATACCAACGTGACATAAATCGTAGGTAAATACCTACTCCCACCTACGCGATATAACTGTAGGAAAATGCCTACGCGACATAAATCGTAGGTAACTACCAACGACCACATACGTAATAAAACCATAGGAAAGTACCTACGCGACATAATCGTAGGGGTTTAGCTACTACAAGTGTCGTAGGTAAAAACCACGTAGGCATGCCATATATGCCGTAGGCAATTACCCACTCGATAAAACTCGTAGGTAATTACAAAAACTGCATAGGTAAACCTTTACCTACGCGGTATAATTCCGTAGATAATGACAACCCTATACCTACGCTGTTGGGTCGTAGGTATTGACCACACTATACCTATGGTATTTTATCGCGTAGGTAAAGGTTTACCTACGTAGTTTTTACCATCGACACTGCAGTAGGGAGTGTCGTAGGTAAAGATTTTACCTACGGTTTTTTTGGCTTTTACCTACCACATGTGCCATAGGTAAAACCCAATTTTCCTATAGTGGTAAGAGAAAGAAGAAGAGAGGCTAACTTATCTATGTGAAGGGAGAGGAGAAGAGAGAGAGAGATGTGAGGGCGCAAGAGGGAGAGAAAAGAAGAAGAGGGGGCGAACTAGGGTTGAGAGGAGGAAGAAGAAGGTGTGAGAGGAGAGAGGAGGGTGCCCTAGGGTTAGGGCTTGGAAGAGAGAAAGAGGAGAGGGCGGCCTAGGGTTTGGGAAAAAAATGGAAAAATTCTATCTTAGCAAAAGGCAAAAATCCCCTTTCTTCTCCTTGACATGGGCTATTTATAGAGGAAATAGGTCAAATGGCGGGTGAAGGTCGTGTTTGATGGAGATGGGAGGCTGAGATTGAAGGAGAAAATGGTGAAAGATGGGGAGAGAGGAGAGGGCGCCCCCTTCTTGGGCTAGGGTTTGGGCGCCCCCTTGGATTTCCTAAATGAGGGAGATCCCCTCCTATTTTCTCTCCTAGAATTTCTCTACAAGATAAATCAAAATAAATCCTTCCCTTTTCTCCTTTCACACAAAAAAGGGAATGGCGGCTGCCTTGACTTGGTCAAGGGAGGAGGAGGGCGCCCTAGGGCAACCCTTGGGCTGGTCTTGTGACTGCTTCACCCTTGTCTCTTCTATCAATTGCCTTGAGCGTCCTGCACACACACAATTCTGATTTAGTCCAATAAAATTATCACATTGTGCATAAAAATCTCAAATACTCTTAATTATGCATTATGAAATTAATGCCATGGCCCTCAACTCCCTTTCATTGAATAATTATCCACAAATTAAGTTAATTTGCGTGAAGGACACGATTTATGTGAAGTTGATGTTTGCTATAAAATATGCATAATTGTCTAATTATGTGTATGTGAAATGATGTGTTTGTCATGAATTATTACAGAAAGTTGGGTACTCATCAATGCATAGTGACCCATGCTGGATAACATACCCAGTGTCGTGCCGGTTAACATGCACAGTGCCTTGCCGGTTAACATGCTTTCGTCATTTTTTTTGTTGTGTTTTATTTATTTTTTGTTAAAAGAAGGAAGAGGGAGAGGTGCTAGTTATGGCACCCCATGGGGTGCCGTGATCCGGCACCCTCACCTGCATGTTTTTTTTCATGCATTAAATGGATGAATAGTGGTGTTGCCGTTAATCACATGGGAGGCTGCCGATTAATACGATGAACGGCTACCAGTTATGATTGTGCTTACTTTTTTATTTTATTTTATTTTATTTTGTTTATTTTTGTTTTATTTTTTTTTTAAGAAGAGAGATGGGGGTGCCGGTTAATGAAGCTGCAGGCCGTCGGATCACATGTTTTGTTTCTTTTTTTTGTTATTTTTTCTTTTTTTATTTAAAACATGGGAGAAGGGGGCTACCATATCATGGCACCCCATAGGGTGCCATGATCCGGAACCCTCATTTGCATCAGTTTCTCTCTTTCTTTCATTTTTTTTGAGATGCATTAAATGCGGGATGAATAGTGCCCATGCCGGTTAATTTGATGAAGGGCTGTCGGATCACACGTATCACTACTATCGGATCGCCAGTTTTTTTAATGATCTTTTTTCTTCTTTTTTCTTATTTCCTCCTTTTATTATTTTGTTTTTTCTTTATTCTGGTCACATATTTTTGTTTAGATCTCTCCAATATATTTATTATATATTTTTATTCATCTATTTACTTCTTTCTTGTTATTTTGATTCTTCTCTTTTTTTTGTTATTGGCTTAAGGCTTAGTGAAATTTTGGCAACACCTCCCCCAGACCCGAAGCATTGGGGGGGTGAAGCGGATGTTCATCCAAGGAGAATCCGAGACGACCCCTTTATTATCAGAGTGCATCTGAAGCGACAACAGCCACAGCGACGGCGGATGCTCGAAGGGACAGGCGGCCTAATTTTGTACACGAGCTATTCTCGAACTCAAAGCGAACGTGGGGCTACGTAAGGCCTGCCAACCCAAGGAAGATAGGCCATAAAGTACACCTACAAGGGCTGCCAGACCAACCTGAAATGAAAATACGCAATTCGTAGAATCTACCATGGGAGAAAGGTAAGGATCTCTATAGGAAATGGGGTGGCATCGGCAGTGAACCACAAAGAGATTTTACTACAATGTAACCCACAAGGGTCTGGATTTCAGAATTATATCCATAGTATTGGATAAACTCCGGATCCGGGTCCCACCTCTTCCGTGGGTATTCTTATTTTCCCTTAAAACGATAATCATATCCATATTCTCCACCGGCTGCGATGATAAACTAGGCGGTAAATAACAAAAAAAAAATAGAGGAAGGTGAACATATTAGAAATGCGGTAAGGGAAGCTCACAATATACACAAACATTCTGGGTTTTTTTTACTTCATTCATATGTTGCAACAAAACAGAGGAAATAGACAAGGGGGAAATACATCGTAGAAAAAAACAAGAAAAGATACAAAGAGGGGGGAACGGAGGATTGGATCCTCCCCCCCCCCTTTCCTCCCCTCTCTTCTCTCTTCCTCACTCTCTTCTTCTTCTCTTCTCGCTCTCTTCTTCTTACTTTCTTCTTCTCTTTTGGCTGTTATTTTTTCTGCTCTGGTGGGGAAGTTTCTACGCCAACCGAGGGAGAGGTTGCATTCCAGAACTCCGGGGGCTCTCCCCTTTTCTTCACTCTTGCAGCCCCTTATATAGAGGTGTAGGGAGGCGGATGTGAGGGTCTCACTGCACTGTCGGATGAGGCCCCAATCATTGCCAGTCGAAGCTCCCAATCGTGGTGGGATGAGTCTTAACGGTGCTGCCATTTAAGACCCACATGAGCTGCCATTTAAGGGGGATGGAGGCTACTGTTTAACGCATTAAGGTGCTACCGTTTAAGGAGGTTGTGGGCTTCTATAAGAGGGGCTGCCGCATAAGGCCTTGGACGGATGCCGTTTAAGGTGCAAAGGGGCTACCGTTTAAGGCCCTAGGGAGCTGCCAGTTGAGCTGAAGGAGGCTGCCGTTTAAGGTGTGAAGGGGCTGTCGAATGAGTGGTTTTAGCCCATCAAATGGGCTTGCCGTATGAGCATTAAATGCTCAACAAAAGAGAAAAGAGGACTATCGTTAATCACATAGGAGGCTGCCGATCCATCACTCCCCCTCATTCTTTTCCCTTTTTCTTTTTCTTTTTCCATTTTGTCTTTTTTCCTTTTCTCCTGTGCTGTTGATATAACCCCCCCTTCGTTCTTCTCATTTTTTCTCCTTCTTTCTTCTTATTTCTTTTACTTTTGTCCATTTTATTCTTTTACCTTTTCTCTTGTCCTTTTTATTCTTTTCTTCTTCTTTTCTTTTCTTTTCTCTCTTCTCTTTTTTTCTTATGCCCGGGCTTCCACACTCCGGACCACGACGATATGTCTTTGCATGTGTCTCGTCTGTTGTGCCCCTTGTGCCTTGATGATATTGTGTTGTTTTGATGATAGCAAACACTATGAGTCATGTGAGATTAGAATATATAGATGTTCTGCATGCAATCTCTACATACATGGTTCAATGCATGTTTCATCTTTCAGTATACATAGTCTGTGCATACTTTGTTTACGCATTGAAAGTCGATGCGTTTACATTGCATTTGTCGGGACTATACATCGCTGCATGTTATCAAGTCTGTACAACCCACGTTGCTTCACTCGACCAAGTCAGTGCAAGCACTATTCATCCATTAGCTCAGTTCGCAGCTAAGTCAATACAGCCCGTGTTCTTCATGCATATACATAGTTAGTGCATCTTTTTGCATCATTTTGTCTCACGCATACACATAGTCAGTGCATTGATTTGGCTCACGCATACACATAGTTAGTGCATCGCTTTGCCTCACACATACACAAATACACAAAGTCCGTGCAACTCTTGGTGCTGCAGGGACACAAGTCTGTACAACCTTTGTTGATACGAGGGGTTAAGTTCATGCATATTTTCATTAGGTCTGTGCATTATGCATTCATGCTTAAACTCTAGGCACAGCAAGTTGGTGCATCGTCTTGTCCCATGCACACAAAAGTCTGTACACATCTCGGTGGCATGCCTGAGCATTCCTCTTTTAATGTGCATACTTTCCTATATGCGTACTGCATTACACGCCATCAAGTCTGTACATTCTTTTTGATTTCATGCATACACAAAGTCAGTGCATACTTAGTCACCAAGTTCATGCAACTCTGTTGCAGCATGAACTCAAGTCTGTACAACTTTTGTTGCTACACGCGACTAACTCAGTGCATGTGTGCATCTTTCTAAACAAAGTCTGTACATTCTTCAGTAGCAAGTCGATGCATCTTTTGCTTCATGCACACAAGGTCTGTATATTCTCTGGTGGCATGTCCGTGCATTCATCTTCATTATACATACTTTCTTATATGCATACTGCATTATATGCATCAAGTCTGTACATGTCTCGATGGCATGTCTGTGCATTCATCTTCATTGTACATACTTTCTTATATGCATACTGCATTATATGCATCAAGCCTGTACATTCTTCGATGGCATGTCTGTGCATCTCTTGTACAGTGCACACAAAGTCTGTACATTCTTTTGTGGCATGTCTGTGCATCTCTTGTTTCATACATACATAAAGTTCGTGCATGAATATCAAGTCTACATACGGTTGCCTTGATGACTTAGCAAGTCTATACATTCTCGAACCAACTATGTGCATCTTTCTACTGTCCTCATATTGCTTCTAACAAATATTAAGTCTGACATTGGCAGGATATCTACTCGAGGAGTTTAAGAAAGGCACGTGATCCAATAACAATCCTCATTCCAAGATGCTGCCACGTGGACTCGTACTCATCCCGATTCTGACAAGTGGCGAGTGTCTCCTGAAGCTTCTAAGTTGGAGCGCTCCCTCCACACGCCTAGGGCAAGACTACGTAAACTCCATCTGATAGAGGATAAATACTCTGTTTCCTGCAATCAAGAAGATATCTCTCCGGCAGAAGAAGAAGAAAATTAGAGAGAGCAGAAGAAGAGTAGAGGAGGAGAGTGTTCGAAAAAGAAAGAGTGAGCAGTAAAGAAGAAGAAGAAGAAGAAGAAAGAGAGATCGAGAGTTTAGAAGAAGAAGAAGAGAGTTATCTGAAGCTTTGTCTCTACTGGACCGTGGATCAAATCCAGGCCAGTCTGCTCTTTGAGAGCCACTTTGCGTTTTATCATCTACAGCTTTCTGTTGCTATGTCCTTTCCATATTTTGTTTTTTTTTTACCTTTGTTTCAAGCTGTTTGTCAGTAGAGCAAGCTGTGTTGCTCAGCGGGCAGAGGAGGATTCCTCTAGACGGGTTAAGCTGTAGTCCCCAGCGGTTGCAGAGGTGTGGTATCCTCTGGACGGGTTAAGCTGTAAGCCCCAGTGGATGGCGAAGCTGTAATGCCCAGCGGTCAAGCTGTTAGTCAGCGGTTTGTAGGCAAGATGTGTCGCCCAGTGGTTTTCAAGCTATTTGGCATCGGAATCCACACTCTGGTTTGAGTGTGGGGTGGACGTAGGTCTGGATGACCGAACCACCTAAAAACTCCCTTGTCTACTGTGGTTTGATTGCCTTATTTGACTCGCTAGATGTATGCACAGGCCGATCTGTTTCTTCAGTCTAGTGGAAATTTGGTTTGCACACTAAACACTTGATTCCGGTTCCATGAGAACCAATTTGTTTAGATAAACTGAGTAGTCTATGTAGCTTGCATAGCTTGCATAGGGTAGATCTAGAGGTTAATTCATCTGATCTATTTCTCGTTATTTGAAGTGAGGACCCAAGTCTATCGAGGCTCCATTTTGCTTTAATTCCGCATCTCTGATTGTTATAGATTTTAATTGGGAGAAATTTTTTAAGAAGGATTCATTCCCCCTCCCTCTGAATCCATCGCACTCCCTCTGAATCCATCGCACCAATCCCAACAATTGGTATCAGAGCGGGTCACTGATTCATCAGATCCAACGATCTGCAGTGGATACTGCTATTTCCGGTGCCTTGGTTGATTGTGTAGATTGTCTAGCATCTCGTTTAATTGTCATGGATTCTGTGCCTAAAGTTCCAATGTTCGATGGATTGTGTTTCTCTGATTGGCATAGAGAGTTTAGGGATTACATGAATTTCGTAGATTCAAATGTGCTGATTTTGATTGAACATGGACCTTATGATATACCCGTGAATAAGTCAGACTGGAATATTGGTCACGAGTTGATGAATACTGAAAATAGAAAAGCCCTGAAAATGTTGAAAGGGGCTATAAGGGCTAATGTACTTTCATGTGTGACTAAGTGCAGGAATGCAAAGGAGTTGATGGATGAGCTGATCCTCAGATATGGTGAAGAGAACCATAAGTGCCTTATGACAAAGGATCAAAGCAGTGATCAGTCTGATGACTCTTCATCAAAGGTAAACTCCGAACCATAACAAAATTCATTGGATGAACTGATTGAGATGCATGATAATTTGCATGACAGTTATAAATCTTATAACGTGAAATGAAAGAGATGAAAAAGGCCATGTTGCATGAAATTAGAGAGTTGAAATGTGAAAACGCCAACCTAAAAGGAAGTCTGAAAATAAGTGAAAATTCATGCAATAAATGTGATTCTGTTAAAACATTAATTAATGATCTCCTATCTAAACTTAGGCTACAAGAGCAACAAGTTGTGTCTCTTAAAGGAGAGATAGAAGATCTAAGGAATAGAAATTTAGAACTTGAGTTGCATGAACAACAATTGATTGAAAATCTGAAAGCTATGAATGAAGATAGTTTGATTGAAGAAAATTGTAAATTGAAAGATCAAAACAAAAGACTAATGGTTCTGAACACTGTCATGTCAGAAAAATGGATATCTATTGAAAAAGGGAAATGTGCTGTAAAGGAAGTTGATGCTGATAAGGAACAAAAACTTGTACATGAAATTGAAACTCTGGAGAGCCTAAATGATGCACTGCATCAACAGATCATTTCCTGTGAAACTAAAATTACAAGCTATGAATTGAGCATTACCTCCTTGAACTCTGAAATTCAGGATCTTAAAAATTTACTGACAAAATTTGTTCAAGGAAAAGATAACCTAAACAAGATCCTCGGTGTTAAAATAAATTTTCAAAAGGAAGCTGTACATATTTCCTCTGTAGAGTCAAGCTGGAACAAATGCTCGGTTCTGCGAGAACGTAATGAGGAACTCTACAGTGAAAATGAATGGTTGAATAAACAAATTGCCTCATTTAAAGAGGATCACAAAAATTTGCTTGCTGAGAAAATTAAAGTAGAAGAAAGAAAAGAGGAACAAATTGAGAAACTGGAGTTGATATCCAGTAATGAAAAATGTGATGAAGAAGTTAAGAAGCTGACCAAAGAAAACACTGAACTGAAAGCTGAAGTTAAAAAATTAAAGTGGTTAAACACTGGTTTGTCTGAAAAACTTCTCACCATAGAAAAAGGAAAAACTGTCTGTGATGAAGAATCACAAATTTTGAATAATCTGGAACAAGAAATTGAGAAGTATAGAATTGCAAACAAAGTTCTAAGCGAATGTGTTAATTACAGTGAACAGGAGATAGCCAGTTATGAACTTCACATTGCTTCTTTGGAAGATAAAATTCATGATCTGGAAAACTCAGCATCCGAGTCCGCTAAAAATAAAGGAAAAATGAAAATTATCATGAAAGGGGAGGATGATAATTCAAGAAGGGGGATAAGTTGTAGTTCTGATGTTAAGGAAATTACTAGAAACCAGCTACACACAACTTTTGTGCGAAGCTCTGATCTAGCTGGTACCTCAAATAAATCCCCAAAACAAAGTAAAGGTCAGAAATCACCTTCATCATCTGAATTTAAGTTCAAGGTTGGGAAGAATGAAAAACAAACAAAAATTGTTAAGAATAATCAGAAATTGAAGAAGAAAAGTCAAACGAAGGAGGTAAAGACTATTCCTGTTCATGCCCTAAAATCTGCTAGCTCGGTTGAATCTGATGGGTCAATGCACACTGCTTATGCCCATTTTGCTCATTCACATGCATCCAGTCAATCTATTAGTAACCATGCCGCCAGGAAATCACAGGTGTCATGTCATTACTATGATAGGCATGGTCATTACATGGATGACTGTAGTGAAATGAAAAATGATGATATGATACATAATACATTTTTTATAAATCATCACCATAACCCCAAAAGAAACGGGTTTGCTTCAAACCAACACATCATCTGTTATAACTGTAACAGACGGGGTCATAAAGCAGTTGAGTGTTGGTTTGGGTCTTCATGGGGAAACAATGACTCAAGAGGCAAGCACCTAAGGTGCTTCGAGTGTGGGAAGCATGGCCATACAGTCAAAGACTGTTGGCATGCCCAAGGAAGCCATGTTAATGACAAATTTTTTAAATTCTCTGCCAAAAGACCTGTGAACTTTTCATGTTTTAACTGTGGCAAGTCAGGTCACAAGTATGCTGAATGTTGGTTGTTAGACAATAGGAAATAAAATGTCCATGCGAATAGCAGGAAACTTCATGCTCATAATCATAAGTCTCAAGCTGCTGTGCATCATAGGACCAGAAAACATGCTGTCTTTTGCAGATATTGTGGTAGAATTGGACATTCCATGACTAATTGTCATTTGATGGACTTTGATGACAATGTTGCTAAAAGATTATTTAGAACACCTGCTAGGGCTAATACAGGACCCAAGGCGGCTTGGGTTCCTGCAGGATCGAAATGATTGTCTTGCTGTAGGTGTGCCTTGGAAGCTGATGAATAAAGGGGTTAATAATCCAAGGCACTCAAGAAGGTAACCCCCAAGGTCCTACACTTCAGGTTAGTTCTGAAAACTCTGTTTAAATTCTGTCTTCTGAATTTGTGTGCTCCAGATGCTTGCAGATCATGACAATTCCGTTTGATGAAGCATTATACATCCTTGTTATGATACATATTTGTCAAATTCCCTGCATAATGATATATGCGTATAGTCAGGGGGAGTTTGCATGTCCTTGCACCATATAGTTAATTGCATTGCATGTCCTTTATATTGAAAAATTCAAAAAGGGTTGATTTATTGCATCTAGATAGGGGGAGCATTTGAGACTCATTAGTCTTCCACATCCTGAACCATTCCAAATCCAGTCACTCAAATCTTTCTCGAGTTGAACTAGACTTCATTGTTGTCAAGCTGATCTGTCTGTATTCCAGACTCAGCTACTGAAATTGATTCTGCTCTGCATATATTTGATGCTCTTCTCTCCTGATATCATTTGCTCTACCAGCTTGCACCTATCAAAAGCTGGTCTGATTAATCTGGTTCTTGTTCCAGGAATGATAAGTTGTTCAGTAGTATTGATTGGACTGATCTGAGATTCTTATGTTGTGTACCATGTTTTAGTCTGATTTTTTAAAAGAAATTCCTATCATATAGGTTCAAGAATGTCTACAGATTCAGACTGATATAAGTATTAATGTGTTCTCAGATTTACATTCAAATGTATTAAAAGTATCTGAATGATAAGTTTTAATAAATTTTAACCAACTGTGTCTTGGATACCCTAGACTCAATCATCTGTAATCTGAAAATGTGATATCTAGGCTACTTTGGTAGAGATTCATAGAGTGAGTATTGTCTTTAAACATTAACCTGAAAAATGTTGACTAAAAGGACACTAAATTCAGAGCAATGACTTGGTCACTGACAAACTGGATACTCTATCAATGAAATAGAGTAATTCTATGTCATGAAGTACCATAGCTATCTCTGGTGAAAATCTATTGAAAAATCTGACAGAGCAATAACATATCTGTGTTGAGTAACTGGGGAGTCTGGCCTCTAATCAAGGTGTCTCCTCATGTAAAAAGATACTTCTATTGCTAACTCTGCTCTCAAAGTTGAGAGGCAATGAAAGTTATCACACTAAGTAACTGGGTCACCTCACCTAAGACGTGTTGTGCCTCATGTTGAAAGGTGTTGATCAACTTAAATTGCTCAGGAAAAATGATGTGCTGATTAAAAAGTAAATATTTTGCAACAACAGTCAACCCTTGTTCTTGTAAGGGTGTCTAATCTCAATATTGCTCTATGTGACTCTCAAAGGAGTCATCGAGTTCATTTGAGTAAGATAGAAGATGGTTGTTCTTGAGTACTGCTTGACTAATTGGTTCACCTTTATTAAAACCTACCTTCAGATATGAGTATTAAATTTAATTGACAAATCTGGTATACATCATGGTTAAATCAGTTGGGTCATGTCGATTAATTCATAATCCCCTATGATAGGAGAGTCTCTCCTTATGAAGACTTATTACTGTGGTACCTGCCATACATTTTCCTCTGATCAGGTTCACCTGTGACAACTTATTCATCATGTCAACTCACCTGTTGAAAATCCTGTGCCTTGCTTGCTGTTATTTACTCCTACCCTTGGCTACATCTACTTCATTTACATCATTATTTCACTCTCCACACTGTTGGAATCTTCCATCTTGTTTCTGGATCCCTGACGAATGACTCTCTTTCACCTGCATTATTCTGCCCATACAAATGTAAGGTGTGCCATAACCAATTTTGCTTTAGAATTCTTGTGGTGGTGGATTCCAGATTGATTCATTGGATAACCAGAGCTCATCCCTGTGGATACATCCTGTGCTTGCATTTTCGATTCCTTTCATGCTCTCAGGGGGAGTTCTGGGCATTATAGATATTCATGATTATGTCAAAGGGGGAGGACTGTTTTACACAAGGGGGAGAATAGGTTCATGCATTATATTATTTTTCACGCAAACTACCTTCTTTTTGATGAAGTCAAAGGGGGAGAATAGTTTGACATGAGTCAGTGTGACTCATAATCTTATAGTGTTGCCATCATCAAAAAGGGAGAGATTGTTGTGCCCCTTGTGCCTTGATGATATTGTGTAGTTTTGATGATAGCAAACACTATGAGTCATGTGAGATTAGAATATATAGATGTTCTGCATGCAATCTCTACATATATGGTTCAATGCATGTTTCATCTTTCAGTATACATAGTCTGTGCATACTTTGTTTACGCATTGAAAGTCGATGCGTGTACATTGCATCTGTCGGGACTATACATCGCTGCATGTTATCAAGTCTGTACAACCCACGTTGCTTCACTCGACCAAGTCAGTGCAAGCACTATTCATCCATTAGCTCAGTTCGCAGCAAAGTCAGTACAGCCCGTGTTCTTCATGCATATACATAGTTAGTGCATCTTTTTGCATCATTTTGTCTCACGCATACACATAGTCAATGCATCAATTTGGCTCACGCATACACATAGTTAGTGCATCGCTTTGCCTCACGCATACACAAATACACAAAGTCCGTGCAACTCTTGGTGCTGCAGGGACACAAGTCTGTACAACCTTTGTTGATACGAGGGGTTAAGTTCGTGCATAGTTTCATTAGGTCTGTGCATTATGCAATCATGCCTAAACTCTAGGCATAGCAAGTTGGTGCATCGTCTTGTCCCATGCACACAAAAGTCTGTACACATCTCGGTGGCATGCCTGAGCATTCCTCTTTTAATGTGCATACTTTCCTATATGCATACTGCATTACACGCCATCAAGTCTGTACATCTTTTTGATTTCATGCATACACAAAGTCAGTGCATACTTAGTCACCAAGTTCGTGAAACTCCTGTTGCAGCATGAACTCAAGTCTGTACAACTTTTGTTGCTGCACGCGACTAACTCAGTGCATGTGTGCATCTTTCTAAACAAAGTCTGTACATTCTTCAGTAGCAAGTCGATGCATCTTTTGCTTCATGCACACAAGGTCTGTATATTCTCTGGTGGCATGTCCGTGCATTCATCTTCATTGTACATACTTTCTTATATGCATACTGCATTATATGCATCAAGTCTGTACATGTCTCGATGGCATGTCCATGCATTCATCTTCATTGTACATACTTTCTTATATGCATACTGCATTATATGTATCAAGTCTGTACATTCTTCGATGGCATGTCTGTGCATCTCTTGTACAGTGCACACAAAGTCTGTACATTCTTTTGTGGCATGTCTGTGCATCTCTTGTTTCATACATACATAAAGTTCGTGCATGAATATCAAGTCTACACACGGTTGCCTTGATGACTTAGCAAGTCTATACATTCTCGAACCAACTATGTGCATCTTTCTACTATCCTCATATTGCTTCTAACAAATATTAAGTCTGACATTGGCAGGATATCTGCTCGAGGAGTTTAAGAAAGGCACGTGATCCAATAACAATCCTCATTCCAAGATGCTGCCACGTGGACTCGTACTCATCCAGATTCTGACAAGTGGCGAGTATCTCCTGAAGCTTCTAAGTTGGAGCGCTCCCTCCACACGCCTAGGGCAAGACTACGTAAACTCCATCTGATAGAGGATAAATACTCTGTTTCCTGCAATCAAGAAGATATCTCTCCGGCAGAAGAAGAAGAAAATTAGAGAGAGCAGAAGAAGAGTAGAGGAGGAGAGTGTTCGAAAAAGAAAGAGTGAGCAGTAAAGAAGAAGAAGAAGAAGAAAGAGAGATCGATAGTTTAGAAGAAGAAGAAGAAAGTCATCTGAAGCTTTGTCTCTACTGGACCGTGGATCAAATCCAGGCCAGTCAGCTCTTTGAGAGCCACTTTGTGTTTTATCATCTATAACTTTTTGTTGCTGTGTCCTTTCCATATTTTGTTTTTCTTTTTACCTTTGTTTCAAGCTGTTTGTCAGTAGAGCAAGCTGTGTTGCTCAGCGGGCAGAGGAGGATTCCTCTGGACGGGTTAAGCTGTAGTCCCCAGCGGTTGCAGAGGTGTGGTATCCTCTAGACGGGTTAAGTTGTATGCCCCAGCGGATGGTGAAGCTGTAATGCCCAGCGGTCAAGCTGTTAGTCAGCGGTTTGTAGGCAAGCTGTGTCGCCCATCGGTTTTCAAGCTGTTTGACAGCGGAATCCACACTCTGGTTTGAGTGTGGGGTGGACGTAGGTCTGGAGGACCGAACCACCTAAAAACTCCCTTGTCTACTGTGGTTTGATTGCCTTATTTGACTCGCTAGATGTATGCATAGGCCGATCTGTTTCTTCAGTCTAGTGGAAATTTGGTTTACACACTAAACACTTGATTCCGGTTCCTTGAGAACCAATTTGTTTCGATAAACTGAGTAGTCTATGTAGCTTGCATAGCTTGCATAGGGTAGATCTAGGGGTTAATTCATCTGATCTCTTTCTCGTTCTTTGAAGTGAGGACCCAAGTCTATCGAGGCTCCATTTTGCTTTAATTCCGCATCTCTGATTGTTATAGATTTTAATTGGGAGAAATTTTTTAAGATGAATTTATTCCCCCCCCTCTGAATCCATCGCACCGATCCCAACATCGTCCTCCTTTGATTTTAAATCTAATTCATCCATTGGGACGTAAATTTATGATGACACGGTGTCACACATCAGACACGACACCGCCATCACTGTCTTGAAATTTGGGTATTCCAACCTCTTCTTCTGTTTCTTCGCTGTCGGGTTCTTACAGTCGAGTCTGCGGCAGTGTACCTTAGGAACACCTTGACTTCCCATAATTTTTGACATATTGTAGTATATTGTGGTGTTCAAATTTCTAGACGTCAACAAGGACTCGAGTAGGGACACCGGATGGGACTCCCACCTCTCTCCTCTTCATCTTTTCTCATTCATGTTTTTTTTCTTCTTCCCTGCCGATGCCGGGGAGGCCAGTAGGAACTTTGATGAGGGTGCTATTAGGACATGCTGGGTGGAGGTGCAGATACGACACCTCTCACTTTTTCTTCATTTTGTTCTTTTTCTTCTTCGTCTTCTTTCTTTTCTTCTTTGCCAGATGTGGGACTTTACAAAAATATTCTTGTCATCATTTTGAACTGTTTTCTTTTGACTGCCTTTGCTCGGCTCGGTGGGGCTTACTACTGTGGATGCCAAATTTTTTGGTGTCCACAAATGCCCCCCACCCGTAGGTGTCGCGAAAGAGGGACGAATGAGTGAGTCCTGCGGCTGTAGCCCCCCCCCCTTTTTTTGAGGCACGTCCGGACAGTGGGACCAAATATCTTTTTCCATGCTCTCGTGGCAGTTGTCACTGTAACACACCATCTAAACAAATAGTTAGTGAAAATACAATTCATTTTTTTAATATGCAATCTTTGTGAATTTTTTTCTCCACTTTTTTTTGAAAATTTTTCATTGAATTTTTTGTTTTGTTATTTTGTTGTTGTTGTTGTCATTTTTATGTATTTTGATTTTGAGAGTGTTTGATATATTTTGTTGTTTTAATTTTTTTATTTTTTATTATTATTATTTTAGTTCAATTGTTGATTATTTTATAAAATTTCACCCAAACATGTAAACATCCATCACGAGGAAATAAAGTAAATATGTAGTATAACTCTCCCTTATTGGGAGTGGGATAAGAACAATGCCCATGATTCATCGATAGAGTGCAATTCACGAAGCATAATTATAGAAGATGTGCATTCGTAAAGAGGACATCGTATAGTCTATGTATGTAGTTAAAATCACGATCTACACCCAAGACAATTTCTCCATGATGTGAAAGTGTAGGCATGTGAGCAATGAACCCTAAACATAGGGATATACAGACTTTCTAAGTAACACTAGTGGATTACTCTATTGCCTACACCTACATTTCACGTTCTCGACTTTCGGTAGCTTCACATAGCACTCTTATTTATTTTAAAATTTAGACTTCACCGTTTGATGCGAGGCTCATCATTTGTTCAATAAAGAGACCTGGTTAGTCAGATCCGTCACTTCTTATGTGGATATTTACTTCACCATTTTACGCGAGGATCCTCACTTGTTCAGTGGGGAGACCTAGTTACTAGGTTCCATATTCCACTTATTCATTTTATTTTTTTATTTTTTTATAGGGGGTAGGCAGCTTTTTCCTCACAATTACCCTTCATGTTCGTGTAAGAATTCGAGCATCAATAAAGTATTAGGAAGAATTTCCAAAATCCCTATGATTGGAAGCCATTAAACACATTATGTGTAAGGTGTGGGAGTTTGTTTCGGGTGTATTTTGTGAGTTACGCTAAAGACATAGATATGACTCTCCCTCTTAACGTATGCAGTCACCAAAACATGGTTTCTCCCCCTTACTATATGACACGATGCACACCTGTCCAGAATCAGGGCAACATTATTTAACAAGAAGGTATGGTCTTAGAAAATTCAAAGGAAGTGTATTAAACTATATCGCAAGTAAGCATGCAAGTAGAATGAGCAAACATCCAAAATCAAGATCATGCAAGAGTTTTTTTTCTAAATTAAACCTATTTATTCACAAAGTATGCAGTATGTATGAGATTTTATTTGTACTTACAAAGTACGCAAGTGAATGTATATGTTCTGCAAAAGAGAAACCATGAACTTACTGATTATTCATTTTGCAAATTTCATGTTCTCTCCTTATGTTTGAGTATTGTTATTTCTTTTTTTTAAGCATTTGATAAAAATATCTGCAAGTTGATTATTTGTAGGCATGGGATTAATACCGAAGCAAGGAAAGAAGGGTTTTATGTATTGACTCAGACGGAAGGTCTGAGTCAAAAGAGTGGGGTGAATCCCGGCAGGACTAGGGGTTAGTGTTAACCAAAAGGGAGTCATTTTATTCATTGACCTAGACGTGAAGTTTGAACCAAAGGTAGGATAGTTGTCAGCTTAGACGAAGTGTCGTGACACTGAAGTACTTGGCTTAGACGGAAGGTCTTGCCGCCAAGGGTAGAATGTCTGTCGACTTTGACGGAATGTCGTGACATCAATAGCAGAAGGGGTCATTTTATTCATTGGCTTGGACGGATGGTCCAGGCTAAAGGTAGGATAGTTATCAGCTTAGAGGAAATGTCGTGACGCGGAAGACAGAATAGATGTCTGCTTTGATGGAATGTCGTGACGCCGAACTACTTGGCTTAGATGAAAGGTCTTGACGCCAAGGGTAGAATGCATGTCGGCTTTGACGGAATGTCATCACGTCGAGGGCAGAATATGTGTCGGCTTCGACGGAATGTCGTGACGCCAAGGGTAAAATGATTGTCGGCTTCGACAGAATGTCGTGACGCCGAGACAAAAGGGGTCATTTTTTTCATTGGCCTAGACTGATGGTCCCGGCCAAAACAAGGGGGTCATTTTTTTTATTCGGACGGTAGGTCAGGGCCAAAGGTAGGATAGTTGTCGGCTTAGATGAAATGTTGTGATGCCGAAAATAGAATAGATGTCGACTTCGACGGACGGTCGTGACGCCGAACTACTTGGCTTAGACTGAAAGTTTTGACGCCTTGGGCAGAATAAATGTTGACTCTGGCGGAATGTCAAGGCCAACTTACTTGGCAAAGACGTGAGGTCTCGGCCAAGGGTAGAAGAAATGTTGACTCCGACGGAATGTCGAGGTCAACCTACTTGGCAAAGACGGGAGGTCTAGGCCAAGGGCAGAATAAATTTTGACTAGACGTAATGTCGATATCAACCTACTTGACTCAGACGGAAGGTCTGGGCCAAGGGCAGAATAAATGTTTGTTGAACATATCGAGTGATTTTGACGATAACAAAACCTAAGATGTTTCTCTCCCTTGTATCTATTTTTCAAGCAAAGCTTCATGCTTTAAACCTTCAATTTTTACCCCATGTCAATTGTGTGGTTATGAATTCTTCCATGGGTTTATTCAAACATAAATCAACTCATACACAAGCCCATTTCAATCATCGAACAAATGGATAGCTTCAAGAGAGCTAACACTTGATTTTTGCAGGATTGAAGATTGGCGGTCGACCTGTGGACCCCTGGCGGTTGACCTAAAATAACAGAATTGAAATCTAGAATCTGAGAAAGCTGGTGGTCGACCGCCAGGAGCTAGTGGTCGACCGATTCTCCCAGCAGCCAAATGGCTACAGGACGGCCAATGGCGGTCGACCGCTGGCCTTTGTAGGTCGACCGCCAGCCTCGAGCTGCCAACAAATGTTGACTTTTTGTCACTTCGAGAAATGGTCTTTCTCTTGGTATTGTTTAATCCCTAAGCAACCTAACTCTCCAGAAATTGTGGATCTGGTCTGGGGGAGTCTTTGGACCATTCAAGAACCTATAAAACTTATACAAGAGGGTTTGGAAAACCCTAATGCTCAAGGAAGATCAAAGGGAGGCTGCCAAGAGGAAGAGAAGGGATTTGGCACTGTAGACGTGAACAGTGCTCTGAGAGGAAAGTTCTTCATCCTTCTTCATCCAATCAAGTGCAAATCAGTCCAAGGATTCAAGCTGCATCCAAAGCATACAATCATCCACTAAGGGGGAGCATATCAAGATCCTTCTCTTATGTTTTGAATTCATTCTTGATCTCTCAAAGCTTCATCTGTAATCCTTGTAATCTTTAAACATTCCAGAGTGTGTGGATCCTCTTAGATCAATGTGTGTGTGGTTGTGTGTTCTTGGTTGGAGGTGTGTGTGTGTATTAAGGTGTTCCTACACCTTCGTGGGAATCCTCCTTCCTAGTGTGTGAGTGTTGTGTGTGGTTGATCTTGTAACTTCCTACAAGATAGTGTGTGGTTCCTCACTGTCCGTGAGGGGTGGACGTAGGTTGCCATTGTGGCATCCGAACCACCTAAAATCGCTGTCTCTGTGTGGTTTGTTCCTTTTCCTCTATCCTCCTTCTGTGCAAATCGTAAGTGTGTTAGTTTAGTTCAGTTTTTATTCTCTTTTATCCTGCATAATCCTTCTTCACCTTATAAAACTTGCTTTGTCTGTGGGCTTTAATTACTTCAAGTTCTCTTGTTAGCTTTTTGTCACACATTTTATGAAAAGGTGATAACGTTTCATTATTTCTACCATCACCCAATTCACCCCCCCCCCACTCTTGGATGCCATTTAATCTCGGGACTTCAATTGGTATCAGAGCCAAGGCTCTTCCTTTCAGAGATCTAACGATCTAGAGCAAGATCCGATTAAATGGCAAACAAGGGTATGGTACCCGAGGGTCATTCCATCAACCGTCCTCCATTTTTTGACGGTTCCAACTACTCCTACTGGAAAAATAGAATGCATGTTTTTCTGAGGGCTCAAGAGTACGAGGTTTGGAGAGTTGTGGACAAGGGTCCTCATAAACTCGGGGCTGATGAAGAAAAATGGACACCCGAGGAAATTAAGAAATGCACTGCTAATTTTAATGCCATGAATATCATGCAATGTGCGATACACCCTAATGAATTCTCTCGTGTTTCTATGTGCAGCTCAGCCAAAGAAATGTGGGACAAGCTGCGACTCATATACGAGGGAACGTCCCAGGTCAAGGAAACCAAGGCAAATCTCCTAGTCACTGACTATGAGCTATTCAAAATGAAACCTGAAGAAACCATCTCCGAGATGTTTGCAAGGCTAACAGAAATCACAAATGGTCTCAAAAGTCTCGGGAAGGAATACTCAAATTCCGACCTTGTGAGGAAGGTGTTAAGGTCCCTACCGTCAGCTTGGCATACAAAGGCCACGGTTATTGAAGACTCAAAGAACCTGTCAACTCTTACTTTGGATGAACTCATAGGGTCACTCATGACCTATGAGATAAATATAAAGAGAACAGTTGATGAAGACATCAAAAAGAAAAAGGTCATTGGACTGAAAGCTCATCAATCCGATGACGAATTTCAAGAAGGTGAATCAAGTGACGGAAGCAATGAAGAGGAAGAATTGGCGATGATAACTCTCCAAGTGAGAAAATTTCTAAGGAAGAAGAGAAACTTTCAAAGAAATTTCAGAAAAGGGCAAAGAAGGCCCACGCAGACTAAAGGCGAATCGAGCAAGCCAAGTAGCATCATATGCTACGAATGCAAGAAGCCTGGACACATGAGAGGTGAATGTCTAGACCTAAAGAAGAAATTCAAGAAGGATAACTTCAATAAACCCAAAGCCATGGTCGCCACTTGGAGCGACGAAGAAGATGAACCATCTGATGAAGAGATTCAAGAACTTGTGGAAAGCTTGTGCCTCATGGCACATGAGGATGAATCCACGGAGGTAAATTCTAACCCCGAATTCATTTCCAATGAACAATGGGAATCTGAATATGAAAAGTTGTACACGAAGTACAAGAAAGTCAGATCTGAAAATAAAGCTCTTAAAAAGAAACTTGATGATTCATCACGTGAAGATATCTTTGCCAAATTTGAGAAACTGGAACAGGAATGGTTTGAGGCTTCGGAAGAAAAGGAAAGTCAACTACAAATAATCTCAGACTGTGATAAAACCAAAAAGGAACTATCATGCAAAATAACTAAAATGGAGGAAGCATGTGAAAGGATCAAAATTGAAGAACAAACTCTAAAATCCACTAATTCAGAACTCGAAAGGAGAAATGGGATTTTGGGTGAAAGAGTTGCTGAGCTTCAGTTCACCTTGACTAAGTTTGTTAAGGGGAAACAAAACCTGGATAACCTATTGGGGGTTAAAGTCAACTTCCAAAAGGAAGGCTTGGGGTACACACCTCAAAACAAAAAATCCTTTGAGCATAAGATCACCACATCCTTTATTCATGGAAAGGACGATAATCATGCTTCATGTTCTAACTCTAAACCCCAACATGCTCAGCCTAAACCACACAGATATCAAAGAACTTTTTCACATGCTAACTGCTTTCATTGTGGTAGATTTGGCCATATGATTTCCAACTGCTGGTTTAGACAAAGCACACCTAACTATCATGTTCCATGGACGAAGAGAACACCCGTAAGAAGTTGGACTAACTCCTATGGACCCAAACTGGTTTGGGTACCAAAAACAATTGCATGAGAATTTTTCTTCTTGCAGATATGTCTTGAAGCCAGGGGGAGCAAATGGTATCTAGACAGCGGTTGCTCAAGGCATATGACAGGGGACAAGAAAGTGTTCTCCAAGCTGCAAGAAAAAGAAGGAGGCTTAGTTGCTTTTGGCGGGAAGGACAAAGGTAAAATAATCGGAGTTGGTAACATAGGTAAGAATTCTGAAACTCTGATTGAAAATGTCCTTCTGGTGAAAGGTTTGAATCATAATTTGTTGAGCATAAGTCAATTATGTGATAAGGGTTTTAAGATTTATTTTGATATGACTCACTATCTTGTCATATGCAAAAATTCAAATGAAATCAAATTCATTGGTAAAAGGAGCAACAATGTGTACACCATTGATCTTCATGATGTTTCAGTTGATAATGTGTGTTTGGTAGCTAACAACCATGAGAATGCATGGCTATGGCACCGCAGACTAGGTCATGCTAGTTTTGGAGTGATCTCTAAGTTGTCTAGACATGACTTGGTGATAGGTCTGCCCAAATTGAAATTTGAAAGTGATAATATCTGTGAAACTTGCACGAAAGGCAAGCAAACACGAATCTCATTCAAAAACAAAAATATTGTTTCTTCCGCTAGGCCATTGGAACTGTTGCATCTTGATCTTTTTGGTCCTACTAAAACATCTAGCCTAGGAGGAAAATCCTATGGCTTTGTGATTGTTGATGATTTCTCCAGATTCACATGGGTGCTATTTTTAGCTAATAAAAGTGATGCCGTGACGGAGTTTCAAGTGTTTTGCAGAAAAATTCAGAATGAAAAGGGTTACCTCATCACCACAATCCAAAGTGATCATGGTGGTGAATTTGAAAATCATGAATTCAGCATGTTCTGTGAAGAGCAGGGGTACACACACAATTTTTCATCACCAAGAACGCCCCAGCAAAATGGAGTAGTAGAGCGAAAGAATAGAACGTTGATAGACATGGCCCGGACCATGCTCAGTGAGAATTCTCTACCCAAGTATTTTTGGGCTGAAGCGGTAAGTACCGCATGCTACATCATCAACAGGGCAATGGTAAGGCCCATTCTGAAGAAAACTCCATATGAGCTCTACAAGGGTAAGAAGCCAAACATTTCTTATCTTAAACCCTTTGGATGCCCTTGCTATATCTTGAACAATGGTAAGTCCAATCTGGGTAAGTTTGATGAAAAGAGTGATAAAGGAATTTTTCTAGGTTATGCACTCAATTCTAGAGCTTATCGATTATTCAATAAAAGGACTTTAGTTGTTGAAGAAAGTCCTCATGTTATTTTTGATGAATTCGAGTCAAAACTCACAAAGCAAATTTCTTCTATCTCGGATGCAGATGAAGACCCTAAGAACTCATCAAATGTTAAAGCCAATGATGAGCCATTGAAGGCAACTTCAAGTAAAAATGAGGAAGATGAAGATCCTACAATTGAGACACTGCAAGAACCACAAGTGCAGCATCCTGATCTGCCCAGCTCCTCCACATTTCTAAAGGATCATCCAACTGTGAACATCATAGGTAATCTGGAGGATGGGGTGAAAACTAGGTCCTCTCTAAGGCAGGTTGAACAGGAGGACCTGATGGCCCTACTCTCTCAAGTAGAGCCCAAGGACATTCATGAAGCTCTTCAAGATGAATCCTGGATTCAGGCGATGCATGAAGAGCTGCATCAATTTGAAAGAAACGAGGTGTGGACTCTCGTGCAGCGTCCTAAGAACCATCCTACTATTGGAACTCGCTGGGTTTTCAGAAACAAGCTAAATGATGCGGGATTGATTGTGAGGAATAAGGCTCGACTTGTGGCCAAGGGATACAGCCAGGAGATGGGAATTGACTTTGATGAGTCTTTTGCACCAGTTGCTAGACTTGAAGCAGTACGAATCTTACTGTCCTACGCTTGCTCTTTAAACTTTAAACTATTTCAAATGGATGTTAAATCTGCATTTCTTAACGGCTATATCAAGGAGGATGTCTTTGTAGAGCAGCCGCCAGGTTTTGAAGATTCCAAACATCCACGACACGTGTACAAGCTCCAAAAGGCCTTGTACGGACTAAAACAAGCACCAAGGGCATGGTATGAACGGCTTACTTCTTTTCTTGCTGAAAATGGGTTCAAGAGAGGTAAGTTTGATCAAACACTTTTCATAAGGAAATCAGGTAAGGACATTTTGGTGGTTCAAGTGTATGTGGATGATATTATTTTTGGAGCTTCTGATAATGCCTTATGCGAGGATTTTGCAAAGACCATGCAAGGAGAATTCGAGATGAGCTTAATGGGGGAGCTAAATTTCTTTCTTGGATTGCAGGTGAAACAAACTTCGGAAGGAATTTTTATAAATCAAGCAAAGTATACTATGGAATTGCTGAAGAAATACGGGATGGCAGAAGCAAAACCCATATCAACTCCCATGGCCACCACCACAAAGCTGGATAAGGATGAAAATGGTAAAACAGTAGATTCCACACTGTTTCGAGGTATGATCGGATCACTACTGTACCTTACAGCATGCCGCCCTGACATTCAATTCAGTGTATGTCTCTGTGCCCGTTTCCAGTCATGCCCTAAAGAATCTCACTTATCAGCTGTTAAACGCATTTTCAGATATCTAATTGGCACTATTGACTTTGGCTTGTGGTTTCCCATTGGTAGTTCTTTTGAGTTAATTGCGTATACCGATGCGGATTACGCCGGATGCATTGTAGATCGTAAAAGTACAAGTGGGTACTGTCAGTTTCTTGGCGGGTGCCTTGTTCATGGGCCTCTAAGAAACAACATTCACTAGCTCTCTCAACGGCCGAGGCTGAATATGTAGCCGCCGGAAGTTGTGGAGCCCAAGTACTTTGGATCAAAAATCAATTGCTTGATTTGAATGTTGAAGTGGATTGTGTGCCAATCTTCTGTGATAATACGAGTGTAATTAATATCTCCAAAAATCCTGTTCAACACTCCAGAACCAAACACATTGACATTCGGCATCATTTTCTGAGAGATCATGTAGGCAAAGGGGTCTTTGAGTTCAAGTTCATTGATTCTCTTAACCAACTGGCTGACATCTTCACAAAACCTCTAAATCAGGATCAATTCAATAAAATCAGGCGAGAACTTGGCATGTGTAAGGGTGAGGGCATACGTACTTAAGTCTGCATGAGGTTGTTTCTTTTTTGTTGGGTAGATCATGTGAGATGCATGCATTGTGTGTGGTTCACTTTTATTGTGTATGACTATTCCTAGCATGTGTGCCTGTACTTATATTTATATACACTTATTCCTTGACATTTTTCTACAACTGAATATTCCTTGATAGATAAATGTGGACTAGTGATCTAGTGCTCTTAGCAGTCTCCATTCAAGGGTTTCCGTAGTCGACTCATGCTTGATATCATTCGTGGGTTAGCAAAAGAAAAGAAATAAAAAAAAGAAGAAGAATGATATGTGAAAATGGGGGAGTCCAAGGGTCATGGAGCCCACTTCTATCTCCGGTAGTGGCTAGCTGGGGTTCTTCCTCTCTCTCGGGGTCTTTTTTTGGGATTTAGGCCCCAGCGGTCGACCGCTGGCTTCGTGCCGGTCGACCGCCAGCGGCGAACCGGCCCGGGTCAACCGCGTCCGAACCCTACTTTAAGGGGGTTTTCTTCCCCCCTTTCTCATTCTATCACTCTCCCTTCTCTCTCCCTTATTCCACCTCCACTCTAGCACATCTCCCTCCCACCTTTCAAGCCCTAAAAACCCCACACCGTTTCTACCCAAGCACGATCCGGTCGATTGGTTTCCATTTCGGAACGTCTCCTCGCCGGCGTTCGTGCACTCGTGCCAACCTTCCTTGAGCTCCAGAGCGTGGAGACGGTGTTCTTCGTTCTTCCCGGTGTCTCCCTCTCCATCCCAAGGTAGAGGTTCTACCTCTCTAGAGGATACTCTCTTCAACGGGTTTCCTAGTCTAAAATTGCACCTCGAAGGAGTGCTCGGCGTCTTCTCCAAGGGGAACCTGGTGCTCAGAGACGTGAAGCTCCGGACGCACCTCCACCACAAGCTCCTGCACGCAGGTTACCTCCGAGGTCTATCATCGAGCCTCGTCTTGTTGATTTTCAAGAGTTGAATGAAATCCTGCCCGACATCTATACAGTTTTTTCAATGCAACCGGGGTGGCTTGATTTTGTCACTAGATACAATCGCTTCTATCCCTATCTAGTACAACAGTTCTATGGGAATTTGGTTGACAGAAATGGAAGCTTGTATACAATGGTTCAAGGCATTGAGATCCGCATTAATGCAGAATTATTCCATAATGCCCTAGGTGTTTCCTCCCATGGTGCAGACATGCTTTTTGGGCATGGTGAGGTTGAGGCTAGTTTTATTGCCATGACGAGCTGTGATTTTGTTCGTGGTGTGAGTGACCTCATTGAGCTGAATGCCAACCACTTTCCCGCACTACAATGGGTTATTCATCACATGTTTACTACACTTATTTATCCCAAGAGTGGGAGCCGAGATGAAGTGACCGAAGTGCACCGTTTCCTATTCTATCATGTTATGAATGTCGACTTGGTTAATATGGGATGGCTCATGACTCAATTGATAACTCGATGCCGTACACATTTACGGCGATCCCTGCCCTATGCCTCTCAGCTCACTGGAGTGTTCATCTTTGTCGGGGTCCCATTGGAGAATGAGCAGTCTGTTCTAGTCCGCCATGATGACATTTACAATGAGCATAAGCTTTTCTCCGATATGGGATATTACAGGGATGCAAATGGTGAAATTCGTCGTGATGTCTCAGTTTATGGGGAAGAAATTGGCAGTGAAGAAGAACAAGCGCCGGACTCACAGCAAGATAACCAAAATGCACCTGCACCAGTTCAGCCTGCAGATGTGCCTCCTCCAGCAGATCTCCCTCCTCCACCGCAGCACTTTCATGGGGAGTCTTCTACTCAGGGTGCTGGGCATTCCACTTGGGGGGACTATGAGGCTCTTGACAGGCGCCTTTTTGGCATGGAAACTCAGCTTGACTCCTCCCTTGGGCGTTTGGATACTTTTATGGACACCATGACTGGACGAATGGATACCTTCACTCTTGCTTTGGATGATCTTTCTCTCCACATAGCCACTGTCTTTGCCAGCCATGAAGATAACCGTGAGGCCTTTCGCACCACAAACCATACCCTTCTTTCCCTCCGTAACCAGCTCCGTCATTATGATGCCATTCTTCATAACCTTGAGGATCGTCTTCCTCCTCCTCCTGCTCCTGCTGGTTCCCCCCATGGTGATGGTCCACCGGATGGTGTTCATGGCGAGGAAGCTGAGGATCCCCCTACTGTGTAGCTGCTTTTTGGGTCTCTAGCGTCCCTTTTGTCCACTTTTTGTATCCCCTCCCTCTCCTTTTTGCTGATGTCAAAGGGGGAGAAGTAGGCTATTAGGGTTATATATATATATGCTATGTGTGTTTGGTGTTTGCCTGCTTGCATGCCTGTCTATCTCTTGCATCGTAGTTTGAGCATATTGTATGCATTAGTGGTTGCATTCCTTAGCATGTCAAGCTCATTTCTCCCTTCTGCATTCAGTGTACCTTGTATGGATCAAATGAAAATGAATGGAAGAATGCACTCTTTGACATTACAAGATTGGCTCCTTTCCTTCTCACCTCTTGTCAATACGGCAAATAAGTATTGAATGGTTGGTATGAAATCGTTGACATGCTTGTGTTGGTAGTGATATGTTTGGTGATATGAGCATTTCGAATGCCTTCAAATCGTGAGTTTAGAAGATTCAACTTGATGGATTTCCACGTATCTCATATGTGATTGACGAAGCTTCTAAAACTCTTTCAAAAGCACATTTGTGAAAATGCAATTCTACTGCCTAGGTTTTGTCATCATCAAAAAGGGGGAGATTGTTGAACATATCCGAGTGATTTTGACGATAACAAAACCTAACATGTTTCTCTCCCTTGTATCTATTTTTCAAGCAAAGCTTCATGCTTTAAACCTTCAATTTTTACCCCATGTCAATTGTGTGGTTATGAATTCTTCCATGGGTTTATTCAAACATAAATCAACTCATACACAAGCCCGTTTCAATCATCGAACAAATGGATAGCTTCAAGAGAGCTAACACTTGATTTTTGCAGGATTGAAGATTGGCGGTCGACCTGTGGACCCCTGGCGGTCGACCTAAAATAACAGAATTGAAATCTGGAATCTGAGAAAGCTGGCGGTCGACCGCCAGGAGCTAGCGGTCGACCGATTCTCCCAGCAGCCAAATGGCTACAGGACGGCCAATGGCGGTCGACCGCTGGCCTTTGTAGGTCGACCGCCAGCCTCGAGCTGCCAACAAATGTTGACTTTTTGTCACTTCGAGAAATGGTCTTTCTCTTGGTATTGTTTAATCCCTAAGCAACCTAACTCTCCAGAAATTGTGGATCTGGTCTGGGGGAGTCTTTGGACCATTCAAGAACCTATAAAACTTATACAAGAGGGTTTGGAAAACCCTAATGCTCAAGGAAGATCAAAGGGAGGCTGCCAAGAGGAAGAGAAGGGATTTGGCACTGTAGACGTGAACAGTGCTCCGAGAGGAAAGTTCTTCATCCTTCTTCATCCAATCAAGTGCAAATCAGTCCAAGGATTCAAGCTGCATCCAAAGCATACAATCATCCACTAAGGGGGAGCATATCAAGATCCTTCTCTTATGTTTTGAATTCATTCTTGATCTCTCAAAGCTTCATCTGTAATCCTTGTAATCTTTAAACATTCCAGAGTGTGTGGATCCTCTTAGATCAGTGTGTGTGTGGTTGTGTGTTCTTGGTTGGAGGTGTGTGTGTGTATTAAGGTGTTCCTACACCTTCGTGGGAATCCTCCTTCCTAGTGTGTGAGTGTTGTGTGTGGTTGATCTTGTAACTTCCTACAAGATAGTGTGTGGTTCCTCACTGTCCGTGAGGGGTGGACGTAGGTTGCCGTTGTGGCATCCGAACCACCTAAAATCGCTGTCTCTGTGTGGTTTGTTCCTTTTCCTCTATCCTCCTTCTGTGCAAATCGTAAGTGTGTTAGTTTAGTTCAGTTTTTATTCTCTTTTATCCTGCATAATCCTTCTTCACCTTATAAAACTTGCTTTGTCTGTGGGCTTTAATTACTTCAAGTTCTCTTGTTAGCTTCTTGTCACAAATTTTATGAAAAGGTGATAAAGTTTCATTATTTCTACCATCACCCAATTCACCCCCCCTCTTGGGTGCCATTTAATCTCGGGACTTCAATGTTGACTCGACGGAATGTCGAGATCAACCCACTTGGTAAAGACGGGAGGTCTAGGCCAAAGGCAGAATAAATGTTGACCCGACAGAATGTCGAGGTCAACCTACTTGACTTAGACGGAAGGTCTGGGTCAAGGACATAATAAATGTTTACTCAACGGAATGTCGAGGTCAACCTATTTGGCGAAGACAGGAGGTTTAGGCCAAGGGCAAAATAAATGTTGACTCCGACAGAATGTCGAGACCAACCTACTTGGCTCATACGGGAGGTCTAGCCCATAGTTATTGACTGGTGAGATCAGGGGTCGGTATCCGCCAATAGTGGTCTTTTCTTCTTTTCTTGCTCATAATTATTTTCATTTGTTCTCATCGTTTTCTTCTTTTTTGTCATCATTCGTCGTCATTTTCATTCATTTTCTTTCACTATTCCTTTGCATTCCTTTTTATTTATGTTTTTTTCATTATTTATTTTCATTCATTTCCATTTCCATTTTTATTTATCTTCATTTTCATTTTCATTATTTATTTTCATTTATTTTTTGATTTTCATTTTTCATTTTTTAATTACTCATTTTCATTTTTTCTTCTCATTATTCATTTCCATTCATTTTTATTTCCATTCTTTTTTATTTTTTATTATTCATTTTCATATATTTTTATTTATTTATTTATTTTTATTTATTTATTTTTCTTTTCATTATTCATCATTCATTTAATTTTTTAATTTTTTAATTTTTTAATTACTCATTTTCATTCATCTTCATTTTTTCTTCTCATTATTTATTTTCATTCATTTCCATTTTTATTTATTTACATTTTTATAACTTTTTTTCATTTTTTATTTTTTGATATTCATTCCTTTTTATTTTTTACTTTTAATTTTATTATATTATATTATTCATTTTTATTTTTATTATTCATTTTCTTTCATTATTCATTTTCATTCATTTCCATTTATTTTCTTTTTTCTCTCATTATTTATTTCATTTATTTTTATTTTTTATTTTTCATTTTCATTTTCATTTTCTTCTTTTTTTTTCATTGTTCATTTTCATTCATCTTCATTTATTCTCATTCTTCCTTTTCATTATTCATTTTCATTCATTTTCTTTTATTTTCTTCATTATCCATCATTATTTTCTTCATTATTCATTATTTTTTTGTCATCATTTTTATTCATTTTCATTTATTATTATTTATTATTATTTATTATTATTTTTATTTTATTCATCATCGGTTTCAATTTTTTATTGTCATTCATTTTTTTGTTAAGCAGTTGCTGTTATGCAGATCACTGCGCCGGCAATCTTCTTCAGTCGGACTTTTGAGCTTTTTTGTCTGTCGTAGCTTCATTTCATTTTTTGCCAGATTCTTCTTTCAGCTTGCTGGGCTCCCAGGTACAGATCCATCCACAATGTGGGGTGCTCTGTCCGATGGGACTGCTAATGAATTTAACAGCTTTGCCAGAGCGTCGGCCCGGGCACTTTGATCTTGACCAACGTGGCTCATTTTGATGGAAGAGAACCAGTGCATGAGCTATATAACCGGGGGATCTGACTCTCCGTATTGATGGCAATCTGCTTCCTTATTCGTGCAGGCCCTGTTGACCGAGCACGAGATTTGCCAAGCCTTGTCATTTGGCAATTAGAGGACATCTGTCCATCTTAACCCGAGATTTTGTTTGTGGTGACAGACATTTCTATTATTATTTTTGTTGAGGCCCCGTCAAAGTGTATCCCCCATAGAATATTTTGAACTTGGTCCACTTTAGGAATCTCACCATCAGATGACTCTTTGATCAGAAGTGAATCTTTAGGCATCAGATGCATCGCCTAGAAGTCTGTAATCCCCTGGCCTTTGATGGATTTCTTCTTGATTAGAGTGCTCCTCCTTACTATTCTCATCCACCTTGGCAGCGATAGTAGATAGCCTATTCTTTTTCTTTCATCATTATTCTGAGCTAACATTGTCCCAGAGGATACTCAGCGACAGCCATGTGCAGAATCAGTGGTTGCCCCTTTTGTCATTAATCTATGCAGGAGATGGCCTGAAAAGTTGCAGCTCTCGCATGAATAGGCTCCTAGTGCTCGTACCAAGTGCTGGCTTCTTGGCCCTTTTGTATTGATGGTCGCAATTGCGGGGTCTTCTTAGCTCCGCAGACGGCGCAATTATTTCATGTCCCCTAGACATTCATCATGTAATGGTTCTAGAGAGTCTTTGCCTGTAGAGGCTGATGCAGAGACCATGTATGTCTCATAATTTTGTCTTCCTTTCTTCTTCATCTTCTCTTCTTTCTTTCTTCTTTTTATTCTCTTCTTTCTTTTTTTAGAGAGAAACCCAAGCCTGGGTATTGAGTAATCTGCGGCATCTCCCCGTCCATCTTTGGTGGATGTCCCATCTTTAAGAGCATTTCGTCTATTCATTTCATTCATTCGTCATTCATCATTTATGTTTTTGCTCCTAGGCGGGGAGAGTAGAGTAGACCTATAAACGAATCAGATACGGAGCGGATAGTATGATATCCGAATTCGTATCTGATTAATAATCAAATTATTCGATTAATAATTGAATTATCTATCAGATACTTTATTCGAATAATTATCGGATTAATACGAATTCAAATTTGGTTCGAATTTTAAACGGATAATTGTTAGGCATACTTAGAGGTGAGTCGTGTAAGCCGTGTGAGAGTGTCATATGTTGTTTTCTCAAAAAAAAAGAAAGAGTGGAAGTTAGTTTTATTTTGGGAGATGTTATCAAAATATTAGACTTCATCCTAAAAAATAGAAGATAACTTACCAAATGGGTGTAAGTGGGTTTTTATTTTTAAATTATATTTTGATATTAAAAAAGATAAAAAGAGTAATCGAACAATATATTAAGATTTAAGTTAATTATATATAGAATATGCGTATCCTTAGATTTTTATCTAAGGATTCATACTCGGTCAGATAATATTCAACATAAATATCTCAATATCTGAATTCGTATCCGATTAATAATTGGATATCCGATATCTGATTAAATTATGCATAGGATATTTAATTCGAATAATTATCCGATTAAACGAATATGAATTCAAATTTTATTCAAATTTTAAATGGATAATTGACAGGCCTAGAGTAGAGTTGAGGGCTGCCCGTAAGAGGGGTGTGCACGGGCTGCCATAAGAGGGTTTGGGGGCTGCCGTATAAGGCCTTGGAGGGCTGCCGTTTTAGGTGCAAAGGGGTTATCGTTTG
Organism: Amorphophallus konjac; assembly: GCA_022559845.1. Taxonomy (NCBI): domain Eukaryota; kingdom Viridiplantae; phylum Streptophyta; class Magnoliopsida; order Alismatales; family Araceae; genus Amorphophallus; species Amorphophallus konjac. Next base: position 364,748,332 of record CM040122.1, read on the forward strand.
AGGAGGTTGAGGGCTGCCGTTTAAGGCCCCAGGGGGTTACCGATTGAGTTGAAGGAGGCTGCCATTTAAAGTGTGACGGGGCTGCCAGATGAGTGATTTTAGCCCATCAAATGGGCTTGCCTTATGAGCATTAAATGCTCAACAAAAGAGAAAAGGGGGCTGTCGTTAATCACATAGGAGGTTGCCGATACATCACTCCCCGTCATTCTTTTCCATTTGTCTTCTTCTTTTTTTCTTTTTTTCTTCTCCTTTTCTCTTGTGCTGGTGATACAACCCCCCCTTCATTCTTCTCTTTTCTTTATTCTTTTTCTCCTTCTTTCTTTTACTTTTGTCCATTTTATTGCTTTATTTTTTCTCTTGTCCTTTTTCTTCTTTTCTTCTTCTTTTCTTTTCTTTTCTCTCCTATTGTTTTCTTATGCCCAGGCTTCCATACTCTGGACCACGGCGATATGTCTTTAGGGGTGTCTCGGTCTCCTTTAATTTTAAATCCAATTCGTCCATCGGGACGTAAATTTATGATGACACGGTGTCACACATCAGATACGGCACCGTCATCACTATGTTGAAATTTGGCCGTTCTGGCCTATTCTTCTGTTTCTTCGGTGTCGGGTTCTTACAGTCGAGTCCGCGGCAGTGTACCTTAGGAACACCTTGACTTTTCACAATTTCAGCCATATTGTGGCATATTGTAGTGTTCAAATTTCTATACATCAACAAAGACTCGAGCAGGGGCACCGGATGGGGCTCCCACCTCTCTCCTCTTCTTCTTTTCTCATTCTTATTTTTTTTCTTTTTCTCTGCCGGTGCTGGGGCTGTCAGTCGGAACCTTGACGAGGGTGCCATTACAGCACGCCGGGTGGGTGCAGATACGACACCTCTCACTTTTTCTTCCTTTTCTTCTTTTTCTTCTTCATCTTCTTTCTTTTCTTCTTTACCTGATGCAGGACTTTGCAAAAATATTCCTGTCATCATTTTGAACAGTTTTCTTTTAACTGCCTTTGTTCGACCCTATGGGGCTTAATGCTATCGATGCGAAATTTTTAGGTGTCCACAGGGATTGAGGTGAATCTTGAGAAGATCAAGCCTATCCTGGATATGAGGCGACCAACAAATATCAAGGACGTCCAATGCCTATCACGGAGGATCGTGGCACTGAACCGCTTCATGTCTCGAGCTGCGGAGTGCTACCTGCCCTTCTTCAAATTATTTAGAGGGCCAAAGATGGCTGCCCCTACTTTTGCTTGGGATGATGAATGCGAAAAAGCCTTTACCGAGTTAAAGTAGTTTCTGATGGCTCCTTCGGTACTCTTGAAGCCCGTGCCAGGAGAAACCCTTTATCTATACATCTCAGTGACATCCTCTACTGTTAGCTCGGTATTAGTCCGAGACGACTAGGGAACTCAAAGGCCGATATATTACGTCAGCCAAGCGCAACTGAGAAGAGGTACCCCGCAACTGAGAAGCTCGTGCTAGCATTGGTGACCTCAGCCAAGCACCTCCGGCCCTACTTCCAAGGGCACAACATTGTGGTACTGACCGACGATCACTTAAAGAAGATTCTGGCTCACCCCGAAGCTTTGGGGTACCTCATCAAATGGGTGGTTATGCTCGAGGCCTACGATATCTCCTTCCACCCCCGTAACGCCATCAAAGGTCAAGCACTCACAGACTTCATCGCAGAGAATACTGCTAAACCTGATGAAACTCCCCCACCTATAGCTGGCCCCCAGTCTGGGAGCTTTTCGTCGACGGATTGTCAAGCTCAGCCGACAGCGGCGCAGGAGTCCTCCTTAGATCCCTGGAGGGAGTGGAGTTGCAATATGCCCCAAAGTTCAAATTTGTGACATCCAACAACGCCTCCAAGTACGAGGCCCTAATTTAGGGGCCCAGATGGCAAGGTGCCTGGGAGCGGAGCGAGTCAAGATTTACACCGACTCACAATTAGTCACCAGCCAGATCAACGGAGACTACGAAGCTCGGAAGTTGCTGATGATTAAGTACCTTCAGCTGGTGAAGGAGGTAGCTTTGAGAGCTTTCAAGTGATTCGAATAGCTCGGGAGGAAAATTCCCAAGCGGACGCACTCTCTCGGCTCGCCTCCTCCATCAGCCCACGTGGGACCCGATCAGTCCCCCTCCCGAGCGGATGCACTCTCTCGCTTCGCCTCCTCCATCAGCCCATGTGGCACTCGTTCGGTCCTCCTCCAAGAGTTGGAGCTCCCAAGCATGGACCCCGAGCTTGTAGCCACTGTTCAGGTGTCACCTGATGACTAGAGGGCGCCCTACATCACCTAGCTAAGCGACGATCAAGAGCCTTCCAACCCGTGAGAAGCCAGGCGTCTCAAGTATCAAGCCCGACGATTTGTTCTACTCGATGGATCGCTTTATCGACGGTCTTTTGCCGGACCCCTCCTCAAATGCCTTGAACCTCGTAAGGCTCGGCGAGCAGTCGAGGAGGTTCATGAGAGAATCTGTGGCACACACTAAGGAGGGAGGTCGATCGCGAGAATCTTGCTGTGACAGGGGTACTGGTGGCCCACTTTGCAACGTGACTGCTTGACCTATGTTCAAGAATGTGATCGTTGTTAGTGGTTCGACCATCTGATCCATCAGCCGGCTTCGACACTTGTAACGCTCACCAAGCCTTATCCTTTCACTCGGTGGGGAATTGATATCTTGGGTCCTTTCCTTGTGGTGCAGGCTTAGAAGAAATTCATTATCTTCACCATCGACTGCTTCTCCGGGTGGATCGAGGCCGAGGCCTCCGCAAAGGTAACGAAAGGAGTAATTTGGATTTTTGTTTGGCGGTTGATCATATGTCGCTTTGGCATCCCCCGAGTGATAGTAAGCGATAACGGCCGACAGTTCAACTGTGCTTATTTTCGGAATAAGTGTGCCGACCTACATATTCACAATCACTTCACTTCGGTAGCCCATCCGCAGGCGAACGGTTTGGTCAAAAATGCTAATAAGACCCTTCTTAAAGGCATAAAGACCAGACTCGATGAAGCTAAGGGTAATTTGTTGCAATCACTTCAATTGATTTTCTCATATCTGATTCTTGAACGCAAAGGCTTTATTGAATGCAGAGGCTTCAACAGAGACAAGTCTGTGGACTTGTGTGACACTTCTGTTGGCAGAGGCTTCAACTGATTTTTCCATACTTTGCACATTGTTCAGTTTGCAGCTGAACTAGTCTAGACTTATCGCCTTCTGGACTGAACTTAGGCTTTTGCAATTCTGCTGAACTGAAGGCATTGCAACTTGCTATTCATGCATCAAGCTAAACTCTGAAACTCTGACAACATGAGTTCTGCAGGGAATTCTAACTTGGTTGAATGCAGAAGCTAGACTAGATGCCAGTATCTTGTGGCTTTGCATCAGACTCAGTTGACTTGAGGTCTGCATGAAAGATAGACCAGGTTAATCTTCTGATGACTGAGGCCGTAGAGAAATAGCTGAGCTGTTAAGACTTGGTTGGCTGCACCTGAGAGAACATTTGCTTTTCACACAATGCAAAGGTGTTTAGTTGACATCATCAATAAGCATGTAGACTCACCAATGAATCATAGTGCGTCATCATTAAAATGTCACATTAATGACTCATAGTTCATCATTATCAAAAAATCATCATCAAAATCCTGGGACACAATATTCTCCCCCTTTTTGATGATGGCAACTATGAGTCATGAGGATAGGCATTACACAACTATTCACAAATATGAGTCATGGTGATCATTATGCAACCAAGAGACTTTTGAACATACCACATCTCCCCTTTGTAAATAACAAACTCAAACTCACTTTGAAAGTATGACTCAGCAAACTCTACAACTATTCACAAATATGAGTCATGATGATCATTATGCAACCAAGAGACTTTTGAACATACCACATCTCCCCTTTGTAAATAACAAACTCAAACTCACTTTGAAAGTATGACTCAGCAAGCTCTCTCCCCCTTTGACATCGGCAAAAAGGAATAGAGTAGAGCTTAGTCTCTCCCCCTTGGAGCATGAGAAAAGAATAGCGATAGCAAAAAGAAGGTAGGGTTTGTCAGCATTAACAAAATCTTGGAGATGACCAATGAGCGGGTAACCGAAGCAACAATGCAAGTTCAGGCAGAATATGAAATTCAGAGAGAAAGCCTGTGTAGAAAGAAGGTGATAGCATTAAAAACCAGCAATGCTGAAAGCACATTCAGACACTTGGGTGAGATCATGCAAGCAAGGGCCAGAACCATGAAGAAGAGTAGCAGATTTCAATCAGTGAAGTGGGCATGCATATCACAGGAATTGATACCAATGAGTATTGAGACCAATTGAAGATTTCAGCAAATTGATATTTTAATGAAAGCACTAGGCAAACAGTTTGGAGAAACTGTGCCAAGACATGCAGCAGAATGAGCAACACCAATTGATACCAATGGTTGCCAAGAGGGCACAAGGGCTTCCAAAAGTCTACCAAAGCAGTGAAACAATGAGCATTCAAGCAGTAACGATGTTGGAAGAAAAATATATATATATATATATATATATACATGAAGACACTTCTCAGAATTATGAATCCAGAGACATGAGCAGTCTGATACCAATAGAACCAAATTGAGAGCAACTGTTTTAGGCAAGAGAAAAGTCAGTGAGATTCACAATCTGATAGATAACTCATAACCCAGAGTTTACAGATTTTTCATATTCTTCTGCTATAAGGCCACTAGACATATAACCCATAACTTGATTGGTGCAAGTCTAATAAATTCTGAGTTCATCAATTACAATCCTTAAAATAAAATTGCACTCAGAGTTAATAGAGATAAAACCAATATAGCATATTTGAACCATGTTAAACCTCCTTTCATCTTACTCATAAAATTCCATTTGACCCCTTTGGGAGCAACTTAAGCTAGTATTGAAGCTAAACACTTGATCTTTCAGAGTTAACCCCATGGATGCAACAATCGTTATTTGTTTATTTATTTATTATTGCTACCACTACCAGATTTTCTTTTGCTCATCAAATTTAAGAGCAATCAGGTGTAACACACACCTTTTGACATAAGGATGAATGTTGATCAGACGGCAGCACCCCCACTTAATTAGTGTGACTAACCATTTTGCTACAATTTGTACAGAGGTAGCATGTCCCTTCATGACTTTGTCCACTCCACTTCAGTGGTGAAGGAACATAGTTTCTCAGTGAGCTATATGCCATTGCTCTGCCTTTATTTTCAAGATTTTACGCAGAGATAACAGTGGCACTTCATGACGCCGGCTACTAAACTTCAAAGGTAAAGGAACAAGTGTTTCTCAGTGGACCATTGTCATTGCTCTGAATTGTATTGCCTTGGGGATTTTCAGATTTATGTAGTGTTTAAAAAGCAATACTCAATTTAAGTTCCTAACCCAGGGATGCCTTATGGTATTAGAAGTTTTCAGATTTCAATAGGTAATACAGGACACAACATGCACAGACTGGTTGAGGTCCATTAATTCTGAATACAAGCATGTGCAAGACCTTTATCTTAAAACTCAGAAATTTATTAAGCTCAAACCAGCTAAATGCACTTGTTAATCACCTAGCCTTATAATAGAAGATTCTTACGTGAGGTTTGCTCAGGTTTTTGAAATTAACAATCAAAATGAAATCCTCCATAATTCAGATTGGTTCAGGAAAATTCTGCCAAGCAGAAGGTGTCTTTGATGTTCACAAGACATGCATGAGCAAAAAAGCATATGAGAGATGAAATTTCTCAGAGTATCAGAGCCTCAACAAGGTTATCAGATTACTGGGACTCCCCCTAAGAAAACATATTCCAAGTATATTTCCAGAAAACTCCCCCTGAACAAATGCAGGGCACAACAAAACATTTCACAAGCAGAAATTGTGAGATCAGTGTAATTTCAAAGGAATCAAACCATGAAATAGGAGTGAAGATTGGATGGGTAGTCATTTCAGACATATTTTAGAAGATGAGAGTCCAGCTTTTTTCTTGGATACTCACAGAATGGCAAAAAATGTTGTGAGTGCCAGTTCTCAGACCAGTGAGTCGACCTAGGTTTCACAGTGAGTCGACACAGTGAGGTTTAACAGAAGGTCAGATTTTACTAGAATGAACTGATGAGTCGACACATCAGTAGCAGTGCGTCGATACACAGGGATTATAGAAGGCACAAATTCACTGAATTTTATTCGGTCAGCTTAAACACAATGGGTTTTGTTGTGAAACAGTTCAATTGTAGACATTTTTTTTTCTTGAGATGTGAGCATGAACTTTGAAGAATTTTTTTTAAAGTTTTTGGACAATTAGGACATGCAACATAATCAAAAAATACCATATGCACATGGATAGGCCTAGTAATGTGCTGACTCCCCCTATCTAAAATAGTTTATGCATATGCAATGAGAGGGTAGGAATGTCTGACTTCTGATAGAACCACAAAATAAATGAAGACTCCCCCTGATTGTATGCATCGGAAGATCAGACTGAACATGAGATATATGCATAGGGGTTTGCTAACAAGGATTTATAATGTCTGCCCAGTTCCACATGCAATGCAATTTTAGTATGAAGAACAGATTCAACAACCTCATATATGACATTGCATGACAACACATAATGACATTGGAATGCAGTCTCATGCAGACACCGAATTTACATGCAACATATTTACAACACACAATTCAAATTTTCCCTCACATATTCAATTCAAGGACTCTATACAGCTGTATACACAGTCCAAAGGTACCTGGCGGAGTTTGTGCTCACACATAGTGAAGGTTTTCAGATAGACTTTTCTGTCTTCCCACCAGTCACCATTTGATATACCTATGGGTCAGACATACACAGCTATCCTTAAAATAGTAAAGAGAAATTTTACACATCCGAAACATGATCTATGTATGACTAGAGGGAAACTATCAAGCTAACACATTTAACACTTGAGAGCAAAATTGGGGTTTACCAACCAAGGGTGCCTTGCATCATTGAACCCCCTTTTTATTCTTCTTTTTCTTCCAGGCACTCTTGCAAAAGAACAGACCTCATTTGAAGTTCTTAGGTACCCAAGATCTCTTGGGTACTTGAGGATTAGTCACACCTTGGGCAGGTGTTTTCAAGAATTTCCAAGCATTGTAATCATCAAAATTTATCAAGAGACAATCATGCATTGTATGACTAGAAATATCACAGTAATTATAGCAAATAGTGGACTTCACATTTTTCTGAAATGGAAAAGTAGTGAATTTCTATGTGTGGCCAGGGAATTTATTACTTTGATCATGAAGTTTGTTTTTCCCTCTTCTTTGCCAACAATTCTTGACTGTATGGCCAATATTTCCATACCTAAAGCATTGAATCATTGTTTGCTTGACTACATGGTTTTCAACATGAAAGTTTTTCTTTTTTTCAAATCTCCTTGAGCTTTTGAAACCATTCTTTTTGTTACATGTTGTCAAATCATCAGACTTCATAATAGAATAGTCATGCATCAGGTGACCATCCCCACCATAGTAAAAACATGAAGTTCTAACTTTCGTTCTGGGTGCATGTATATGTGTAGCAGAGTTGTGATTAACATGCACAGGAGTACTAGCAGCACCTGTTTGGGATTTTCTATTCACGGTATTCTTTTGCTTGAAGTCCCGTGATCAATGACATCCAAGAGAGGGGGTGAATTGGGTGATTACAAATTTTAAGAAACTTTTGCCGATTTAAACAGATATGATGAAACAACCCTTTAGAAACTTAGATATATTATATTATCAATTAGATCTATCAAGACCTATCACACACAGCAGATCCTTGGTACTATGGCGGAGGTGTAAATCCGAAGATACTGCTCACGCAAGGTGTTATCTTCCTGACAAGGTTAGCCTTGTCAATCCAAACCCACCATTTGATATACCAAATATCTAATGTGAAAGTGATAAATTATGCTAGATCTAGATGAAGAGATACAAAAGAAATAATCTATGTGTGTGCTCGCACAGAATGGAGATAGGAGAGAAGGATTAAACCACACAAGAGACAGAGATTTTTAGGTGTTTCGGATGCAACGACGGCAACCTACGTCCACCCCTCACGATCTGTGAGGATTCACACACTATCATGTAAACGATTACAAGATCAAAGCACACATACACACTCGTAAGGGGTTCATAACTCCCACGAAGGTGCAAACGCACCGAAACACACACAAATCTGAAAGAAACCACACACACACACATGGATCTGGGTAGATCCACACACACACACACACGAATGTTTAGAGATTACAAATAGCACACACTTGAAGCTTGAAGAATTTTGAAGGAGAAACACAAAAGAAAAATTCTGATTTAAGCTCCCCCTGAGTAGGTGATGTAGATTTTGGATGAAGCTTGAATCTCCACTTGATTTCCACATGAATGGCTTCAGATAGATCTTGAAAAGCTTGGTGTTGGATGAAGAATCCCTGGACTGAGCACTGTTAACGCAGGTGTAGCAGCAGTCTTCTTTCTCCCCTTGGTAGCCTCCTTTGATCTCCCTTGAGTGATTGGGATTTCTTGGCTCAAAGAGATGTTTTTATAACACTTGGGTGGTCAAGGGACATGCCAAGACATAGATCCACAATTTTTTGCATGTCTAGAGGCTTTGGGATTTAAAAATTCTAAAGAGATGCTTTGCCCACGTTGAAGAAAATAAAGTCAACAAAAGCTGCCTTGAAGGGTTCGGTCGATCGAAGTAGAGAAGTCGATCGACCGATCTCTGTGACCTCTATAAATTTTGTTGCTAGAGAAATCGGTCGACAAAACTTCCCCTGTCGGTTGACCAAACTCTATAACTCTATAGAGTTTTTGAAACCTGGGAAAATTGGTCGACCGACCAAGCTTGATTGGTCGACCGAAATCTAAAAAACCTGCAAAATAGATTTGTTAGCCCAAGAAAGCATATCCATATGATGAAGCCTTTGTGTCCACATTTTGTTCCATTCATTTTGAGTTTATTTGACTTATTCTTGGCATTTTTGAAGCATGATAAGTTTGAGCATTAGCTTGTGATGAAAATGGCTTTGTGGGCCTACTTGTGCTCGCACTTTTGCAATTATGAACGGTACCACACTATTTGCCATTCCGAGGTTTGTTATCATCAAACTCAACTAAAGGAAAATTTTGTTATCATCAAAATTACTGGCACAACTCAATAATCTCCCCCTTTTTGATGATGATAAAACTTTAGAACATTACATGCATTGGCGTACCGTTAAACAAATTTGGAACTTGAAATCAACGCATTACAGACTTGAAAGCTCCCATATGGTTATGGTACCCGTAGGGAAAATTAAATCCAATCAGAAGCCATTATTCAAGCAACACCAACCCATTCATTCATTTATATTTGCTAACTCCGAATGAAGAAGTGAAATTAAAATCAATAGCCATGCCATAACCAAGTGCTTCATTTCATTCATTAAGATTTTTATTACAGAGTACATGAACTCTTGACAGATGATCAAACGACATTGACTCCTTGACACAAAATGCAATGACAAAGACTCACAAATGCCAAATGGCAAACATTCATACAAACATACATCATGCATGCAACATAAGCTATATAGACCTGCACTGTGACAACCCAAATTTAAGATATTGGATATACCCGATAGGACTACCGAGCAGACCTGATATCTCTTGGAACCCGCGAAGCCTCCCAAGAGCTGTGAAGCTCCGAAGGGAAAAAGGATTGTCGTGTAGTACATTGAAGCCGTAGAAATATAACAGTAAGCAATTAAATTTCATTAGATCGGTTTGCTAAAGTAGTAGAAAGAAAATTATTTTTTAATTAACAATTAAAGTTAACAATTATACTAGAGTCCAGTCCAAAGGAAAAAAAGGCAAGTACAGTCTAACAGAAAGAAGACGTACCCTGAGATCGGGGGAAGCCCGATGCAGGTACCGCTGGCTGCTACGGACACGACACACCAGGAACCGCGGAAGAAGAAGACGCCACCCACCTAAAAAGCAGGGGTGAGCCTCGTGTCACTCGCCTAGTAGGGGTCACGCGGATCCTCACTGAAAAATACGCAGTAACACGGAATGACAAAATAGCAGTAGTAGCAAAGCAGGAAAACTACCACTAGAAAGCTGTAAAAGAAAACCGAAACGGAAGGAGTAGGACCAGCTAAAAGAAAAAGGGAAAAGAAGTCGTACCTGAACGAAGACACGGTTGTCGAACTAGCCTCGGCTCCCCGACCTACTCCAGGCAGCAACAGGAAGGCGAACTCTGATCTGACAAAGTCAGGAGTTACCGATCTGTCCGGCTCACAAAAATAGGCAAAAGCCTAGAAAGACAAAGATGGCCTAAAGCATACACGACTCGATTACCGTGCATGCTCTTCTAGACACGACTGCACACACACACGACTAGAACGTCGTGCACACGGCATGACATTGACCTCGGGCAAGACCACGAGAGGGCTAACCCAGACAGGTCACGACACACGAGAAATGCGAGAGCCATGTGCCACGTGATAGAAGTACCTCCTCACTAGAAGAACAGCCAGCTGCATCCACTGACGTCTTATGTTGCGCCTACAAGTGTCTCGTCTACTATGCCGTTGAGCACACGATAGAGACTAAGACACTGTAACTAGAACAAGAACCATAGTAACGAGTGACTAGTCATGGTCACGCCCGTCGGCGCCAGTCCAAACGCCCCTGACCACGTGTACACACACCGACTCTTGCCTAGAGCCAGGCCTCTAGCTAGTTTTCCCCCCAGCAAGGACACTACTGTAAGCAGGGGCCCATGGAAATTAGCTTAAAAACTGTACCTCGGGAACTACCGTACCACCACTCCCAGGTCGGACAACACACCGTAATGTGCCGTCAGGCTATGACTAGTGGAGGCTCATTAGACATAGAACTCTGAAACATAAGTGTTGTAGTACAGACAGGCAAGGAAACACTGTCGCACGTACTACGAAGTACCAAGGTAGCAAGATAACTGCCAACAGACTCAGGGCAAAGTAACTAGACCTGTAGACACAACGATCCTTAAGTCTCACGACTCTAAGTCAAGATCATCGTACTAAGCGGAACAAGCCGCCAATCGGTCTAATCCTAAGCCAGATGAAAAAACCGTAGAAAACAACACACGGAGACGTGAGGGAGCACGGAGAACCCTCAGCATACCTGGACACGCAAACTGAGATAAGACAATACCTCGAGGCATCCAGGACCATGTCCCGAACTGGATAGATTTGCCGAGACACACACAAGGTTGCTTGTTAACCACTGGATCTTACCGGGTTGACCAGAACCAGACAATGACGATTCTACAGTAGGAAAGAGAATCCTACTTCAGGCAAGGAAACTCCTAGCTATCTTATAACGTGGCCATAGCCCTCATAGGACATCAAAAGATATCCATGGGAATGGCAAACCACAAGGTCAAGCCAAGATATACGGAAATCGAAAGGATGAAAAATGACACTCAACTCACTGGGCGGTCACAAAGGGGCCGATCAGTGAATTGGACGGTCTAAGGGAGGCCGCCCAAGGACACATAAACGGTTTGGACCAAATCGCTCAAAGGACCGACTCCAACACCGGACGGTTAGGGCTGAACCACCCTAAGGCATAGAGCGGTTAAAGGCAAGCCGCTCAAGCCAACCGACCTACAACAGTACCCGATCAGAACGGTTTTGACCAAACCGCTGACGGGACAGAACGGTTAAGGAGGAGCCGCTCCATGAACCGCCCCAAGCCACGGACGGTTCAAGGAAAGCCGCTCAAAGAAACCAAGGGAACAGAACGGCTAGGCCATAGCCGTTCAATGCACGAAGAGAAACAGAACAGCTATCTTCGGGCCGTTCAACACATGGCACGGCTGGAACCCAGCCGCTCAAAGACACTGGATGGACCAGACCTGGCTGTGCCAGACACAGGGCGGTCTATCGCGCGACCGCGCAGACGCCCACCGAAACGGTCCAAAACCGGCCGCCCTATACCTTAAACGGCTACTGTTAAACTGTGAAGGTGTCACGGCGAACAAACCATGGGATCGGCCCGATCGTGGCCTTTCCACGCCCCGTTCGTTCCGAAACGAAGGGGATACAACCGTGATGATCATACACAACACATAGACTCCGACGGGAGTCGAATCGGCTGAGAAACAACGAGAAACAGGCGATTTCTTGAAATCGACCCAAATGGAGTCACCGAACTTCCTGGGCTCCTAACAGTCCCGAATGACCGCCAAACACGACGAAACTTGCGGGAACGGGATCCAGACATCCCAAGGATTCGTTTGATACTAATTTTACTAAAAACGGTCGCCGTTTTCCGGCGAACCCTACGAACTCCAAAAATCATGATTTTACTTAAACGAGCCCAAACTCGCTTATTCTAGCACCGAACGACGTGAAACTACAGGGAAAACATAGAGGGGAAGTGGGTGATCCGTCTCCCTACCTCCACCGAAGAAATCGTGCGCCGAAGCAACTAAACCGCGCCGAAAACCACAACGCGAGCTCGAGCATCGGCTTTGAATCCACCATTCGGGATCGCGCCAAAACCGATCTGATCCTCACCCGATCGCGCACCTCATGGACCCCACGCCGTCGCCACGTCGCCCATGAGCCTCCTCCGTCTTCAACCGGAGCCGGGAGGGCAAGAGAGGAGAGAAAATGGGAGAGAGAGAGGGCCGCGGGGGAATGAACGGGAGGAGAGAGGAAGGAAAGAAAAAGGAAAAGGAATTAGGAAATTTTCCTAATTTCCAAAAATTTGATAATTAGTCCGAAAATCCACTAATTCAGAAAAATACGCAAAAATTGTCGAAATGATCCTCTCGACGAGTACATCGCAACTGCAGCGTCCACGTGTCGATGAACTGAGAAACAAACTCACTATAGGGTTCCATAACTTGTACGAGAGAAAAACCCTCACTGATCGTTAAACTAAACTCAGGATCCACAAAAGCGATCCGAAACTGTCCGAAAAGGATCTTAAAGACCAAATAAGAATCCAATAAGAATCCAGGGTATTGCATCCTCCCCTCCTTTAAGAAATATCATCCTCGAAATTTAAGGACTAGCAAAGGAGAAGCAGGGAAGAACAACCCCAAGACACGACTTGAAACAACGTGAATCTCGAGAAACATAATTCAGAGGGACATAGTCAGACCATAATCACAGGCATACGATCTGGATCGAGCACGGCACAAGTGAACACAAGTCTGACACCTCCGAAACAAGGCAACGTCGTTTATGTCTCACAAGAAAGGAGACACGACTCATGCCACGACAATAGCTATCGGGAAAACAAAACGATAGACACGGCAAGCATTAGCTTAAGCAAGGAAGCATAGTCCTCTCAGCTGACAGCTCGACACATCATCGGCCCCAGTGCCAAAGGCAACCACGAAAGCCTGGCACACAGGATGCCAACGACAGCACCGGACCACAAGCACAATCAAGTCAGTCCTCACTCAGATATTACATTTGATCGAGGCACATGCTAACTCTACCAGAAAAGAAGAGTACAACACAACTAACCGACAAGATCATGGTCCACACGATGCTAAGACAGAATCACATGGAAACAACGACAAAATGACAACAACGACAACAGCAGCACTTGCAGCATCCTGGCTCCGTACTATACACAGAACCACGGAACACAACTGCAAGCTGGGTCACATCAAGGCATAATAACAGCTGAACACACGACTATAATGGACTAGTCATGCAACGAGCAGCTCACCAAGAAAAGACCCACGACAACAAGAAGGACAATGATCTCGGGAAACGTATTTCAAGGACCACGAGCACGCCTCGAGAGCACAACACCCAAGAGAAGAATCACAGAGCAGAGGGTAATCAATTAGCAGGAATGCCGATAGATTCTCCAATACTCACAAATACCAATGCCAACACCAGAATGCCTCCAAGAACAATGGCACGGCAACAGACAACATCAAGGCACACAAAGCCAAGACAAAGTCACATCGAGAAAAATAATTCCCTCGACTGGCCAGAATCTTACAGCACGATCCTCGACCCGTGGGTATCAACCCACACGCTTCCGCTACGCACTCAAACAACGCACACAGTCAACAAGGAACATCTCGATATCCGTATCTCAGCACATACATGGTGCCATCGTAATTCATAAAAATCACAATGTAACACGCCACGAGTACTGATCCAGCGAACAACCGATCAGAAATCGCCCAAGTGCAAACAAAGAAGAGTACCAGCTTCAGCACAAAGCATAAGGAAAATGCTAATCTCAGCTTGCCCTTGCGTCCTGGAACAATTATCGAGCCTTCACAACACATCGGCCGCTAGCATGGCATGACAAATACGGCGCACAATGGCCCGACACAAAGATTAGGTACAAAGCCAAGCACCCGTAAAACAAAGAGAAGATCAGTCTCAGAATAAAGACTGTCCACACTTAAGTAGACACAGGACAAAGGCATCACCAAGACAGCGATTCCAAGGCTCACCTCGAAAAGACTCCACCAAATGGGATGAGAAGCATAAAGCTCACTAACAGAAGCTCACAAGGAAGGGAAAATCCTAGGTCGCCTGAGCATCTTCTCAATCTAGGGAATCTAATCGAGCACTTCAACGGAAGTGAAATACCTCAGGAGCTGCACAGACGCAAGCTGGGATGACCAAAACAACGTAAGAACGTGTACGACCATCACACCAACGCTAAAAGTCAACAGCAACATGAACAAACCACGGAAAATCTTGAACAATGTATCACATATTCACGCCTACCGGCGAACTCTGCCAAGTACAGCACGATCAAGACACACACCACGGTGAAAAGGAGCATCCCGTCACATCCTGACGAGAGCAAAACCATCTCGTATAGTGCTAACATAGCATGCACAAGACAACACATGGAAACAAAACGACAAAGAATCGTGAAACCTAAGCCAGCGAAAGACTGTACTAGACTTTTAGGACTCTGAACACTGTATATCTCAGATTCCCATGTACTTCACACAACAACGCTCTGATACCACCTGTGACAACCCGAATTCTGGATATCGGATATACCCGATAGGACTACCGAGCAGACCCGATACCTCTTGGAACCCGCGATACCTCCCAAGAGCTGTGAAGCTCCGAAGGAAAAAAGGATTGTTGTGTAGTACATTGAAGCCGCAGAGATATAACAGTAAGCAATTAAATTTCATTAGATCGATTTGCTAAAGTAGCAAAAAGAAAATTATTTTTTAATTAACAGTTAAAGTTAACAATTATACCAGAGTCCAGTCCAAAGGAAAAAAAGGCAAGTACGGTCTAACAGAAAGAAGACGTACCCTGAGATCGGGGGGAAGCTTGACACAGGTACCGCTGGCTGCTACGGACACGACACACCAGGAACTGTGGAAGAAGAAGACACCACCCACCTGAAAAGTAGGGGTGAGCCTCGTGTCACTGACCCAGTAGGGGTCACGCGGATCCCCACTGAAAAACACACAGTAACACGGAACGACAAAACAGCAGTAGTAGCAAAGCATGAAAACTACCACTAGAAAGCTGTAAAAGAAAATCGAAACGGAAGGAGTAGGACCAGCTAAAAGAAAAAGGGAAAAGAAGCCGTACCTGAACGAAGAGATGGCTGCCGAACTAGCCTCGGCTCCCCGAACTACTCCAGGCAGCAATAGGAAGGTGAACTATGATCTGACAAAGTTAGGAGTTTATCGATCTGTGGGGCCCACAAAAATAGGCAAAAAGCCTAGAAAGACATAGACGGCCTAAAGCATACACGACTCGATTGTCGTGCACGCTCTTCTAGACACGACTGTACACACACACACACACGATAAGAACGTCGTGCACACAACACGACATTGACCTTGGGCAAGACCATGAGAGGGTTAACCCGGACAGGTCATGACACACGAGAAACGCGAGAGCCACGTGCCACGTGACAGAAGTACCTTCTCACTAGAAGAACAGCCAGCTGCGTCAACTGACGTCTTATGCTGCGCCTACAAGTGTCTCGTCTACTATGCCGCTGAGCACACGACAGAGACTAAGACACTGTAAGCAGAACAGGAACCACAGTAACGAGTGACTAGTCAGGGTCACGCCCGTCGGCGCCAGTCTAAACGCCCCTGACCACGTGTACACACACCGACTCTTGCCTAGAGCAAAGGCTCTAGCTAGTTCTCTCCCCAGCAAGGACACTACTGTAAGCAGGGGCCCACGGAAACTAGCTTAAAAATCGTACCTCGGGAACTGCCGTACCACCACTCCCTGATGGGACAACACGACGTAACGTGCCGTCAGGCTACGACTAGTGGAGGCTCACTAGACACAGAACTCTGAAACAGATGTGCTATAGTATAGACAGGCAAGGAAACACTGTCACACGTACTACGAAGCACGAAGGCAGTAAGACAACTGCCAACAAACTCAGGGCAAGACAACTAGACCTGCAGATACAACGATCCTTGAGTCTCACGACTCTGAGTCAAGATTGTCGTACTAAGCGGAACAAGCCGCCAATCGATCTAATCCTAAGCCAGAAGAAACAACCGTAGAAAATGACACACGGAGACCTGAGGGAGCACCAAGAACTCTCAACATATCTGGACACGTAAATCGAGGTAAGACGATACCTCGAGGCATCCAGGACCATGTCCTGAACTGGACAGAACCACTGAGACACACAAGGTTACTTGTTAACCACTGGATCTTACCGGGTTGACCAGAACCAGACAATGACGATTCTACAGTAGGAAAGAGAATCCTACTTCAAGCAAGGAAACTCCTGGCTATCTCACAACGTGGCCATAGCCCTCATTGGACATCAAAAGATATCCACGGGAATGGCAAACCACAAGGTCAAGCCAAGATATACGGAAATCGAAAGGATGAAAAATGACACTCAACTCACTGGGTGGTCACAAAGGGGCCGCTCAATGAATTGGACGGTCTATGGTGCGGACACCCGAGCAGTTGAGCGGCGCGACACGTCGAGCCACCGGTACCGCACACGGAGCACGACTCGAGCCACCTCAACATCCATCTAGCTAGGAGACAACCTGGAGACTCCGCCTTGAGCCTCCCCATTTTTCATATTTAGTTAGACTTTATTTGTGTGTAAGGTGTGTTTATTTCATTTTATACGGTTTGCAATTATGAGTGTACGAGGGGCTTATCTGTAAAATGGGACCCCTGGGCCCATGGGACCCCAAGGCCCCCTCCCATTAGTCCATATCAGCCTTGTGGGGGTGGTCAACATCCAAGGTGGACATCTATAAGCCTTGACTAGTCAATTGTCCACATGGGGGACAAGGGACCAAAATGGTCAACAATTCCAACCAAACCCACCTACCATGTCCCCCCCTTGGTCAAGGTGCGCCCCCCTCCCCATTTGTTTATTATTTTTGTTGTGTTTTGATCAAACTTCATCCTAGCCATCCATCCCTAACCCCTAGATCCAACGGTGGAGGATGGATTAGATGGGTGACCTATATATGCTTGTATTTTCCTATTTTCATGAATTAATGCCATTTGAATTGAAGAAAAGCTTGAAGCTCCAGCCTTGGTGCACCTCTTCTCCTCTCCCTCTCCCCCTTGAAGCTGTGAAGGCTTCCTTCTGGTGGTGAGACTCCACCCTATCAGTTCCGGTCGCCGCCGCCGCCGCCACGAGCCGCCACCGCACCGCCATCGCCATCAACGGAGTTCTGCCCCCGCAGTACCACAGAAGCTTCCACGAATTTCTTGTCTCAGCCATGAGCTCAGATAGATCTGGGGATTTTAGTGGATGTTCCAGAGGTCTCAAGGACATCCCACTAATTTTCGTTTGCCATTCTGATCTCGTTTCATATTTTTTGATTTTCGTCCACTCTTCCATTTTGGTTCTGCCAGAGTTCTATCCAGATTCATCCCCGCCCTGAGTTTCATGCCTTAGATCCACTTTTTGATTTCTGCTAGTTCGCCCAATTTTACTGGAGGTTACACCCATTCACTCCTTCATCCGTAATGTTTCTCAATTTTTGGTTCGTCCATCTCATATTTTCTAAAAATCGTTCTCAGTCCCAGCTACAGTTTTGTCCCCCTATTCCTAGATCCGACCACCAGTCACCCCAAAAATCATAGTAAATCACCACCACCTCCAAATCAAATTCCAAAAATAGTCCCAGTTCCGTGGTTTGATACCCTACAACTTTGAAGAAGAGCTCAAGAGCTGCATCGGAGGTTTACTAGGCGGTCAATGGTAGTTCTCAGACAAGTGCCTTGTAGATCTGAGATTTCGGTTACTGTACAATAGGGACTTGTAAATTCAATAAAGTTCTGATCCGACCAGATCCAGCAGATCTCTCTGGGTCTAGATTGAAGTATTTGAAGAGAGCTTTCCAACGATAGCTCATGCGTCCCGATCCTACTTCGGGACTGATCGCAGCCGCCGTTTTCGCCGGAGCGCAGGCCTGAAAACAGCAACTAAAAATCCGTGGGTAGCAACTTCAAAGCTTGGGAGTCGAGACCGATCGACCCCCGATCGGTGTTCCCGGCCGACCGCCGTCCGTGGAGGCGTGCCACCAGGGGTCCCCATCATAGTGGGTCCCACCCCCGCAGATCCGGAGGACAGCGCCATCCGTGGGCCCCGCAGGCCCGCAGAACCCGCCGTTCGGAAAGCACGAAAACGCGGAGTTCAGCACCGCCGGGCGACATCAAGATGTTGCCCGTCAACCCGAGTTGCGTGATTCCCGGGCTCCACATGTGACCTTTTACCTCCCTACGTGGAGTGGGTCAAATCTTTGTATTGTTGTGATATTGTTTAACCGGGAGTCCGTAATTCGGCCGGGGTTGTCTTCGCCACGCCGGGTGCGTGGAGGTAATGGTCCGAACCTCTTGGCGTTCATTTGCTTAGCTAGTATACGGTCTTTTGCCGCTGCCGAGAGCGTAGGTACTAGCCCGTGTGTCCATGTCACCGCTGTGAGAGTGAGTGTGACCCGTCCCGTGACTCGATCCGAGTCCAGAAGTTGAGTCGGACTACCCTTGACCTCCGCCGGTTCCTTAACCGCGCACGGTCCGCGCTTTCCCTCGCTTGGGACGACGAGTGAGCTTCCACTTCTGTTAGCGACGTTTGACACTAGGAGCTCGTAGTGTCGGGCTTAGTGTCTCCCTGGTGTATGCTGCTGGTCGCGTCTTCATCTAGAGTCCGAGGGTGGCACCTAATAGTGTCGTCTCCCGTGTCCGTCCCGCATCAGTTTGGTATCAGAGCGAGTCGAGTCTAGGGTAGTCATTGCATGAGTCTTGCATAGTCTAAGGTTACCCCACACACACCTTCACTCGGTATATCAAAAGGTGTTGTCCGATCGTTAGGTTACGCCTATCGGGAAGACCGCACACTTGTGCGAGTGACCTTCGGTCGATTATCTCCGCCGCGTACCGAGTCTTGGTCGTGTCTAGGGTGTAGTCGAGTCTCATTCTTTTCAAAACAAAAAAAAAGGTGTTTTAAATTGCATTATTTTCAAAACAAAAAAAAAGGGTGTGTTTTCAAATTACATTTAGGTCTAGGTGCATTAGTCGGTGTTTGCATTAGTTAGTGCATTCCAACCTTGCATAGTCGGTCTAGTGTAGTGTCCAAGTGGCGGCATGTCCAACATATAGTTCCCCCCCCCCCCAATTTCCCATGGATTCCCAATCACCCGGGGAATATGGCCGTTGGTCCACCCATGGGCTTGGCAACCACCCACTCCACTTCCGTAGGCCTGAAGCCTCGGATTTTTATGGCTCCAATGGCCCGGGCGACTACCTCAAGTGGGAGGCCGCCATGGACACATACTTTGATTGTTATACTATGTCCGGGGTAATGCAATTCTCTTTCTCCAAAGAGCGGCTTCTTCATGAGGCTGCCGAAAAGTGGGATTACATCGAAAGAATGAGAGAGGTTAGGGGGCAATGGCCCATCGAGTCATGGTGGGACATGAAGAGAGAGCTTAGGAAGGTCTACGTGCCCCCAACCGGTCACCTCCAACCGGCCCCACCCAATCACTTCCAACCAAGTGGGTTCTAGTCGGAGGCAAAGAGTCCCACACGTTGATGAGCCAAGACCCAATCCTAGGACGGTTGACCACGGGTGAGTCCACCATGATATCCCTATTCCAACCCACTCCGTTGCCGAACTTATGTAAATGATTTTGGACTGGTTGGATGGGGTGGATAGGACACGTACTCCTAGTGATGTACTCCAACCCGAGCCTAAGGAGGTCATCGCCGGTAGTCTTAACCCGGCCCCGTCAACGGAGTCCCCAAGCCCTCTCCCCATCATAGTGGATCCTCTTCTCCCACCCACGAGAGCCCCATTGCCTACACCCCCTGTCCGTCAGGAGGATAAGGGTAGGGACCCACTTATCAGGGAGCGTAGTGGGTCACGACAGCAGTGTTATCGCTGCCAGGGGTTCGGCCACTACGCCGGACAATGTCCCACTCGGACATCTCTAGCCATAAGGGACAAAAGGGTTGGAGAAGCCCCACTCTCCGATCTTTATTCTAAGCTACCTCAGCCCGAGCCACCCGTGTTTCTAACGGGTATGCTTGTCATAGCCGAGCCGCTTCTTAGCGGGCTCAAGAAGGGCTTGGTCCCAGTTCCCTTCCCATATATGGACCCTATCCTACCTCTGGTGCCAATCAATTCATTTCATACCACTTTCCGGTCTAGTCACTATGTGGATACATTGGATGACCTTCTTAAAGGGTTAGACCGGCAGTGGACATTTACGCACTTGTTGGCTCCAGGCTTCGACCGACCCACAGGTCGTAGTTTCACTCATCCCGCTTTAGGGTCCATCACCTCCGTGTACACCGTGGGTCATGTTACCACGGAGGTCCTTCTACTCCTCCCTACGCTGGCCGAGTCCGACTTCATTTCCTTTTACCCAAGGGAGGAATCTTACTTTCTACCTATGATTGTCGTCCCACCTCTCACAATGAATGAAGGTGATCATTTACACCTCCAAGATTTCCAAATGTAGGACAGCGATTTGTGGAAGCCTAGTCCGAGTGGTCATACCTTCTTTGATCCCTTCGACCCATTCTCTTGTGAACCCCGTGACCCACCATATTTACACCACCTTTTCGAGAGTCCACCATCATACCCCCACCGTCTCATCTCCCTTCATGGATGAAGGAGATCAACCACACCTTCTAGACTTCCACACATGGGATCTTGAGATGAGGGAATCCATATCGAGGGGTCACACATTCTTTGATCCCTTCGATCCCTTTCTTAGTGGGCCCCTTGGTCCACAATCTCCATTCCACTTCTTTAAGGGAGGTCACCATTATACCCCTCCCCCATGGACCGGGCCATCGGCACCCACCGAGTCCGTTCACGGGCGAGAGACACCCGACCCTCCTGTTCCACCCAAACCTCCCAAATCCAAAGGACCGTCTTATGGTTGTACCGACATTCAGTCACACTTAGGGTTTGCATGGCACACCTTCGGATGTCCTGGACCACCTTGCATATGATTGGGTCGAACTAACATTAGGTTTGTTTAGGGTTGTGTGTGCATCCGTGTGTTTTTATTCTGCTAAGCATTTTAGGAGTGCATAGTGAGTCTGCCGAGTCTAGTGCTAGGCATGTTAGGAGTATGCATGAGTGAGGTCAGCAATGCACGGTAATAGGAGTTAGCCGATGCTCATCGACACCACCAAGAGTTCCAAGAGGGTGACTATGTCATGATCAGGGTAAGACCTGAACGGTTTCCCTCTGGAACCGTTAAGAAGTTGCAAGCTCGCGGAGCCGGTCCATTCAGAGTGTTGAAACGCGTTGGATCCAATGCGTACGTTGTGGACTTGCCCGAGGAATATGGTATAAGCTCTACCTTCAATGTATCGGATCTTGTTGCATATAGGGACCCAGCGGTGATCCCTAGTGAGCCTTTTGAGCCATCTCCTTCCCTTGAGAGTGATCCCACACCTGAGTGTCCACTTCCACCTCCAGCCCCTTTTTCACGGCAGCGTGAGCATATAGATCGTATACTGGACGAGCAAGTGACAGTTACCAGGAGTGGATCTTACCCGCGCTACCTAGTGCGATGGAGAGGACGGCCCGCTACTGACGACACATGGATCACACATGGCAAGTTGCAGCAGATCGATCCGGACCTTCTGGAGCGATATAGGAGCGATGCCGACCCTTACTCGACAGGGTCGAGTTTCTCCCACCCGGGGAGAATTGGTGCGGACACCCGAGCAGTTGAGCGGCGCGACACGCCGAGCCACCGGTACCGCACACGGAGCACGACTCGAGCCACCTCAGCGTCCATCTGGCTCAGAGACAGCCTGGAGACTCCGCCTTGAGCCTCCCCATTTTTCATATTTAATTAGACTTTATTTGTGTGTAAGGTGTGTTTATTTCATTTTATACGGTTTGCAATTATGAGTGTACGAGGGGCTTATCTGTAAAATGGGACCCCTGGGCCCATGGGACCCCCAGGCCCCCTCCCATTGGTCCATATCAGCCTTGTGGGGTTGGTCAACATCCAAGGTGGACATCTAGAAGCCTTGACTAGTCAATTGTCCACATGGGGGACAAGGGACCAAAATGGTCAACAATTCCAACCAAACCCACCTACCATGTCCCCCCCTTGGTCAAAGTGCGCCCCCCTCCCCATTTGTTTATTATTTTTGTTGTGTTTTGATCAAACTTCATCCTAGCCATCCATCCCTAACCCCTAGATCCAACGGTGGAGGATGGATTAGATGGGTGACCTATATATGCTTGTATTTTCCTATTTTCATGAATTAATGCCATTTGAATTGAAGAAAAGCTTGAAGCTCCAGCCTTGGTGCGCCCCCTTCTCCTCTCCCTCTCCCCCTTGAAGCTGTGAAGGCTTCCTTCTGGTGGTGAGACTCCACCCTATCAGTTCCGGTCGCCGCCGCCGCCGCCGCCGCCACGAGCCGCCACCGCACCGCCATCGCCATCAACAGAGTTCTGCCCGCGCAGTACCACAGAAGCTTCCACGAATTTCTTGTCTCAGCCATGAGCTCAGATAGATCTGGGGATTTTAGTGGATTTTCCAGAGGTCTCAAGGACATCCCACTAATTTTCGTTTGCCATTCTGATCTCGTTTCATATTTTTTGATTTTCGTCCACTCTTCCATTTTGGTTCTGCCAGAGTTCTGTCCAGATTCATCCCCGCCCTGAGTTTCATGCCTTAGATCCACTTTTTGATTTCTGCTAGTTCGCCCAATTTTACTGGAGGTTACACCCATTCACCCCTTCATCCGTAATGTTTCTCAATTTTTGGTTCGTCCATCTCATATTTTCTAAAAATCGTTCTCAGTCCCAGCTACAGTTTTATCCCCCTGTTCCTAGATCCGACCACCAGTCACCCCAAAAATCATAGTAAATCACCACCACCTCCAAATCAAATTCCAAAAATAGTCCCAGTTCCGTGGTTTGATACCCTACAACTTTGAAGAAGAGCTCAAGAGCTGAATCGGAGGTTTACTAGGCGGTCAACGGTAGTTCTCAGATAAGTGCCCTGTAGATCTGAGATTTCAGTTACTGTACAATAGGGACTTGTAAATTCAATAAAGTTCTGATCCGACCAGATCCAGCAGATCTCTCTGGGTCTAGATTGAAGCATTTGAAGAGAGCTTTCCAACGATAGCTCATGCGTCCCGATCCTACTTCGGACTGATCGCAGCGGCCGTTTTCGCCGGAGCGCACGCTGAAAACAGCAACTAAAAATCCGTGGGTAGCAACTTCAAAGCTTGGGAGTCGAGACCGATCGACCCCCGATCGGTGTTCCCGGCCGACCACTGTCCGTGGAGGCGTGCCACCAGGGGTCCCCATCATAGTGGGTCCCACCCCCGCAGATCCGGAGGACAGCGCCATCCGTGGGCCCCGCAGGCCCGCAGAACCCGCCGTTCGGAAAGCACGAAAACGCGGAGTTCAGCACCGCCGGGCGACATCAAGATGCTGCCCGTCAACCCGAGTTGCGTGATTCCCGGGCTCCACATGTGACCTTTTACCTCCCTGCGTGGAGTGGGTCAAATCTTTGTATTGCTGTGATATTGTTTAACCAGGAGTCCGTAACTCGGCCGGGGTTGTCTTCGCCATGCCGGGTGCGTGGAGGTAATGGTCCGAGCCTCTTGGCGTTCATTTGCTTAGCTAGTATACGGTCTTTTGCCGCTGCCGAGAGCGTAGGTACTAGCCCGTGTGTCCATGTCACCGCTGTGAGAGTGAGTGTGACCCGTCCCGTGACTCTATCCGAGTCCGGAAGTTGAGTCGGACTACCCTTGACCTCCGCCGGTTCCTTAACCGCGCACGGTCCGCGCTTTCCCTCGCTTGGGACGACGAGTGAGCTTCCACTTCTGTTAGCGACGTTTGCCACTAGGAGCTCGTAGTGTCGGGATTAGTGTCTCCCTGGTGTGTGCTGCTGGTCGCGTCTTCATCTAGAGTCCGAGGGTGTCACCTAATAGTGTCGTCTCCCGTGTCCGTCCCGCATTAGTCTAAGGGAGGCCGCCCAAGGACACATAAACGGTTTGGACCAAAATGCTCAAATGACCGACTCCAACACCGGACAGTCAAGGCTGAACCGCCCCAAGGCATAGAGCGGTTAAAGGCAAGCCGCTCAAGCCAACTGACCTACAACAGTACCCGGTCAGAACGGTTTAGACCAAATCGCTGATAGGACAGAACGGTTAAGGAGGAGCCGCTCCATGAACCTCCCCAAGCCACTGAACGGTTCAAGGAAAGCCGCTCAAAGAAACCAAGGGAACAGAACGGCTAGGCCATAGCTGTTCAACGCACGAAGAGAAACAGAACGGCTAACTTCGGGCCGTTCAACACATGGCATGGCTGGAACCCAGCCGCTTAAAGACACTGGACGGACCAGACCTAGCCATGCTAGACACAGGGCGGTCTATCGCGCGACCGCGCAGACGCCCACCGACTCACTCTAAACGGTCCAAAACCAGCCGCCCTATACCTTAAATGGCTACTGTTAAACCGTGAAGGCGTCACGGCGAACAAACCATGGGATCGGCCTGATCGTGGCCTTTCCACACCGCGTTCATTCCGAAACGAAAGGGATAGAACCGTGATGATCATACATAACACATAGACTCCGACGGGACTCGAATCGGCTGAGAAACAGTGAGAAACGGGCGATTTCTTGAAATCGACCCAAATGGAGTCACCGGACTTCCCGGGCTCCTAACGGTCCCGAATGACCGCCAAACACGACGAAACTTGCGGGAACGGGATCCAGACATCCCAAGGATTCGTTTGATACTAATTTTACTAAAAATGGTCATCATTTTTCAGCGAACCCTACGAACTCCAAAAATCACAATTTTACCTAAACGAGCCCAAACTCGCTCATTCTTGCACCGAACGACGTGAAACTACAGGGAAAACGTAGAGGGGAAGTGGGTGATCCGTCTCCCTACCTCCACCGAAGAAACCGTGTGCCGAAGCGACTAAACCGTGCCAAAAACTACGTCGCGAGCTCGACCGTCGGCTTTGAATCCACCATTCAGGATCGCGCCAAAACCGATCCGATCCTCGCCCGATCATGCACCTCATGGACCCCATGTCGTCGCCACCTCGCCCATGAGGGAATTAGTTGGCATTCAGCGTGATCAAATTTCTAACTCTATCCACGTATTCATTGCAGGTCATGAGGAGGAAAGTGTCCTCAACGGGATCATGACCAAAAATCATATCTTCGCCCCTAGTAGAAACTCCTAAGGCTCTCTCAAAAAGATCAAGATTTACTTGAATCTCAACTCCTTTAACAATAGTGTATAAATGTTCATGTCTCACATTCAGGTTCCCATAAAATTGCTGAACAAGGCTGGGATAGTATCGACTGTACCTTGTGACAAAATCAACCCAACCATTCTAAACCTCAAAAACATCACCAATGTCTGGGAAAAGTTAATTCATCTCACCAAAATCGACCAGACGGGGGTTGAGTATCGGCCGTGGGTGCATTGGCGGTGCCCGTGGAGGTGCGGCTACCCGCTGTGGTGAAGGAGCATGGTCCTCTCCTCTCCTGGCACTGGATTCCCCCTGGGTAGACCTCCGAGAACTTCTTCTAGGCGCCATCGGATAAGAAATCGAGGTGGAAACTCTTAGATCGCTTACCTCTTCACTTGGGATGAAGATGGACTGGAAGACACACCAAAGGCTTGTGAAAAAAGCTTCTCCACAACCTGGAACCCAAGGAATGGCTTCAAGGTCGCACAAGCCGCCGTAGAGATTTTGTCCCGAAACGATGACGAAGAAGCCGGATCTTGTGCGGATGGAAGAAAGATGGGTTTCTAGGGTTGGAAATGATGAGTTTGGGTGTTCTAGGGTTGGAGGGATGCTTTGAGGGTGAATGGTGGTCGAATAGGTGAAAGAATGGAGTGAAGACCCCTTTAAAAGGGGGTTCGAACGCGGGTTCGGCCGGTCTGGTTCGCCAGATTCAGTCGACCGAACCTGGGCGTCGATCAACCGAAATGGTCGGCATAGCCTTATTTTCACCATTTTTTTTTAACTCCATGATCCTTTTTTCTTTTTTTTATAACTCCTTCAACCTTTCTTTTTCCTTTTTTTTGTTTCAACCTCCACTTTTTGTTGTAGTTGAAAGGGAATGACTTGATGAAAGAGGTGATGGGGCATTTTGAGAAAAACATCTGACTCTCCCCCTCAGTAAATGCCTTAGATCCCGAGGTCACTGGGTCCACATTTATTTAACAAGGAATATTTGGCCTCAGAAAATTTTCAAGGAGGAGTTGTATAGATAATTACAATCAAGCAAAGGGGGGTATTTACACACAAGGAATTAGACATAATCACACAGAATATGCATTGCAATCTACCCTTTATGCAAGTGATTTTTTCTACATATGCAACACTTAACCTAAGTGCAAACCTAGGTATGTATGCTCTCACCCTTGCACATGTCGAGTTCTCTTCTTATTTTGCTGAAGTTCTTGGTTTAGGGGCTTGGTAAAGATGTCAGCCAACTGATTGTGTGTGTCTATGAATTTCAATTCAAAGACCCCTTTTCCTACATGATCTCTCAGAAAATGATGTCGAATGTCAATGTGCTTTGTCCTAGAATGTTGTACAGGATTTTTTGACAAGTTAATTGCATTGGTATTGTCACACAAAATTAGAACACATTTCATTTCAACATTCAAATCAAGCAATTGATATTTGATCCAAAGTACTTGGGCTCCACAACTTCCAGTGGCTACATATTCAGCCTCGACCGTTGAGAGAGCTACTGAATGTTGTTTCTTGGAAGCCCATGAAACTAGGCACCCACCAAGAAACTGATAGTACCCACTAGTACTTTTGCGATCAACAATACATCCGGCATAATCCGCATCGGTGTATGAAATCAAATCAAATAAACTACCGATGGGAAACCACAAGCCAAAATCTACTGTGCCAATTAAATATCGAAAAATTCGTTTAACAGCCAATAAATGAGATTCTTTAGGACATGAATGAAAATGGGCACATAGACATACGCTGTATTGAATGTCAGGATGACATGCTGTTAAGTACAGTAGTGATCCGATCATACCTCGAAACAGTGTAGGATCTACTGTTTTACCCTTTTCATCTTTGTCTAACTTCGTGGTTTTGGCCATCGGAGTTGACACGAGTTTTGCTTCTGCCATCCCGTATTTCTTTAATAGCTCCAAGGTGTATTTGGATATATTTATAAAAATGCCTTCAGACGTTTGCTTCACCTACAATCCAAGAAAAATATAAGTTCCCCCATTAGACTCATTTCAAATTCGCCCTGCATTATCTATGCAAAATCATCACATAAGGCGTTATTAGTAGCTCCAAAAATTATATCATCAACATACACTTGAACTACTAATATGTCTTTACCTGATTTTCTCGTGAAGAGTGTTTGGTCAACCTTACCTCTTTTATACCCATTTTTAATTAGGAATGAAGTGAGCTTTTCATACCATGCCCTTGGTGCTTGCTTCAGTCCGTACAAGGCCTTATGCAGCTTGTACACATGTTGTGGATGTTTTGGGTCTTCAAAATTTGGAGGTTGTTCTACAAAAATATCATCTTTGATGTATCCATTAAGAAAAGCAGATTTAACATCCATTTGAAATAGTTTGAAATTCAGTGAGCAAGCATAGGACAGGAGAATCCAGATTGCTTCTAATCTAGCAACCGGTGCAAATGACTCATGAAAATCAATACACATCTCCTGGCTATACCCTTTAGCTACGAGCCGTGCCTTGTTCCTAAGAACCAATCCCCTGTCATTTAGTTTATTTCTGAAAACCCAACAGGTTCCAATGACGGGATGATTTTTAGGACGTGGCACAAGAGTCCACACCTCGTTTCTTTTGAACTAGTGTAACTCTTCATGCATAGCCTGGATCCATGATTCATTTTGAAGAGCTTCATGGACACCCTTAGGCTCTTCTTGAGAAATAAAGGCCATCAAATCCTCTTCTTCTACTTACCTTAGTGAAGATCTAGTTCTTACCCCATCTTCAGGATTACCGATAATATTTTCGGCAGGGTGATCTTTCAAGATCATTGAAGCTCTTGGCAAGTCAGGGTGCTGCACTTGTTGTTCTTGAAGTGTTTCAAGTGACGGATCTTCATTATCTTCATCTTTACTGGAGGTTCCTTCCATTGGTTCATCCTTAGCCTTAGATGATCTAGC
Source organism: Amorphophallus konjac (assembly GCA_022559845.1). Lineage (NCBI taxonomy): Eukaryota > Viridiplantae > Streptophyta > Magnoliopsida > Alismatales > Araceae > Amorphophallus > Amorphophallus konjac. The sequence continues at coordinate 364,777,019 of CM040122.1, forward strand.
ATCACTTGGATTTTTAGAAGCTTCATCTGCATCCATAATTGGAGTGAGTTGATTTGTCAGTATTGAATCAGATTCATCAAAGATAATATCAGGACTTTCTTCTACAACTAAAGTCCTCTTATTAAATACTCTAAAAGCTCTAGAATTTAATGCATAACTAAGGAAGATTCTTTTTTCACTCTTTTCATCAAACTTACCTAGGTTAGTCTTACAATTGTCTAGGATGAAGCAAGGGCAACATAAAGGTTTGAGGTAGGAGATATTTGGTTTCTTACCCTTGTAGAGCTCGTATGGGGTTTTATTCAAAATAGGCATTACCATTGCCCTGTTGATGATGTAGCATGTTGTACTTATAGCCTCAGCCCAGAAGTATTTTGGTAGGGAGTTCTCACTTAACATGGTCCGTGCCATATCTATCAAGGTCCTATTTTTCCTCTCCACTGCTCCATTTTGTTGAGACGTCCTTGGTGATGAGAAGTTGTGTGTGTATCCCTACTCATTGCAGAACCTGCTCTAATCATGGTTTTCAAACTCACTGCCATGATCACTTTGAATTGTGGTGATGAGTAGCCCTTATCATTCTAGATTTTCATATAAAATACTTGAAACTCCATCAAGGCATCATTTTTATTGGCTAGAAGTAGTACCTACGTGAATCTAGAGTAATCATCAACAATCACAAATCCATAAGATTTCCCTCCTATGCTGGATGTCCTAGTCGGGCCAAAAAGATCGAGATGCAGCAGTTCTAAGGGCCAAGAGGTAGAAACAATATTCTTATTTTTGAAGGAAATGCGTGTTTGCTTATCTTTTGTGCAAGCCTCACAGATTTTATCACTTTTAAATTTTAATTTTGACAATCCATTCACCAAATCATGTCTAAACAATTTGGAGATTACTCCAAAACTAGTATGACCTAGTCTTCGGTGCCATAGCCACGTATTTTCATGGTTGTTAGCTACCAAACACACATCATCGCATGAAACATCGTCAAGATCAACGGTGTATACATTATTGTTCCTTTTTCCAATGAATTTTATTTTATTTGTGATTTTATAAGGTAGTGAGTTTCACCAAAAATAATTTTAAAGCCGTTGTCACACAATTGGCTTATGCTCAATAAGTTATGATTCAAACCCTTCACCAAAAGAACATTCTCAATTAAAGTTTCAGAATTCTTACCTATGTTGCCGATCCTGATGATTTTACCTTTATCCTTTCCTCCAAAGACAACAGAGCCTCATTCCTTGTGCTACAGTGTAAAGAACACCTTCGTGTCCCCTGTCATATGCCTTGAGCAACCGTTGTCCAAATATCACTTGCTCCCCCTGGTTTCAAGGCATATATATCTGTAAGATACAAAATTCTCATCCAATTGATTTTGGTACCCAAACTAATTTGGGTCCACGAGAGTTAGTCTAATTTTGCACATATCTCTTTTTGATTGAAACAACATGATTTCTTTGAGTATCTTGTTTGAACTAACAATTTGCTATAACATGACCAAATCTACCACAGTGATAGCAATTAACATTTGAAAATCTTCTTTGGAATTGACGTGATTTAGATTGGACATGTTTTGGCTTGGTGTGTGAGCAAGATGCACAATTATTTTCTTTTTCATGAACATATGATGTTGTAATCTTGTGCTCAAAGGATTTTTTATTTTGGGAAAAGTACCCCAAATCTTCTTTCTGGAAGTTAACTTTAACTCCCAACAAGTTATCTAGATTTTGTTTGCCTTTAACAAACCTAGAGAGGGTGAACTACAAGTCAGCCACTTCTTCATTCAATCTCACATTTTTCTTTTCAAGTTCTTAAATTGTGGATATCAAAACTTCTTTTTCATTTTTCAAATTCTTAGAAATTTTTTCGATTTCAATAATTTTACATGATAACTCCTTTTTGACTTTTTCAATATCTAAAATTGTTTGTAACAAGGTTTCTTTTTCTTCTGTTAGTTCAAACCATTCTTGTTCAAGTTTTTCAAACTTAACAGAAGAACCTTCATGTGTGAGATCTTCGATCTTTTTCTTGAGGGATTTATTTTCAGATCTGATTTTTCTGTATTTTGTATACAACTTTTCATACTCTGATTCCCATTGTTCATTTGAAATAAAGTTAGGATCAGAGTTTACCTCAGTTGAATCATCTTCATGTGCCATGAGGCACAAGCTTTCCATGAGCTCTTGCAGCTCCTCTTCGGACTGTTCGTCCTCTTCGTCGCTCCATGTGGCGACCATGGCTTTGGGCTTCATGACTTCTCCTTTTTGAATTTTCTTTTCAAGTCTGGGGACTCTCCTCTCATGTGCCCGGGCTTCTTGCATTCATAGCAAATAACGTTGTTGGGCTTGCTCGGCTCGCCCTTAATTTGAGCCGGCTTTCTTTGCCCCTTTCTGAAATTTCCTTAAAAAATTTTCTTCCTTCTTAAAAATTTCTGTACTTGGCGAGTCCACATGGCCAAGTCTTCATCTTGGTCACTTCCTTCGGAGGACTCCTCTTCTTGGGAGTCATCATCATGTTGGTTGGCTTTCAAGGCCACGATTTTCTTTTTCTTGGACTCTTCTTCGGTAGTTCTTTTGATGTTTATCTCATAGGTCATGAGTGACCTTATGAGCTCGTCCAAAGAGAGTATGGACAGGTTTTTGGAATCCTCAATGACTGTGACTTTTGTGTGCCACGCCAGCGGAAGAGATCTTAACCCCTTCCTCACAAGTTCGAAGTTGGTGTATTCCTTCTCAAGACTCTTGAGACCGTTGGTGATCTCTGCTAATCTTGCAAACATTTCTGAAATCGTCGCTTCAGGCTTCATCTTGAATAACTCATAATCTCTAACCAGCAGGCTAGCTTTGGTCTCCTTGACCTCGGAGGTTCCTTCGTAAATGAGCCGTAATTTGTCCCACATTTCTTTTGCAGAGCTGCACATGGAAACACGAGAAAACTCATAAGGGTGAATGGCACATTGCATGATGTTAATCACATTAAAATTTACTGTGGATTTTTTAATGTCCTCATGGGTCCACTCATCTTCATCCTTGGAAAGATCATAAGGACCCTTGTCCACAACCCTCCAAATCTCGTATTCTTGGGCTCTAAGGAAAACATGCATTCTATTTTTCCAGTATGAATAATTTGAGCCATCGAAGTATGGAGGACGGTGGATGGAGTGACCCTCAGACATCATCCCCTTGTTGGCCATTGATCTGGATCTCTCTCTAGATCATTAGATCAATTAAGAAAAGAGCCTTAGCTCTGATACCAATTGAAGTCCCGCGATCAATGACACCCAAGAGGAGGGGTGAATTGGGTGATTACAAATTTTAAGAAACTTTTGTCGATTTAAACAGATATGATGAAACAACCCTTTAGAAACTTAGATCTGTTGTATTATCAATTAAATCTATCAAGACTTATCACACACAGCAGATCCTTGGTACTATGGCGGAGGTGTAAATCCGAAGATACTGCTCACGCAAGGTGTTATCTTCCTGAGAAGGTTAGCCTTGTCAATCCGAATCCACCTTTTGATATACCAAAGATCTAATGTGAAAGTGATAAATTATGCTAGATCTAGATGAAGAGATACAAAAGAAATAATCTACGTGTGTGCTCGCACAGAATGGGGACAGGATAGAAGGATGAAACCACACAAGAGACAGAGACTTTTAGGTGGTTCGGATGCAACGACGGCAACCTACGTCCACCCCTCACGATCTGTGAGGATTCACACACTATCTTATAAATGATTACAAGATCAAAACACACACACACACACACACACACACACACACACACACACACACACACACACACACACACACACACACACACACACTCGTAAGGGGTTCAGAACTCCCACGAAGGTGCAAACGCAACAAAACACACACAAATCTGAAAGAAACCACACACACGGATCTGGGTAGATCCACACACACACACACACATGAATGTTTAGAGATTACAAATAGCACACACTTGAAGCTTGAATAATTTTGAAGGAGAAACACAAAAGAAAATTTTGATTTAAGCTCCCCTTGAGTAGGTGATGCAGATTTTGGATGAAGCTTGAATCTCCACTTGATTTCCACATGAATGGCTTCAGATAGATCTTTAAAAGCTTGGAGTTGGATGAAGAATCCCTGGACGGAGCACTGTTCACGCAGGTGTAGCAGCATCCTTCTTTCTCCCCTTGGTAGCCTCCTTTGATCTCCCTTGAGTGATTAGGGTTTCTTGGCCCAAAGAGATGTTTTTATAACACTTGGATGGTCAAGGGACATGCCAAGACACATATCCACAATTTCTGGCATGTCTGGAGGCTTTGGGATTTAAAAAATCTAAAGAGATGCTTTGCCCACATTGAAGGAAACAAAGTCAACAAAAGATGTCTCGAAGGGTTGGGTCGACCGAAGTACAGAGCTCGGTCGACCGATCTCTGTGACCTTTGTAACTTTTCGTTGCTGGAGAAATCGATCGATCGAACTTCCCCCGTCGGTCAACCGAACTCTGTGACCTCTGTAACTTTTCGTTGCTGGAGAAATCGGTCGACCGAACTTCCCCCGTCGATCGACCGAACTCTGTAACTCTACAGAGTTTCTGAAATCTGGGAAAATTGGTCGACCGACCAATCTTGATTGGTCGACCGAAATCTGGAAAACCTGCAAAATAGATTTGTTAGCCTAAGAAAGCATATCCATATGACGAAGCCTTCGTGTCCACATTTTGTTCCATTCATTTTGAGTTTATTTGACTTATTCTGGGCATTTTTGAAGCATGATAAGTTTGAGCATTAGCTTGTGATGAAAATGGCTTTGTGGGCTACTTGTGCCCGCACTTTTGCAATTACGAACGGTACCAAGCTATTTTCCATTCCGAGGTTTGTTATTATCAAACTCAACTAAAGGGAAGTTTTGTTATCATCAAAATTATTGGCGCAACTCAACATTGCTCAAACATGTTTTTAAGGATTTTCGATTGTTGAATAGGAGGAAGTTTCTTAGATGTGCCAGTAACATCTTAAGCATGAACAAATGAGGTTTGCAATTTATTTTCAAATGGTTTCTTGTTCACTGGGCTATAGCCAAGCCCTTCATTTTGGAAGTTGACCTTAACTCCCAGAAGGTTATCCAAATTATTTTTCCCTTCAACAAACCTTAAGACAAGGAATCAGTCAGATAATGAATTTCTGATTGAAGAGATGAAATGTGGATTTCATAGCTTGCTATGTCTTCCTCACAGGAAACAATTTGCTGATGCAACACGTCATTCATACTTTTGAAGCTTTTTATTTCTTGTTTCAATTTTTGCATAGCCTCAGATTCAATTGCATCCAAAGTGCTTTTCTTCATTCAATTTTTCAATTTCCTTAACAAGCTGTTTATTTTGAATAAGCTCATCAACCAGAATTTGATCTGTGGTGATTGTATTTAGTTTTTTATTGAGAACCTTTTATGTATGTTGAAGTTCAGAAATGTTTGCCAGAAGTTCTTTATTTTAATTTCTCAATGAAGCAATTTGATCTCTATGAAATTCAGTATCAAAAGAAAGGGATTCATTCACATCCTCAAGTTGTGAGCATTTTTCACAAGAGGAGTTACTTAAGTTCTGTTGAATTTCCTTTCTCAATTTTCTATTTTTAGATTTCATTTTTTTATATTTTCTTAACAAATCATCATAACCTTCTATCAGAATCTCAAAGGTGATCTCATCAGTTTCAGAAGTCACCTCATCATTCTCCCTGCTGATGCGATCACTGCTGTTGGCCATCATGCACCTGTGATCCTCCTCCTTTTCATGGATTGTAAGTAAACACTCCAGTATCTCCTTGGCTGAACTGCAATTAGCAAGTGACGGAAACATATTAGAGTCAGTTGTTGCCTTAAATATTTTTAGAACTGTGAAATTCTCACGGTTCTTGAGTTGGTCCTCATCAGACCACTTGGTCTGATCCAGAGGCAGTTCATGTGGCCCATGGGAGATTAGACTCCATAGACTTGGATCAATAACAATAATAATACTACACAACTTACCTAACCAAGTGGTAAAATTAAAACCATCAAAGACAAGCATGGGCATCATTGACATTGACTTGGGGAAGGTATCCATAACTGTAAGCGTACCGGGACAACATGATTTTTTTGCAGATTGTTAGATCTATATATTTCAGAAAAGCCTCGCTCTGATACCAATTGTTGGGTCCCGTAGTGCAGGAAGATGGATCTAGAGGGGGGGTGAATAGAACCCTATCAAACATTTACATCTAATTTAAAACATAAAACTTCTCACAACGGAAATCAACACAACACCTAAGACAGTTAGGCAAGATGTAGATTTACCAAGAGACAAGTCGATGCATGTTAAGAATGAAATGCGAATTGATGAATCAAACTCAACTTAGCTCTTTGTGTGAGTGCAAATTAGATATGTGAAGCAGTATGATTATATTGAGTGTGTGTGTGTGTGATAGTGTCAAATTAAACCTGTGAATGGAGATAGAGGAAATGGACAATCACACAGGCATTCATAGAGACACGTTAATTTTTAAGGTGGTTCGGGACCACGTCGGGCTCCCTACGTCCACCCCTCACTCAACTAAATTAGGCTTCACTACTGGTAAACTAGCGCAGGAATAAATCCCCCCACACACACGGAGCCAGGCTCCAACACACACACACAGGGCAACCCCTGTACACACACACGGGAGGTAACTCCTAAACACACACGGGGAACAACCTCCCCACGTGAAGAACTCTCCTCACGCTGTAAACACAGCAACAACGGGGACGGACCCCAGACACTCTAGATCCTAAATCCAGTAGCACACACACATACACTGTGGATCTGAAATCCACACACACATACACACACGGGGATGAACCCTAGAATGCGCTGCTAGACACGCAGCTCACAGACACACATGCTGTAATTCACAGCAAACTTAACAGACTCGGATGTACACACTGCACAATCCGACCACACACAAACACACGGATCTGGAGAGATCCACACACGCACTGATGTTCACAAATTTAGAACAAGAACACACTTGAAGCTCAAAACAAAACTGAAGAAGAATATAAGATGGAAGAGCTTAGATCTAGGTTCCCCCTTTGATGAAAGTTGTAGATCTTGTGGTAAGGTTTGCTTCTCCACTTGATTTTCACTCGATTGGCTTCAAAATGATCTTCAAATGCTTGGAGGTTGATGAAGAATTGGTGGACAAAGTACTGTTCACAGAGTGTTTGCAGCAGCCTTCTTTCTCCCTTGATAGCCTCTCTTTGATCCCTTTGGGTGATTAGGGTTCCTTGCCCTAAAGATGTGTTTTTATAACACTTGGGTTGGTTAAGGGACATGCCAAGATAGAGATCCACGTTTCCTGGCAGATGAGGGGGCTTTAGGACTCAAAAGTCCAAAAGAGATGGCTGCCCACGTTGTGAAAATGCAAGTCAACAATGGCTGCATCGAAGGGTTTGGTCGACTGAAATATTCGGTCGGTCGACCAATCTCTGAGAATTCTTAGAACGTTCAGCTCTGGCTAATTCGGTCGATCGAACTTGACCCATCGATCGACCGAACTCTGTAACCTTCTAGAGTTCTGAGTGCTTGCAGATCTGGTCGACCGATCCAGCTTCTTTGGTCGACCGAACTCTGTTTTCTCTGCAAAACAAATTTTTTAGCCCAATCAAACATATCCATATGACATAGGCATTGTATGTCCATCTTAGTTCATTCATTTTGAGTTCATTGGACTTATTTTGGGCATCTTGGAAGCTTGATCATTATTTGCATTTCCCATGACAGAAATGAGCCTTATTTTCATCCTTGTGTTCGCTCTTCATCATGCATACACGACGCTCTTCATCAAGTATACACGGAACGAGACGGTTAACAAGTTCGGGACTTGTTATCATCAGAATCACCTCAACAATCTCCCCCTTTTTCAGCATACCTGCTTTGTTGGTCTGCACCATTTAACTCCATCCTTTTCACAGCATAACCAAAGGTCCAAACTGACTTCAATAAGCATTGATATGATGGATTTAAGCCTAATGAGGTTCTGTTACATGAATGCAAAGGCTTAAACTGATTTCCTCATATCTGATTCTTGAATGCAAAGGCTTTTTTGAATGTAGAGGCTTCAACAGAGACAAGTCTATGGACTTGTGTGACACTTCTATTGGCAGAGGCTTCAACTGATTTTTCCATACTTTGCACATTGTTCAATTTGTAGCTGAACTGGTCTGGACTTATCACATTGTTAAGTTTGCAGCTGAACTGGTCTGGACTTATCACCTTCTGGACTGAACTTAGGCTTTTACAATTCTGTTGAACTGATGGCATTGCAACTTGCTATTCATGCATCAAGCTAAACTATGAAACTCTGACAACATGAGTTCTGCAGGGAATTCTAACTTGGTTGATTGCAGAAGCTGGACTAAATGCCAGTAGCTTGTGGATTTGCATCAGACTCAGTTGACTTGAGGTCTGCATGAAAGACAGACCAGGTTGATCTCTTCTGATGACTGAGTCCGTAGAGATATAGCTGAGCTGTTAAGACTTGGTTGTCTGTACTTGAGACAACATTTACTTTTCACACAATGCAAAGGTGTTTAGTTGACATCATCAATAAGCATGTAGACTCACCAATGAATCATAGTGCATCATCATTAAAACATCACATTAATGACTCATAGTTCATCATTATCAAAACGTCATCATCAAAACCCAGGGGCACAACACCAGGCACACTGCTTGTTTGAATCCCTACGCGAAACCCTTCCTTAGCCCACGCCTATAGCCCAGCCTGTAGTAGGTGAATGCGGTTTCCTTCAGAGCCTCCTGGTACTCCTCCGAGGCAAGGTATCACTCTATCGCCTTCGCCTCAACCTCCGCCTCCCTTGCTTCGATCTCCACTATTTTCGCCTCGGCTTCTGCACATTTCACCTTGGCCTCCCCTCTCTCCTGCTCCGCTATCAAGAGGTGGCCCCTAAGCTCTTCCCGCTCGGCCTCCCATTGCCTCGACCTGGCCTCGATCGTGAGTTTGGTGCTCCTTCTCCTAGAGCCCACTCTTGAGCTCGACCAAGTATCGGGCCTGGGATAGCTGCTCTGTCAAGGACCGCACTTCTTCTTGCTCCGCTCGTGCCCGAAATCAAATTGACACCATCTCCAGGTGGAGAGCTTCATGCTCGGAGGTAAGAAGGCCGAGCTTCGATCTACCTCGGCATGGGCCTTGGCCTGTGCCGCCTCACCTTTCTCTGCCCGCGCTAGGCAGTCCACAACCTCGGCCCCCGACTAGGCTTGGAAGAGGCCTCCCTCCATGACTCACTTAAGGAGTGCCTGGGAGGAGCAACACAGAAACCCATCCCATAAGAGGGGAGTCGCCAACGACTGGTAGCAGTCGTAGATCGATGCCCGGAGGGTGAACCGCCCTTGCTGGCTGTCAGAATCGCCCTCTGTCTACTGCTGCGGGTGAGGGAACCCTCTAGGACTCCTCGAGCCAGGGGCATTGACGCCCGATTCAGTCGGAGGGGCTACATCAACATTCCCTCTGTGTGGCTCGATGATGGACCCCTCGACTGGGGCTTGCTCTGCCGGAGGTTCGATGGCCGGGTCCTAGATAGGAGCATGTAGGATCGGAGAACTCAGGATTGGTGCTTCAGGTGGAGGGCCCCCCGTTGAGCGAGGAACCTTTGCCTTTTTCCACCTACTTTGCTCAGCGGCCATGGCCTTCATGGAGGCCAGCATCAGCCTTTGCTCAGGGTCTTTTTGTTTGGACCCCCGTCGCTCCAACTCCTCCCCAGTGAGGACCCGCTTACCCTTGTCTCGAGTAGTGGAGGGGCGCTCGATCTCCCGAGCCCCAGAGGGGGATCCCAAGCGACGGAAAACACTTCCTCCTTGGCTCCCTCTCCAGAAGTGACCTCAGTCGGACGATCTTCTCCAACACTGCGAGGAACCTCTGCAAACCGAAAAGAAACTATCAGAGGAAGGCCAATGAGATCAGTAGGCAGGGCCGAGCTTCTTAAGTTCTTACCTCCGGGAGTCAAGGGGGTGCGAGCACAGTGCTGTAGATTGGCCTCAGATAGGAGCTCCACGGTTGACTGCTTACGACTTTGAAGAATCTTAATGCCATCCTCGACCTTTTGCGAAACCGCCGAAGGCCTCGAGGGAAGCACTGGGTGGAAGTTCAGTAGGATCGGGAAGCCCGAGGGGGGATCCTTAGAGTACTCTACCCAGAAATACTGGGTCTTCCACCCCTTGTGAGAGGAATCCCAGGGGGAGAGGGTAACGTAGCTCATCCCCCTCCTGGCCTGAAGAAAGAAGAAACCCTTCCCAGCCTGCGTGTAATCTTTCAGCTCATAAAAAGCATGAAAGAGGTCGAGGGATATAGAGATGGCACATTTGCGGCAAAGGATGATGAAAGAGAAGATGAAGGTGTATGAATTGGAGACCAACTGGAAGGGAGCCAATTGGTAGAAGTCCCACAACTAGACGATAAAAGGGTGGAGGGGGAGATAGAAGCCACACTTCTAGGCCAGAAGGTAGCTATAGAAAGCGCCTGAGCGAGGGCGAGTGCTCAGGCTCGACTCATGTGGTTTGGAGGGAGAGAAGGAGTACCGCCAAGGAAGTTGGTAGTGGACCTCAAGCTCCTTCACCTCCACCTTCGTGAGCTCACTGCGGAGTTGGCGGCACGATGCTGGGGCAGAACTTCCCGTTCCTTGCTCAACCTCTTTGCCGCTGACGTCCTCGTTGCACTCCACCATAGAGGATGCGGGAGACGACAGAGAAATGCTTGAATCCAAGGAACTCGCGGGGGGGGGGGAGGAAGCTGACGAATCGCCTCCACAGTGGTCTCTACAAGCTCCGCGAAAGCTCTGGTAATCTCCCACTCTCTCCAGTTTTCCTCCTGGAACATGTATCTCCCTAAGAACTCGCGAAAGCGAGGGGAGACAGACAAACCCTTATGGGAAGGTGGGAAGGACAGGAGCCAGGGGGCACTTATAGCCCTAGGTGACCCTGAGAGAACCACCGCGACGTCTCCCAATCCTGCACACCCCGAGGCGACGCACTTGAACCGGCCTAAAAAGATGTGATCATTGCGCTTGAGCCCCCGTGCGCTAAGGCAACCACATTTATGGACCCTAGAACCGAAGCTAGGACATCTCATAATGGGCAAATTCTCACCCTTGCCAAAAACCCCGATATATATAATCTCTGCTCTCTGAGCCCATCTTTGGCTTGGGAGTAGGGAAGAAAGTGGAGAGGGGAAGATTCGCAGCCCACCATGTACATGGCCCAAACAACCCATCGAGGCTCGCCAAGCCCAACAAGTGATACCCCCTATAGGGCCCACTTACTATAGAACCTCATTCGCTCAAGGCCAACATATCCCATCGAGCATTGGCTCGGTCGCCTGATCGACAGGCCTCCCTAATGCTTGGGAAAAGCCCACAGGCGATCGGCCGAGAGATCATAAGGTGAAGGAATGCTCCCTTAGGGGTGCCCAAAATCTCAGCGCCTGGCATAGGCAAGGGATACACCTTATCTTCTATGGGTCAGCCCGTCATCAGAACTCCACGGTAAGCAGGGACGAAGTTTTCGCGACTGGGCACTTATCCAAGAGGATGTTAGGCTGTTACCTGGGAGTGAGAAGCTCAAGAGGATAAGGGGAGGGTGAGAGTCCTTGAACGGTGAAAGTCCCTCCTGTGGACGCAGTGTCCCTAGGCCCTCACGCTTCCTCTACCCAGGGAAGGGAGCCGACAGCTACATAAACCTAGGGAACCCCTCCAAAAAGGTAAGCCTATTCTTAGCCACTTCAACTGGTGGAGAGCTGTCTCGTGGCCTTCCCCTCTACTGCCCCCTTTTCGCACCTTACTCATACCACTCACTGACTTAAGTGATAAGTGTCCATTTCTTATGACAATTCATTGCATGTACACCATTTTATGTGCATATAATTAGGTAATTATGCATATTTCATAGTTAACATCAACTCCGCATTTAAATTGGAGCTTTCACGTAAATTGATTAATTCGATTATCTTATTTAATAATAAATTAAAGTTGAGGGCCATGAGCATTAATTCTCCATTGCATAATCATGAGCATTTGAGATTTATGTGCACATTGTGGTAATTTTTATGGACTAAAGTGTAATTATGTGTGTAGGACACCAAAGGTAATTACAAAAGAAGCCGGGGGCAAAAGGGTCATCACCATTTTGACCAAGTCAAATAAAGAATTCAAAATATTTTGATTGGAGGGAAATGAAAGTTCAAAATTTCAAATTCAAAGTTTGAAAAGAAGGAATCCAAAGTTTAAGTTTGAAAAGGAGGAAAAGGACATTCAAAGTTTGAAATAAAGGAGAGACATGATGAGCCTTGGGAAATGGGGTGCCTAAAGTCCAAGAAAGGGGGTGCCCACCTACTTTTTCTCTTCCCCATGCATCATATTCCACTTAAATCTCAGCCATCCATCTCCTTTTGATAAAATCTCCACCCTCCATCTACCTAACTTTCCCTATAAATAGCCCATGGCAAGAAGGAGAAGGGGAGTCTTTTCTTTTGATAATCTTTCACTCTCCCTCTTTCTCTCCCAACCTTAGGCCTTCGGTTTCTCCCATTTATTCATCCTTCAAAGACTGCTTCAACGACGAAGGCGACTTCCTCCCGGCGTAGACGACATCTTCCACAAGGTTGTTCGTGATCCAAGGCCAAGAGAGGACGGCGCTATCATCACCATTGCTGCTACCATCTCCAAACTCCAAACTCCAAGCTTTTCTTGTGTTATTACTTTTGTGATATTTCACTTCATTGTAATCTCATTGTGTCATTAGTATAAACTTGTTTCACATTTCATGTACTCTTTCTTTTAAGTTAATGAAAGGAGTTGTTCTCTTGATGTAGTTCTTGCTCTTCTTCCCTCTCTATCTCTTTCTTCTATATCTTCTTTCCACTTCATGCAATTATTTTCTATAACATAAGCGCATAGTCATGGTGTTTTCAATTAAGTGTTTGGTTTGTTCATCATTTCACTATTTTCTTTAAGCAAGTCCAAATCACAAGTGTTTTTCAAAGGACTCTAAGGTTTTTAACTCTAAAAATCTCTTCTTCCCTGTGGATTCGACCCGTGCTTACCATAGTACTACGTTCTCTTTTGATCATTTTGTGCGAGTTCGATTTTAAGATTGTTATACGCGTGTTTTAAACGACGAACTTTCGCGTTATCAATTTTTGGCGCCGTTGCCGGGGAGGAATGATGATTTTTGATTTAAGAACTTTATTTTCCTTGTGTATATAGTGTACTAATAAACTCTCTTTTCTTTTTTTTTACAGGTTAAAAAATTTCAAAAAAAGAGGTAAGTTTGTATTTCTCTCTTTCATCTTTTGATTTTGTCATTTCATTTCAAAAAAAAAAAGAGAGAAGAACGAGGGATTGCGCATCAAGTAAGTCTCCAAATTTTGTGTCATTTCCTTAATGTTCTTGCATATTATGATTAGATAGGTTCACTAAATAAAAATAAAAAAATCATCACTTGAACTTCAATAAAAATTTTCATTGCAAGAGTAGAACCCACACTTCCATGTTTTAGGTCATGCATCATTTAGGATAGAATTTATTTTTCCTTGTTGATTAATTATTGTTAATTGCATAATTGAAGATTGCGGGAGGCAAGGTGAGTACTCTAACTTTTCTAAAAGTATGCTCATGCATTTTCATACGCGCTTGCATAGAACCCCTTGTTTGAACTTGCTTTGTTGCATATCATTTCAAAATATCTTAAGGGCAACACCCATAAGCAAGATAAGGTGGGGATTTCATCACCCTTCCTTAGCCCACAAATCACAATTCCCATGCATCTTTGCATCACCTAGACCTTAAATAAAATCCAGTAGACATTGGCCCTAAGTTCACACTGTGGTTCTTATGTTATTTGGGCTTACCCTCTTATGAAAACCGGTGTCTAAGGCAAGACGGTCGGATGGCAAACGCCTTAAGCGGGCTAGTGATTTGGCATAATTAGGTCCCTACGAAAGTAGGGGGAACCTCCCACTACCCCACCCCTTACCTGGCCGGTGAAAATATTGAGGGTGAACTTAAGTTTCACTTTAGCTATTTTGTGAAACCCAATTTGTAGGTCTATGTCACATCTAGGACATTAAGTAATTTGTGTGAAAACTTGTTTGTGTTTGCATAAAAAAAAATAAAAACAAAAATAAAAAAATCTCATCTTCTCTCTCTTTATCCTAGTTTGTGTCAAAACAAAAAAAAACCATCATTTTTCATTCATATAGTGACTAATTCATTGCAATTGCATCATTAAAAAAATAAAAAAATAATAAAAAAATAAATTTCACAAAAATGGGTGAGAAATTTTCAATCTTTGAGTGGGCTAGTAAATTCGATGAGGTGGACTTGTTGGCCCATGTCTCTTGATCTATTCTTTGGGTTATGAATTTAAATTCCTTCATTCCACCTTATTATCATGATCATAATGACATGTGGGCCAAGTCGGCCCATTATCTTAGCAATAGTCCAATTCAACCGTTATCATTCACCCACAATGGCTCGGCCCATCACAAAAGCCCATACTCTTGGTTGGCTCACAATGAAAGCCCATCACTCATGGGGGCCCAACTTCATTCCTTTAACCAAGATCATATCCAATCCACTCATGGACCCTATAATTCATTTCACCTCCAAGAGCAAGCCCAAATTGTTCAAGGACCCTTCATGCCTTCTTATGATTCTTATGGGGGAGGTCAATATAATAATTCTTGGGATTCTTATCAAGGCCCGGCCCAAAATCCTCCAGATCAATTCTTTCAAAATTGGGGTTCATCTTTAAATGGCTTTCATGATCAAGTCCACTATGGAGGACAACCCACATCCTCTCCCCTACCTCACTATCAATCTAATCATTATTCAACTTCTTATCCTTTGAACTCTAGTTCTCAACCTACAAATCTATCTCCTCCATGCCCAACTCTTAAAAAGGAGGAGAGCTTTGATCAATTTTATCAATTCATCATGGCTCAAAATCAATCTATGCAAGCCCGACTAGATCGACTTGCTGAGAACATCAAGGGCATGGAATTGGATCAATTGCCTAGTTACTCTAATATCAATTCTCATTACCAACTTCCACAATTTGACAATACTGAAAGTTTTCATGATCTACCAATGGTTTCCCATGAACATAATACTCAAATCACTCTTGATTTAGATCATGTGGAAAATATGGAGGAGTCTTATAAGGAAATTTTTGAGGAAGTTAGCTATAGTCATGATGATGATCGAAAAGATGAGTTCAAGGAGCATGAGCTTAATTGCCATTATGAGAAGGGTTCTAAAGAAGTTGACGATCTCAAGTTGGGGGGTGAAGAAGAAGAAAGTAATGTGCTAGTCCATGATCAAATCTCATTTGCTTCCCTTTTTGAATTTGAGGAGACCTTGTTCCAAGGGAAGGATGAAGAGGATGTGCGAGTAGAGAATGAATTGAGTAAGGTTATTAATGATCTTTCTTGGGTAAAGGGGGAGGCGTGTACCTTTCATAATCTCAATTGGACATCTCTAAATCAAGGGGAGGATATTGATTTGCTTTCTATTCTTGACATCGGCAACTCTCACTTTGGGTTGGACACTTTCATGTTAGCCGATTTGTCTGATTCCATTGAACCTTCCAAGTTTCATGATGTTGAGGAGTATACTTCTTTCACTATTGATTCTCCTAACCTCCTTGATACTGATCCTTTACTTGAAACTCCTCTCCCTTTGATCCATTCTCACCTCACTGATGTTTATGAAATCTCTAAAAGTGAGGGAGAACAGAAAATTTTGCTTGATAATAAGGTTTCATTAATATCTTCAACACTTACAAAGACCACCAGTGGAAAGAAAATTTTGTGATCATTAATCAAGGGGATCCTTTTGGCCTAACTGATCCATCATGGTATTTATCTCAGGCCACCCCGTTAAAAGTAAGGTTGTTAACCCATGCATTACATGATCAACCTAATTGTGATTACAACCACTCTAGCCCCTACGCTATCATGCTCAATCTCGTCATGTTGTGGTATAATGTTTGATTTTTCAGTGAAGACGAGATAACGTGGTGGCTATTTCTCAAGTCAACATGTTGGTTATGAAGCTTGAACCTTCTATGCATGCGTCTGGCTGAAGACGTTAAACTTAGCGCTTGTTGGGAGGTAACCCAACCATTTTCCCTTCAATAACTTAGTGAGTCATTTTCACTTGTGTGTGTAGGAGCTCGAAGAAGTCGTCTCCGTCCATGACATTGATGGAGGTTTCGTCCTGCATATCTGGTTGTCTCTTTCCTACTCAGAACTATTTATTGATATATTGTTCTATTGCTTTCAATTCTATATGCCATTGAGGACAATGTCATTCAAGTTGGGGGGGAGATAAAAATTTTCATGATGCATATAGTACAACCTGATAGGAGTCTGTCTTGCATATCATCAAAGTAGACAAATGTAAACCCCATTTTGAGTTTCATGATTCATGTTTAAATTAAAAGTAATTCTGCAATAAAAAAGGTTAGGGAGAAGGATGATGGAAAATTTAGTCAATCTAGCCATGGAAAACTGATATAAGAATCCCTTTAAAGTTCATGTGCACTTAAAAAAAAATATTTACATTGCACACTAATGAAACAAGTAAGACAAGTCTTCTGCTATTTTAGGTATATTATATGATATTCTGCACTTCTTAAGAAAAGAGATCTTTATACAAAACTTTCTGCCAAATTATCAATCAAATAAGTGCAATGGCACTATGAAAAAAAAGAAAAAAATACCATGAAAAATGCCCCTAATCTTAGTAAACCGGGCCTACTTCACCTAAGACATGTTGAGGTTCGCGTAAAACGAAAAAGGGAACATCGATCTGCGAAACTGGGCCTGCTTCTCCTAAGGCAAGAGTCGAGGTTCACGTTGAGCAGTGAAGGGTAGTGCAGCATCATGTGTGGTATAAAAGATCCCAAAGGGACAAAACAATAAGGTAGATAAAAAGCTAATATACTTAATGCTCTGATCTAAGAGGTGCAGGGTTGAAAGACATTTGCTTGGAATAGCGAATAGAGATGTAATTGTCTAAGCTGTGGATTTGCTAGTTACACATGCACAAGTGCTATTGAGCTTTAATTTGAATTCTTAATCATGTACAATTAAGTTCCTACATAAGGCTAGTGTGCATTAATGATTCTAGATTCTTAATCTTTGGTTGATTCTATGAAGGGATAACTGGATATGAGAGCATGAATTTTGCAAACTCTTGTTAGTCCTAAAATTTAATTTATTGGCATTGCTAAGGGACTAGCAATGAGTAAGTTGGGGGGTGTGATAAGTGTCCATTTCTTATGACAATTCATTGCATGTACACCATTTTATGTGCATATAATTAGGTAATTATGCATATTTCATAGTTAACATCAACTCCGCATTTAAATTGGAGCTTTCACGTAAATTGATTAATTCGATTGTCTTATTTAATAATAAATTAAAGTTGAGGGCCATGAGCATTAATTCTCCATTGCATAATCATGAGCATTTGAGATTTATGTGCACATTGTGGTAATTTTTATGGACTAAAGTGTAATTATGTGTGTGTAGGACACCAAAGGTAATTACAAAAGAAACCGGGGGCAAAAGGGTCATCACTATTTTGACCAAGTCAAATAAAGAATTCAAAATATTTTGATTGGAGGGAAATGAAAGTTCAAAATTTCAAATTCAAAGTTTGAAAAGGAGGAATCCAAAGTTTAAGTTTGAAAAGGAGGAAAAGGACATTCAAAGTTTGAAATAAAGGAGAGACATGATGAGCCTTGGGAAATGGGGTGCCTAAAGTCCAAGAAAGGGGGTGCCCACCTACTTTTTCTCTTCCCCATGCATCATATTCCACTTAAATCTCAGCCATCCATCTCCTTTTGATACAATCTCCACCCTCCATCTACCTAACTTTCCCTATAAATAGCCCATGGCAAGAAGGAGAAGGGGAGACTTTTCTTTTGATAATCTTTCACTCTCCCTCTTTCTCTCCCAACCTTAGGCCTCCGGTTTCTCCCATTTATTCATCCTTCAAAGACTGCTTCAACGACGAAGGCGACTTCCTCCCGGCGTAGACGACATCTTCCACAAGGTTGTTCGTGATCCAAGGCCAAGAGAGGACGGCGCTATCATCACCATTGCTGCTACCATCTCCAAACTCCAAACTCCAGGCTTTTCTTGTGTTATTGCTTTTGTGATATTTCACTTCATTGTAATCTCATTGTGTCATTAGTATAAACTTGTTTCACATTTCATATACTCTTTCTTTTAAGTTAATGAAAGGAGTTGTTCTCTTGATGTAGTTCTTGCTCTTCTTCCCTCTCTATCTCTTTCTTCTATATCTTCTTTCCACTTCATGCAATTATTTTCTATAACATAAGCGTATAGTCATGGTGTTTTCAATTAAGTGTTTGGTTTGTTCATCATTTCACTATTTTCTTTAAGCAAGTCCAAATCACAAGTGTTTTTCAAAGGACTCTAAAGTTTTTAACTCTAAAAATCTCTTCTTCCCTGTGGATTCGACCCGTGCTTGCCATAGTACTACGTTCTCTTTTGATCATTTTGTGCGAGTTCAGTTTTAAGATTGTTATACGCGTGTTTTAAACGACGAACTTTCGCGTTATCAATTTTTGGCGCCGTTGCCGGGGAGGAATGATGATTTTTGATTTAAGAACTTTATTTTCCTTGTGTATATAGTGTACTAATAAATCTCTCTTTTCTTTTTTTTTACAGGTTAAAAAAATTCAAAAAAAGAGGTAAGTTTGTATTTCTCTCTTTCATCTTTTGATTTTGACATTTCATTTCAAAAAAAAAGAGAGAGAAGAACGAGGGATTGCGCATCAAGTAAGTCTCCAAATTTTATGTCATTTCCTTAATGTTCTTGCATATTATGGTTAGATAACTTCACTAAATAAAAATAAAAAAAATCATCACTTGAACTTCAATAAAAATTTTCATTGCAAGAGTAGAACCCACACTTCCATGTTTTAGGTCATGCATCATTTAGGATAGAATTTATTTTTCCTTGTTGATTAATTATTGTTAATTGCATAATTGAAGATTGCGGGAGGTAAGGTGAGTACTCTAACTTTTCTAAAAGTATGCTCATGCATTTTCATGCGCGCTTGCATAGAACCCCTTGTTTGAACTTGCTTTGTTGCATATCATTTCAAAATATCTTAAGGGCAACACCCATAAGCAAGATAAGGTGGGGATTTCATCACCCTTCCTTAGCCCACAAATCACAATTCCCATGCATCTTTGCATCACCTAGACCTTAAATAAAATCCAGTAGACATTGGCCCTAAGTTCACACTGTGGTTCTTATATTATTTGGGCTTACCCTCTTATGAAAACCGGTGTCTAAGGTAAGACGGTCGGATGGCAAACGCCTTAAGCGGGCTAGTGGTTTGGCATAATTAGGTCCCTACGAAAGTAGGGGGAACCTCCCACTACCCCACCCCTTACCTGGCCGGTGGAAATATTGAGGGTGAACTTAAGTTTCACTTTAGCTATTTTGTGAAACCCAATTTGTAGGTCTATGTCACATCTAGGACATTAAGTAATTTGTGTGAAAACTTGTTTGTGTTTGCATAAAAAAAATAAAAATAAAAATAAAAAAATCTCATCTTCTCTCTCTTTATCCTAGTTTGTGTCAAAACAAAAAAAAAACCATCATTTTTCATTCATATAGTGACTAATTCATTGCAATTGCATCATTAAAAAAAATAAAAAAATAATAAAAAAAAATTCACAAAAATGGGTGAGAAATTTTCAATCTTTGAGTGGGCTAGTAAATTCGATGAGGTGGACTTGTTGGCCCATGTCTCTTGATCTATTCTTTTGGTTATGAATTTAAATTCCTTCATTCCACCTTATTATCATGATCATAATGACATGTGGGCCAAGTCGGCCCATTATCTTAGCAATAGTCCAATTCAACCGTTATCATTCACCCACAATGGCCCGGCCCATCACAAAAGCCCATACTCTTGGTTGGCTCACAATGAAAGCCCATCACTCATGGGGGCCCAACTTCATTCCTTTAACCAAGATCATATCCAATCCACTCATGGACCCTATAATTCATTTCACCTCCAAGAACAAGCCCAAATTGTTCAAGGACCCTCCATACCTTCTTATGATTCATATGGGGGAGGTCAATATAATAATTCTTGGGATTCTTATCAAGGCCTGGCCCAAAATCCTCCAGATCAATTCTTTCAAAATTGGGGTTCATCTTTAAATGGCTTTCATGATCAAGTCCACTATGGAGGACAACCCACATCCTCTCCCCTACCTCACTATCAATCTAATCATTATTCAACTTCTTATCCTTTGAACTCTAGTTCTCAACCTACAAATCTATCTCCTCCATGCCCAACTCTTAAAAAGGAGGAGAGCTTTGATCAATTTTGTCAATTCATCATGGCTCAAAATCAATCTATGCAAGCCCGACTAGATCGACTTGCTGAGAACATCAAGGGCATAGAATTGGATCAATTGCCTAGTTACTCCAATTTCAATTCTCATTACCAACTTCCACAATTTGACAATACTGAAAGCTTTCATGATCTACCAATGGTTTCCCATGAACATAATACTCAAATCACTCTTGATTTAGATCATGTGGAAAATATGGAGGAGTCTTATAAGGAAATTTTTGAGGAAGTTAGCTATAGTCATGATGATGATCGAAAAGATGAGTTCAAGGAGCATGAGCTTAATTGCCATTATGAGAAGGGTTCTAAAGAAGTTGACGATCTCAAGTTGGGGGGTGAAGAAGAAGAAAGTAATGTGCTAGTCCATGATCAAATCTCATTTGCTTCCCTTTTTGAATTTGAGGAGACCTTGTTCCAAGGGAAGGATGAAGAGGATGTGCGAGTAGAGAATGAATTGAGTAAGGTTATTAATGATCTTTCTTGGGTAAAGGGGGAGGCGTGTACCTTTCATAATCTCAATTGGACATCTCTAAATCAAGGGGAGGATATTGATTTGCTTTCTATTCCTGACATCGGCAACTCTCACTTTGGGTTGGACACTTTCATGTTAGCCGATTTGTCTGACCAGCCCAATTAACTATGACCAGCCCAATTAAAATTCTTAAATAAGCCGAATTAGCATATTAAGGCCAGATGCGGGACGGACACGGGGACCAAATTTAAGTGATATGGACCTCGGACTCTAAATGCACACACGACCAGCAACATACGATGGGAGAGACATTAGGCCCGACACTAAGAGCTCCTGTGGGGTATACGTCGCTAACAGAAATGCATGCTCACTCGTCGTCCCAAGCGAGGGAAACGCGGATCGTGCACGGTTAAGGAACTGGCAGAGTTAAGGGTAGTCCGACTCACTTCCGTGCTCCGATCGAGCCACGGGACGGGTCACTATCTCGCTCACAGCGGTGACATGGACTCACGGGCTAGAATCCTACGCTCTCACAGCGGCATGCGACCATATACTAAACTAGCAAATGAACGCCAAGGAGTTAAGACCATTACCTCCACGCTCCCGGCGTGGGGAAGACAACCCCGGCCAAATCCGTAGTCCCGGTTAAACAAGTTTTACAGCGGTGCAAATGTTTCGACCCACTCCACGCAGGGAGGTAAAAGGTCACATGTGGGACCCGGGAGTCACGGGAATTGGGTTGACGGGTAGAATCTTGATGTCGTCCGTCGGTGCCGAAATCCGTGTTTTCGTGCTGTCCGGACTGCGCGATCTACGAGTTCGTGGGGCTCACGGACCGCTCTATCCTCTGGGTCTGATGGGGTGGGTCCCGCTGTGATGGAGACCCCTGGTGGCGTGCCTCCCTGGATGACGGTCGAGCGGGAACGCCGATCGGAGGCCGATCGGCTCCGATCTCCAAGCTTTGGAGTTGCTGCCCACAGATCTGCAGGTTCTATTTTCAGGCGCGTGACCCGGCGAGATCTGCTACTGCGATCACTCCCGATGTCGAATCGATGTACAAGAGATATCGTTGGAAAGCTATCTCGAAGTCCTTCGACCTTGTGAGACTCATAAAAATTCACAGGAGCTGTGCTTCTAATGGGCGATTTTAGAACCGGCTTGTTCTCAGTTTCAGATCAGACTGGGCAGAAACTGAGTTTCCTGAGAGTTGGCATTGACCGCAAGGTAGACCTCTGATTCAGATCTCGAGTGCTTCATGAAAATTGTAGAGGGGAGAGAGAGGAAAACGGAAATATTTCTTATGACTGAATTGGTGGAGATTTGGATGGGGAAAGCTATTTTATACTGGTAGGTAGTCGGAACTGGACAGGGGCAGACAAAATTGAAAGGGATCTGAAAGTGATTTTTAGAAAATAGGTGAAGGCCATTAGAAATTCCACTAAAATTTGTGGATGGAGGGGGAGTTCGACAGAACCTCCAATAAAATTGGGGGCTCCAGAAAAAATCAAAAAGTGGGTCGAAGATGGGATGATCAGGGTTGCTGTCACAGTAGATAGAAACCTGGCAGATCTGGAATGAAAAGATGTACGAAAATGGAAAAATGGAAATTGGAAACTAGAGGCCAAACCAAATTTTCTGGAACGTGGGTTGGATCCCTAGAACTCACCCTAAAAATTTGGCACTTAGAAGATCTCAGATCTGAGAGTTAAAATTTGTGGAAGGGGCTACTGTTGGATGAAGATAGAACTCCGATAAGGGGGCGGTGGCGGTGCGACGGCGACTCGGTGGCGGCGGCGGCGATAGATCTAAGCTTCCCACTCAGAAGAGGCTTGAATAAGAGGCTTCACACCTCTGGAGGCAGCCTTCATAGCTGCAAGAAGGGGGAGGAGAGAGGAGGGGTGCGTACCAAGCTTGGGGCATCCAAAGAAATTCCTGAATTTTATGGCATTAATTGTGTAAGAAATGAAAATTACAACTCTTTATATGACTTGACCTCCCATGGCAAATGACCTTCCATGCCCTCAGATCTAGGGTTGATGAGGGCATCTTGGGAAATCTAGGAAAATATTTCTCCCATGTGGTCAAAAGAGAAGAAAGAAAAGAAAAGAAAATAAATCAACTAGCCTAATAAAGTCAAAAGAGGGGGCGCCCCCTACATGGGCCTCTCTTGGGCCACTATGATCCAAGACCATCAAGGCCCATCCACAAGCCCACTCTATTCCAACTTAGGTGGCCCATGAGAGAGAGAAGCTTAATTGGGCCTTAAGTGGCTTAAGAACCCAATATGAAGCTTAATGAAGCCTCATAGCCCAATATGGCAATCACCCCTTAATAGACTCTAAAGGGCTTAACCCAAATGGCTTATTAAGAGCCTTACAATGAGCCAAAAATGAAAACCCCAAATAAAACACACACTACAAGCCCAAATACAATGCAAACAAGTGCTAAAACAATGCAAGTAAATGCTAAAAGTGTCCAAGACTCAAGGCGGAGATTCTAGACTATCTCCGAGTCAAACAGAAGCTGATGTAGCTCAAGTGGTGCTCCGCATAAGGTACCGATGGCTCGTCGGTTCGTGCTTCTCGCTCACTCTGGTGTCCGCACCAATTCTCCCCCGGTGGGAGAAACTCGACCCTGTCGAGTAAGGGTCTGCATCGCTCTGGTAGCGCTCCAACAGGTCCGGATCTATCTGCTGCAACTCTCCACGGGTGATCCAAATATCCTCAGTGGCAGGTCGCCCTCTCCATCGCACTAGGTATCGCTGGTAAGATCTACTCCTGGTAACTGTCACCTGCTCATCCAGTATATGATCGATATGCTCTCGCTGCCGTGGAAAGGGGGCTGAAGGTGGACACTCAGGTGTGGGATCACTCTCAATGGGAGGAGATGGCTCGAAAGGCTCACTAGGGATCACCACTGGGTCCCTATATGCAACTAGATCCGATACATTAAAAGTAGAGCTTATACCATATTCCTCGGGCAGGTCCAGAACATACGCATTGGATCCAACACGTTTCAACACTCTAAATGGACCGGCTCCGCGAGCTTGCAATTTCTTTACGGTTTCAGAGGGAAACCGTTCAGGTCTTACCCTGATCATGACATATTCACCCTCTTGGAACTCACGGTGGTGTCAATGGACATCGGCTAACTCCTTATACCGTGCATTATTGGCTTTAATGTGATGATGGATGTCGTCATGCAGACTCCTAACATGCCTAGCAAATGACTCGGCAGACTCCGACACTCGTGCATGGATGGGCATGGGAACAAGATCCACTGGCTTCCTAGGCCTACGACCTGTGACAATCTTGAATGGACTCATACCGGTAGACCTGTTAACCGAATCATTATATGCAAATTCTGCCAATGGTAATATGAGATCCCAATCCACTAGACGATCCCTGACAAGACACCTCAAAAGGTCACCCAGACTCCTATTGACCATCTCGGTCTGACCATATGTCTGGGGATGATATGCAGTGGAAAACTTGAGGTGAGTACCCAACATATGCCACAGTGTCTTCCAGAAATAGCTGGTGAATCGAACATCACGGTCAAACACTATGGTACGAGGCAACCCGAACTTGCACACCACATGAGTAAGGAATAGGCGGGCTACCCTCGAAGCATCCGAAGTCTTCGAGCAGGGAATAAAAAGGGCCATCTTCGAGAATCGGTCAACCACCACATAGACCGAATCATGCTTCCTAGAGGTACGTGGCAATCCCAAAATAAAGTCCATGCTAACATCATGCCACGGAGCATCAGGCACGTGGAGAGGCGTATAAAGGCCCGAGCTTTGCTTCTTCATCTTGGCCGTAACACATGTACGGCACTGAGCCACAATATGAGCAACATCACGCTTCAAGCTCGGCCAATAAAATCTATGCTCAACAGCCTCGATAGTCTTGTTCCGACCAAAGTGGCCGGCTAGACCTCCCGCATGTAGCTCCCAGACTAAGAAGTCTCGAACCGAAGTTCGGGGAACACAAAGCCTGCCTCCTCGAAAGAGGTAACCCTCCTGAAGCACATAATCATCAAGGTCTCTCGAGGGTCCAGCCTGGAGAGTGGTATAAATCTGACCGAAGTCAGGACAGTCAACATAGGCCTCTCTCATCTTCTCTAACCTTATGACCTCGGCACTCATGGTGGTAAGCAAACACGCTCACCGACTCAAGGCATCGGCCACCTTGTTCTCCACTCTAGCCTTATGTTTCAGCACAAATGTGAACTACAGGAGATACTCAACCCAACGGCTGTGACGCGCATTAAGCTTCTTTTGGGAATGGAGGTACCTCAGAGCCTCATGATCAGAGTATAAGACAAACTCCTGATGTAATAGATAGTGCCTCCAATGCCTAAGAGCCTGAACAACTACATAGAATTCCTTATCATAAGTGGAGTATCGTAGCTTCGCGTCATTCAACTTCTCACTGAAATATGCGACCGGGTGGGCCTCTTGACTCAACACTGCTCCTATCCCAACACCCGACGCATCACAAGAGACCTCAAACACCTTCGAGAAATCTGGCAATCGAAGGATAGGTGTCTAGGTCATGCGCTCCTTAATGTCCTTAAAGGCAGCAACTGCGGCCTTCGTCCATACAAATGTGCCCTTCCGAATACAGTCCATGATCGGGGCAGTGACGGAGATAAATCCGCGGATGAAACGACGATAGAACGTCGCAAGGCCATGGAAGCTGCGGACATCATGGACCGTACGGGGTTCCGGCCACTCACCAATGGCCCGGACCTTCTCCGAATCGGCGAAGACCCCAGTACTAGACACAATAAAACCCAAGTAGGTAAGCTGAGGTGTCATGAAGGCACACTTCTATGGGTTCGCAAACAACTGCTCTCGCCTCAGGAGTAGATAGACCTGCCGAAGGTGGTCTAAGTGGTCCCCCGTGGTGCGACTATAGATAAGGATATCATTGAAGTACACTACCACAAAGACTCTAATGAATGGTCGAAGGACCTGAGTCATGAGTTGCATTAAGGTGCTAGGGGCATTGGTCAACCCAAAGGGCATAACCAACCACTCATAGAGACCATCCTTGGTCTTGAATGTGATCTTCCACTCATCACCTGGCCTAATCCTCACCTGATGGTAGCCACTCTTAAGATCAATCTTTGAGAAGATAGTGGCACCAGCCATCATGTCTAGCTTGTCATCCAGGCGGGGAATAGGGAACCTATACATCACGGTGATTTTGTTGATGGCACGGCTATCAATGCACATTCTCCACGTGCCATCCTTCTTCGGGGCGAGTAATGCAGGAACAACACATGGACTCATGCTCTCCCGAACAGACCCTCTCTGCATCAACTCATTGACCTGCCGTTTTAGCTAGGCATGTTCCGTGGGGCTCATGCGATTATAGGGAAGGTTGGGTAATGAGGAGCCCGGAATCAGGTCGATAGCATGCTGAATATCCCGCATGGGTGGGAGTCCCTCGGGAAGCTCCTCGGTAAAAATATCTGCAAACTCCTGCAGAATAGGAATGACATCGGGTGGGAGTTCACCCTCGGGATTCGGCTCCACCTCTCGGAC
The DNA here is from genome assembly GCA_022559845.1 of Amorphophallus konjac. Lineage (NCBI taxonomy): Eukaryota > Viridiplantae > Streptophyta > Magnoliopsida > Alismatales > Araceae > Amorphophallus > Amorphophallus konjac. The sequence goes on from CM040122.1 coordinate 364,803,550, forward strand.
CGTAATAGCAAATATAGGGCAGCCCCGACTAGCATCCCGCTCCATTTCCCGGGAGCTAATCAACATCAACCTCCTAGTCGAGGGCTCGCCTGGGCCAGATGTAACGGTCATAGCCCGAGCTGGGGATGGGGTGCTGGGCCCGGGGACGGAAGGCTCCGGAGTACTAGGGCCAGTAGGACCCCTAACTGATGGGCTCTTGGGCTGATGGGGGTGGAGAGTAATCCGTTGGCCAGCATGGTCGAAGGTACAGGTGATCGACCGGCCATGTAGCGTGGCATCCCGATCAAATAACCACGGCCTACCAAGGATAATGCTGCCCACCTCCATGGGAAGGACATCACACCAGATATCGTCACGGTAGGCACGGAACTGTAGTGGGACCAGACACCGCAGCCTCATCGGAATGGAGGTGGAATCCACCCAAGATACTCGATAGGGGCAAGGATGATCCACGAGTGTAAGACCAAGACTGGAGATAGTGCCCGTGGAGATTGCATTGATGCAACTCCCACTATCGATAATCACCTTACAAACTTGCTTGCCCAGCCGACAGAATGTATGAAAGATAGTGGTCCGTCGCCAGTCATCACTGGCCTGTGGCTGGGTGAGAATACACCTGACGACCCCCAAGTGGGTATCATCCGGATACTGGGCATCCTGGCCATTACCTTCGACCTCATAGTACTCGTCAGCTAGCTCTAGATCTGCTTTATAGCTGACTAATTCGAGGTCTGTAGGGGTGGTATCCTCGGCTTATGTGTCCCCAATAACAAGAGACTGGCGGGTGGGACACTGGTTGGCAAAATGGCCAAACCCATTGCAGCGATAACACTGCTGCCGTGATCCACTAGGCTCCCCAATCATGGGTCCTTTCCCCTTATCCTCTCGACGGATAGGAGGTGAAGGCAACAAAGGACGGGCCGGAGGTGCGGGTGCCGGTGGACGGGCTGTGGGTGCCGTAAGTTGTTGGGGACGAGGAAGGTCCCTCGGGGGTGGAGGGCGAGGCCTAGGAGCGAAAGGCTCGGGACGAGTGGGCTCCGAAGGTCGGGCCATGGGGGCCCTCGAATATGTGCCAGAAGAGCCACGGGGCTCGACACTACGAAGGAGAAAGGAACCCAACCGATGGGGAGACTCGAACTCGGCCTCGAACTACTCCAATTCGAGAGCAACCTGATACGCTTGTTCCAAAGTGGTCACATTACGGTGAAAAAGTTCGTATTGATAGTTTGGCCGCAGACCTCTCCGAAAGCGTGATATGGTCATGGTGCTCTCTTCCGTAACTCCACACCGCAAATAATACTCATCAAACTCGGCGGTGTACTCGGTCATGGATCGGATTCCTTGGGAGAGACTTTGCCATTTGTCTATGAGACGTTGGCAATATGAGGCAGGAAGGTACTGAAGTCCCGCGATCAATGACACCCAAGAGGGGGGTGAATTGGGTGTTTACAAATTTTAAAGAAACTTTTGGCTTTTTACAAAATATGTGATAAATATTAATTAGCAATTTGAAAAATTTTTAACCAATTCTCTCAATCTCTCCATTCCCACACGACCATATAATGAATACAATCAAACCACGCAAAAAACACACAATGCACAGCGGTTTTTAAGGTGGTTCGGATGCAACGACGGCAATCCTACGTCCACCCCTCACCAAACCCGGTGAGGCTTCACTCGGGGATAAATCCCCAAACGGAGACGACGCTCCAACCACACACGCAGGACGACACCTGCACACATACACGGGGACGCGCCCCAACACACACACACACACACATGGAGACGAGGTCTCCAACACGACCTGACAACTGGATCAACGACACACACACTTGCTGCGACAATTGCAGCACTTTACACACACAAACACTATGATTTGAATAAAACCACACACACACGTAGATCTAGGAAGACCTACGCACACACGAATGGAACACCACGATGACCACACACTACCACGGATCTGAGACGATCCACACACACACTGATGTTTGCAGTTTATGAGAAACACAAATGAAAAACACTATGCACAACATGCTAAAACGAATAAACCACAGTTTAGAATGCTCCTGATTAAGGCTCCCCCTGAGTGCGTGCTTCAAATCTTCCGTTGATTACTTCTTTACTTGAATGGTTTAAGACTCGACTTGAATGGCCTTGTATTGAATGTAGGTTTCCTTGCACGGAGTACTGTTCACTGCTACAGTACTTCTTCTTCTCTTCACTTGGACAGCCTTCCCTTAAGCTCTTCTTAAGACCCTTGCTTGATTGGAACTCCCTGGTGTGAGCGACGTCACGCGGTTCGGAGATGAAGACGGAGAGAGCGGAGCACACGGGCTCCTCTTTTGCTTTTATCCTAGTGCTTTAAGCTGCAACACAAAGAGATCAAGAGAGAAGAGAGAAGGGGCCACCACGGGAGATTACTCCGGCGGGGCGAGCGGGACAGATATAATGCAAAAATCAAATAACGGAAATTGAAACGGCCATTGCGGGAAGCAACTCGTCACGGCCTCAAGAATATAACAGTTGGAAGAATAACACGTAATATAATGGCGGGAATTTAAACGGCCATTGCGGGAGATGACCCTCCGCGACCTCGAGAATATACCAGATATAAGAGACAGATATGAAGAATAACACGTAATATAATGACAGAAATTTAAACGGCCATTGCGGGAGATGACCCTCCGCGGCCTCGAGAATATAACAGATATAAGAGACAAATACGAGAGTGATGCAGATTATGAAGAATAAAATTTAAACGGCTATTGCGGGAAGTGACTCGCCGCGGCCTCGAGAATATGGCAATTATAAGAGACAAATGTGAGAAAGAGGCAGAAGATGAATGACAAAAATTAAACGGCCATGGCGGGAAGTAACTCTCCGCAGCCTCGAGAATATAAGGTGATCGCCAGGGGTCGAGGACCCCAAAATAGAAAGAGATCGCGCCTACCTCAAGAGCGGGAGACAGTGGGTTGCTTCTTCCTCTCCTACCGGCCGGCCGACGGAGAGGGCTTTCCTCGGTTACCCTTGCAAAACAATAGACAATAAACGAACGAAATTAGAAAACGGCAGTGTAGTAACAATTCCTTGCAATAAAAGTAACGAGATCGTGACCTGACACACACCTGGTTGGTGTGGTTTTAAACCCCTCTCGGACTCGAGTAGGAGGAAAATGCGATGACGAATGCGAGAATTATGCAAGAGGCGACGCCCTTATGAAGGGAGATAGAGGATGTGGTATGATGAATGTAAAGAACTATAGGGAAAAAGGGGAAGAAATGGCTTATTGGATGAGCCGATGGTGAGATCCGGCGGAGCTTCGGCAGCGTGGGGACGACGTGGAAGCGCGGTGGACGAAGACATCCTTCCTCTCGCGAGCCTGGACACCCGAGAAGCCGTCAGGACCTCCTCCTACAAAAAGACCCCATGGGTTAGAAAAATGACTCCGGCAGCCTCTAGGCTCCGGCAGCCTATCGGATCGCTTCTTAGCTCCCTCAGAACTGAGGGGGTGGGCCTCTATTTATAGGGCTCCGGAGGGTGGAGGCGTCAAGGTCCCTGGACACCTCCATCAGGGCCGAAGTAGTATTTTATTCTATTTTTATTCATTTTTTTTAATATATTCATGGAGGCGTCCAGGGTCCCGGACGCCTCAATAAGGTCCACCGAACTCCACCGAAAGCCCACGCGATTTGGCACAACGCGTGGTTTTGTGAGCGGCGCCTCATGATTTCAGAAATGGGCGCGTCCAGCTGTCTGGACGCTTCCACAATTGGCTTTTTTCACACACTACAAACCGTCGGTCGGTGGACGGGGAACGGTGGGCAAGTTGATGGAGGTGTCCAGAGTCTTGGACGCCTCCAAAAAATATATTTTTTATTTTTGTTTTGTTTTTATGCCAAAGCTGGCATTTTTATATTTTTTATAATTGTTTCATGGAGGCGTCCAGGGGCCTGGACGCCTCCATAATTATATATATATATATTATGTATTTTTTGTCTTAAAAAATAAATTAAAGTAATGGAGGTGTCCATGGGCCTGGACGCCTCCATTAAGACCCCCCGGGTCAGCTCCCCGGCGGGCACCCTTCCTGGTTCCAGAATTCTTTGGCGTGTCTGAATGGTGTTGATGCCGTCCGAATGCTGCAACGAGACGATTCCGGATGCCAAAAAGGGCGGAAGAAGATTCAAGAAAAGGAAGCACTCAAGTGATTCAAAAATGCGTAAGTCGTCGCGGGGCGTCGTACAGTAATATGAGACTTTCTCAGGAGACGTCAGGAAAGGCCTGTCTACAGCTGCCCCGCCTTGGCGTCTGCTTTGCAAGGGAGTGACACGTAATGGAAGGGTATCGAAGTGAATTGGAATGAAGTGTGAGCGGACTGATAAGTTGATGCCAAGGTGTGATGAGACGCGCTTTTGACGTTACTGTTTGGAATCTTTCCTGAAGTTTCAATGAGGCGACCTAGAAGGAGGTCTTTCAAATTTTGACGATTTACTTGGACGGAGATCAAATAAGGGAAGGTGAGATGTGCGCTCAGGCAGGAAATAAAAATAGACCAACTTCTCGGTGTGGAAGTATCTGGGTCATAAACGTGCAGGTTTCACCTTCGGTGAGCGGTTACCAGTCAATGTGGAAGTGCTGCGGCCAAGGTGGGTCAAACAAAGTAAAAAGTAAAGAAATATATGAGAGTCTGTCCAAACAAGGGTCTCCTTTGGAAGAGAAGCATAGGGCCGTTTCAAGGAAACTCAGTATTTCATTCGGAGTGGAATATCTCATATTTGTAGGAATTGAAACACAACGGCTTTCACAATCGAATCACTTGAATGATCTTCCGCAATAAATCAAAGTCTATATGCATGCATGCTGGGTTTAAATAAAAATTTAAAACAAACTAAAATAGAAAATAGCCAAGGATAATATTGTCAACTTGTTAAGAATGGGTCAGGATACCGATCCGGTGAGCTAACACTGGGCTGGGGCCCGTTTATCCGCGCACCAACTCACTGAATGGAACCGTCGTCCCCATGCTATCACAAGTTAACGGCCTATCCGTACAACCCAAATTCTTCCGGGATCATCACTGTTTTTGTTGAAGGGGAACTCAAATCCTAGATTCGTTCGGGCCGCGAGGTCCTTGACATGTTCTAGTAGCATAGGTATCATATACTACGATGCATGACATGGTGGGACCAACCATTGAAAGGTGGGACAGAAGATAGGACAAAGACGTCCGTTAGTAAAACCTGCACAGACCAGCATGGATTAATAACATCAGAAAGTAACAGAATCGTAACAGAATCACACCACAATGGAAAGGAGATCTAGCCAAAATCCTAACACTGACCGCTGATGTGACATGTTCTGTCCTGTAGCGATCTTCCCTTCCTATAAGAACTCCCCTTAGGCTAGTTCATTCAAATGCACCAAGGTGGGTTTTGGAAGCTCGGGAGAGGAAGGAGAGGAGAATCTAGAGATCTCAGGATGGAAGGAGAGTCTTCCCGTGTTATGAAGAGGAGCAGGCCTGACAGCGAGATTAGGCGACTCTCTGACCTCGAGGGTCATCTCAGCGGGATGATCATGTCGCATATGGTAAGCTGATTCATTTCAACTTTTCTCCTCTTGAACCTTCTTCTCACTTGCTCCCTTCCTCCTTCTTTCTTTTCCTTTTTCAGCCATATCCACTCTTCCCAGGCCCGAGGAAGTTTTCCAAATTACCATGGCTTTCAAAGTTAACTTCCAACATATCCATCGGCATGAGGGCCATACTCTCGAAGTGGCATCTGCAGGGGCTCCTTATTCACGCCAAACACTACGAGAAGATTCGTATGGACTGGGCGGCTATGGGCGCACTAGTGGAGATCTGGCATCCCCAGACCCACACTTTTATCTTCCCGACCTTCGAGGCGACCATCCTCCTCGAGGAGGTGGAACTTCTGCTCGGATTGAAGAAATTCAAGAGTGACGGGAAGGTGAAGGCTATGCGGATGCTGACACGGGGGACTTCCGAAAGCGTCCTTGGAAGCTTCATGCCGCCCGACGCAGCCCGAAAGGTTTGTACTCAAAAGGGAATTGATTTGCAAAAGCTCGCGGAATGGGTCATGGAGGCCCTGAGAGGGTTACCAGACGATGACTATTTGGAGGGAATCATGAAAGGGTTCACCATTTGTCTGGCGGGTGCTCTCTTGTTTCCTTATACCGACAACATGGTGGAGGAAGACCAACTTAGTGCTATCTGCGGGATCTGGCATGGAAAGAGGGTGGGACCCGCTGTCCTTGCCTACCTGTATAGTGGCCTTACTGCCTCGAGCATGGGTAAGCCTCCTTTTGGTTGCGCACATGTCCTGAATTGCTGGCTGGATTTGCATTTCAAGTTTGATCACCGTGAGGGAATGCCAACCGCTTCGAAGCTCTTCCAACAAAGCCCCCTTTATCACATAGCCGACGTGTTAGGCTTCGGTGGCACCGTGGCGAACCGTGTTCCGTGGCTAAAGAGACGTGAAGACTGGCGGTCTCACTTTCGAACCGTGACACAAAGCTTCTTCTCTTATGCACCGGCATGTTTACTCCTGCTTAAGCTCCTCATGAGGTCTTCTTGTGAAGTTGATCTCCAACTGATTGGTGCGACCGAGTTTGTCCTTTACAACGCGCATCGGTGCTGCCTCCAGATCAGCATTCCACGTCATTCGTTCCCACTACCGACTGGCATCGTTCCTTTGAAGAAGAGAGAGTTGGGCACTGAAGCAGATGCGAAGGAAGCGAAGGCCGTCAAAGCACCCTGGAAGACAAGTGTTGCGGGAAAGGCCTTAGCGCATGTGGGGGAAGAATGCGAGCTGTGGAGGGCTTATGTAACTGAACTGGGGAAGTTAAGGCCTAAGGCGCCTAAGCCCCTGATGTAACTCGTCCTGCTTTCTGATGGAATAAAATATGGAATTTGGATGTTTCGGACCCCCGTCCCCCTAATTATTATTTTTTTGTGATTTATTTTTCTTTGTGTTTTTTTATTTTTGTTACGCTTATCTGGAATGATTTTTCTTTTTATTATTATTTTCTTTTTTCTCTCTTTTTTTTCTTTTTTTTGAAATTTTTATTATGGGGGCGTCCAGAGTCCTGGACGCCCCTAAGCTTTTATTTTTATTTTTAAAATTTTTATTTTTGGGGGGCATCCAGGGTCCTGGACGCCCCTAATTCTTTTATTTTTATTTTAAAATTATTATTATTATTTTTTTGGGGGCGTCTAGGGTCTTGGACGCCCCTATAATAATTTTTTTTAATTTTTGGAATTTTTTGTTTGGGGGCGTCCAGGCGCCTGGACGCCCCTACTTTTTTTAAATTTTTTTTAAAAAAAGAAAAAAGTGGGGGCGTCCAGGCGCCTGGATGCCCCAAAAAAGGGTGATTCCTTATATAAAGGGGGGCCTCACCCCCCCTTCCACTTCTACTGTTCATTCTGACGACTTGTTCACTCTAAACGACCCATTCCCAGTTCCAATGGAGCAAGGAGGCCCGAGCCAGGGTGGAGAGAAGCGGAAACGACGGGCTCGTCGTCCGAGGAGGTCGAGGGATCATGCAGAGGAGGCTACCGCAAGAGAGGAGATCGCTGCGGAAGAGGAGATAGCCACGGAAAAGGAGGTGCCTCCTTTGGCCGTGGAGGGCCCTGCGGGCGCTGGCGACGCGGGAGAGGACGAGCACGATCCGGTAAGCCCCTTAGACTTCCATTCTATTCGTTCACTAGGCTAAACGGGTGGACGAGAGGCTGTGTGGAGAAGGCCGAGGAGTGGGGGAAGGAGGCGTCCAGGGGCCGGGACGCCTCCAAAAATTTTTATTTTTATTTTTATTATTTGGTTTTTTGGGTTATTACGTAAATAAAATAAATAAATAAATAAAAAATAAGGAGGCGTCCAGGGCGGTGGACGCCTCCACGATAATATATATTATTTATTTATTTTTGTTTTGATATTTGTTAAAAAAAGAAATAAAAAAATAGGAAGGAGGCGTCCAGAAGGTTGGACGCCTCTAAAAATATATATATAATAAATATTATGTACAGTGTTATTGTTTATTATTATCCATGATTATGATGTGTTGCCCTGTTGGTTTTGTGGTGTGCAGGGCGTGATGAAGGGCCGGATCAGCTGGTCTTTAGTGGTGGCAGCGTACCGTGGGCTGCCAGACTTCCAGAGGGCGCGTGTGGACGCCATGGGCTTTGGAGCCTTCCTCAGGATCGAGCCCTTCCGGCTCGACCTTCCTCTTATCCAGGCATTGAGGGAGCGGTGGCATGCGCCGAGTCGGGCGTTTCTGATGCCCTGGGGGCACATGGTGCCGACACTTGAAGACGTAGCTCGGATCACCGGGCTACGAGTTGACGGAGAGGCGGTCAGCGGGGTCACCTACCCCGACTACCGAGAGAGTGCCCTGGACCTGCTGTGGTTAGAGACGAGCGTGACCGACATAGACAGCAGGGTAGTCGGCCGAGTGGAGATTATGGAGGCGCTCGGATTCGTCGACCCGCGCTAGCGGGTTAGCGAGACTGGAGCGGAGTTTCTGGCACGACTGGAGGGAGATGCCCGTGCAGCTTTCACCCAGGACCCGAGCGAGCGGGAGCTGGTGGATCTAGACCTCCGGAGGTTTCTTTTCTTCTTCCTGGGCCGCCTTCTGCTGGGGACGAAGGGGGATGGCATCCACTGCCGCTTCCTCGGGATCCTGGCGGACCTGGATAGAGTGGGACACTATGCGTGGGGAGCGGCTCTGCTTGCTCATCTGATCGCCGATCTCTCCCAGACTTCGGAGAAGGAGACGACAGTCAGTGGCTTCGCACCTTTTCTCCAGGTAAACATTTTTTTATGCATTCTATCGTAGTTAAATATGTAATTATTGTACTAATGATGTATGATGGATGTAGGTGTGGAGCTATTACTATTTCTCGATGGGGAGGGCTAGGCATGGGAACAGGAGAGTCGTGCCTCTGGCGCGACGGTGGAGGCCGGTCGTGGTTGCAGCACCCCACAGCTACCAGCTGGCGTCGCTTCGTCGGGAGCTGAGCGAGTATCTCGAGGCCATGGTATGATGCGTATATATTTTTTTTTGGTGTTTTTATACATGTGACTGAATGGTAACTAACATGATGTATGTATGGTGATGCAGGTGGTGTGGAGACCCTACCTGGGCATGGGCGACGCTGGCCAGCCTTGGGTTGTAGCGGGTCTTCCTCGTTTCGGGCGGGACGTGTGGGTCCATTGCCTGAACGAGATCGAGCCGCTGCGGCTCAGACTGGTTATGAGGACGTTGGGGCTAGCCTAGGAGTGGGTTGATGTAGATGAGCCGGCCCGCATCGGGCGGAAGACCAAGGGGAAGGCGAAGATTGTGGACTGGCGTACGCGCTTCTCAGTACAGTACCAGGACTGGCAGCAGGGCGGGGCCCCAGTGGTGTCCCATGTACAGGACAGCACTGATTACATGAGACGGTATCGAGCTACGTACGGGGACCGCCTCTCCCTCGGTGGTATGGCAGGGGTAAGTGTGAAATGAAAATGCTTCATTCTTCTATGTGTGTATGCATGTGATACTAACTTATATGCCATGCAGGATGCTCATGACGACATGATCGCCGACCTGTGGGCCCAGTTGGCGGACGCCAGGCGGCAGTTGGTGGCCATCCGACAGGAGTTGGAGATCCTGTTGAGTCTATGCAATGCATTTTTTATGACCTGGATTTCGATGCTTAGCCTCTGACTGTCGTTTGCCCCGTGTTTCAGCGGGCCCACCAGGCAACAGCAGTCGGGACGGCTGGTGGAGCGGGTTACAGTTCGTGGGGCCCTCCCCCGGAGATATCTGTCCTTCAGGAGCAGCTGGCGTATGCGGTGGCTCGGGCTGAGGAGGCCGAGCGTGACCGCGAGGCTCGAGTGAGTGCTTGCTTGGCCCTGACCCTCTTCTAGCTGCTTTCCTTTTATCACTGCTCTCTTACGGTGCATGCGTGTTTGGACAAGTGGCCGAGATTAGGGAGGCCCTGTCCCGTGCTATTCGTGCCGAGCAGGAGCGCGATGCTCGGGTGGCGGAGCGTGACGCGCGGATTGTGGAGCTGGAGGAGGAGCGGCGACGGGAGGCTGAGGAGCTCCCTCGTGACGTGTTGGATCTGCGGATTGCCCTCGAGCTGTCGAGGAGAGAGGCGATGAGAGAGAGAGAGGGAGAGGGATAGGGAGAGCGTAGAGAGAGAGGGAGAGGGATAGGGAGATCCTAGAGAGAGGGAGGGAGAGGGATAGGGAGATCATAGAGAAAGAGAGGTAGTACAGGAGGGCAGAGCGACATCGAGATTGGGACGAGAGGAGGGCTCTAGTGGCCCTGGTGTCGGAGCTCCGACTGAGTCTTGGTACGGCGGAGGGGAGACTTCGGGAGAGTGAGGAGCGGTATCAGAGGGCGAAGAAGCGCGGGGCGCGACTTCGTCAGTCTGGTTCCTTTTCCGTGGGCAGCTTTCTAGTTTCTTCGGCCGAGGAGCATCACCGCACCTTGGAGGCTGGCATGGTGCCACCTGGGGAGGCGAGCACGGCTTCTCAGGGTTCGCAGAGGCCCCCTAGGGATCCCCGTCAGAGGAGGGAGGAGAGAGATGACCAGGAGGGTGATGGCGAGAGTTAGAGAGTTGCTTGTACACTCCACCCTCCTTACTGCATGATGTACTTTCGACTATTATATGAAATGAAAATGGCTTTCTTGTGTTGTGTGTACCTTTCCTCTCTCACTTTTCTGCTGCACCGAGTTGTTTCGAGGCATGCCTTACGAGACTTTGCCCTGAACAGCGGGGAACTGCGCTTTACACGGGGGGATTCTAATTCCTTTCTCCCCCTTTTTTGGGCGCGTCCAGGCGCGAGGACGCGTCTTAATCCTCGAATTCAAATTTAAAGCGCCGGGTGGCCTTTCTTCTCCCGTGCCTTACCCGCAAACGAGCCCGCCTTCCGCCGAAACTCGCTCACCCATCTTTGCCTTCTTCCCCTCGATCGATGGAGTTCGGCGGTCTGGACCACGGCGAAGGTGGAGAGGGACGCGGGACCCCTCGCCCAAGGAGGGACGCGCGAGAGCACGGAACGGCGTCCATGGTGGAGGAAGGGCCGCTTCGGGCCCCCGAGGGACCCAAGGGGCCCAATGGCGCGGAAGGAGGTGAACACGGCTCGGTGAGTGCTTCGGTTTCCCCTTCTTTGATCTATTTTGTGTTTTGAAGCGAGGCGTGCGAGGGGGGAAAGGGTTCGACGAGTGTTGCACTCAAATGATGGACGCGTCCTAGGGGACGCGTTCTTTGTTATGATGTGAGGCCCTTCTTTCTTGGTGCAGGACATGGCGAGGACCCTGGGCCTGGCCGATGAGTGGGCGAGTGCAGACAAGCCGAGCCGCGTCAGGAAGGAGAGTCGCGGCAAGGCGAAGTTTGAAGACTGGCGCATACGTCTCCCTGGACAGCAAGGGAGCGTACTGGTGCAGGATAGTTCCGACTTCCTGTGGCAGCAGAGAGAGAGTTACGTGGGTCTTCCCCGAGCCTGGGATACGCGCGACGTCAACGGTTCACGTGCCCAATTAGCCGAGGTCAGGCGGCCGCTGGCCGCCACTCAATAGGAATTGTCGCTCCTGGTAAGCTAAGTGCTGCATTTTCTATTTTTTAATGTGGAGCTTAGCTGACAGCTGTTGTTTGTTCGTTCCAGCGTGCCCAGCAAACAGCGATGGTGGGAGTGGCTGGCGGTGCATCTTCCAGTTCCTCGACCCCTTTTCTTGAGATTGCCTCCCTCCGGGAGCAACTTGCCGGTGCGGTGGCTCGGGCTGCCCGGGTGGAAGAGGAGCGTGATGCCTGGGTGACGACTGTAGTAGAGCTGCGACATCGCGGTGAGGAGAGATCTTCTCCAGACATCCTGGATTTAAGGGTTCTTCTGCAGATGATGAGGAGAGAGGCAGAGAGAGAGAAAGCCGAGAGAAGGTCCGAGCGACAGCGAGATCAGGCCGAGAGGAGGGCCTTGGAGGCCCAGGTGAGGGAGCTCTAGCTGGGCCTTCAGGTCGCGGTGCAGAGGCTAGGAGCGATGGAGACGCGCTACGAGAGAGCGCGAGAGTTCAGGGAGCGACTGCGCCAGTCTGGTCGCTTTGCCGCTAGTGGCTTCTTCGCCTCGCCAGGGGAGGAGCAGCGAGTCATTACTGTGGAGCCGGCGCCACGAGGCGAGGCGGGTGCTACTGCACGGGGATCCAGGAGGCTTCTGAGGGACCCCCACCTCAGGGGAGAGGAGAGGGACGCCTAGAGGGACGAGCATGAAGATAATGGCAAGAGTTGGCGAGCTAGTGGACCCGCCTCCTCTCTATGATTGTGATGTTTATGACAGCTTATGTAGAATTATGAATGGAGTGATTTGATTTTCTGCTGCTTGTTTGTTCTCTTGTGCGTTCCCTCTTCGCCATGCTTCCTTTGTACTGTTTGCATGTGATGTGCCTGCCGAAACCTCGCCCTAGAACGGAAAAACGCGTCTCGCTCCGATCCCATTTTACAGAAATCTACTGCGGGAGTCAACAAAGACGGCCCTAGCTTTTCTTCTCGGGCGGTTTGCCAGCCTTTACAGACAACCTTCAAAAGGATAGGGCATCTTGTCCAAACAATCACCTTGTGTGAGTGGTGAAGTAACACATGTGGGATCGTATGGTAGGTGCCGTACCACAAGGGCTATTGGAGGGATCTTGCTCGGCACTCCTCCCTTTTTCTATAAATATCCGCTCTTTTGTTCTCCCAGGGTCCTTGAGAGCCAACTCGAGGAGTACAGATTCCCACAGAAGAGGAGGGATTCAAAATCCTGAAGTCAAGATGGAGGGTGAATCTTCCCATTCCTCGAAGAGGAGCAGGTCCAGCGGTAGCAGTTCCAGGAAGCTCTCGGATCTCGAAGGGCACTTCAGCGAAAGGACCCGATCGTAACTCGTAAGCCAAGTTTTCCTGCCCTTTTTTCCATTCTTTTTTCTTCCTTTCTTTCTGACCAAACCTCCTCTCCATTCCCTGCATGCGTAGAGTGTGATGAAATCACATATCTCATGGGAGTTGGTAGTGGCAGCATACCGACGTCTCCCAGATTTTCAGAAGGTGAGGCTAGACGTGATGGGATTTGGCACCTTTCTTCGGGTCGAGCCGCTCGAGCTCGACCTGGTCTTGATCCAAGCCTTGTGTGAGAGATGTGACCCAGTGAGTCGGGCATTCCTGATGCCCTGGGGGCACATGGTGCCCAGCTTGGAGGATGTGGTCCGGATCACAAGCCTGAAGGTGGAGGGCGAGGCAGTGACCGGGGTCACTTATGCGGATTACCGAGAAGGTGCTCGGAAGCTACTGGGTTTGGACCTAGATGGTCGGAAAAACAGGTCGGTAGCTAGGGCGTCCCTCATGGATGCATTAGGGCTCACCGACACTCGTCGGTGGGACGACGAATCCTCAGAAGAGTTCATTGAATGGATGGAAATAGGATGCCGTGCCGTGTACTGCACAGATTTCGGCAACTGGAAAAGATGCAACATAGATTTGAGGAGATTTCTCATCTTCCTTTTGGGGAGATTGGTACTGAGCTCGAAAGGGGACGGTATCCAATGTCGCTTCCTGGAGCTGCTATCAGACCTTGAAAGAGTAGGATAATATGCCTGGGGAGCTGCCATGCTGGCACACTTGTTTGCAGGCCTGTTCCAAGAAGCGGATCGTGAGATGGCTGTAAGTGGTTTCACACCATTCATCCAGGTATTTTTGGTTTTGCTTGTTTTGTATTTTTTTCTTATTTTTGCAAGGTACTGATGACCTACGCTGAGCAGTTGTGGAGCTATTATTACCTCCCCATGGGGAGAGCTCGGCATTGGCGACCCGCGATGGTGCCGCTAGCCAGGCGGTGGGAACCCATCATGAGTGCGGCACCCCTAACCTACCAACTGATGGTGCTAAGATGGGAGCTACAGGAGTTCCCTGCAGCGATGGTAAACTAGAGACCCTACTCAGACATGGTCGATGCCGACCAGCCGTGGGTTCTAGCAAGTCGTGTCCGATTCGGACGGGAATTGTGGATGCACTACCTGAATGAAATCGAGCCGCTTCGGCTACGATTGGTTATGAGGACTTTGGGACTGGCTCAAGAATGGGTGGATTCAGCTGCGCCACCTCACGTTGGGAGAGAGACGCGAGGACCGGCGACCTGCATTGACTGGCATGTGCGATTCCCCGAACAGTACGAAGACTGGCAACGGGGTGGCATAATCGTGGAATTACAGGCACGGGATAGCGAGGATTACCTACGTCTATACAAGACAAGGTACGCAGAGCGGTTCCAACCCCGGGGACTTGCGGAGGTAGGTCTCCCCTTTTTCTCTTTTCTTCTTTCTCCCTTTTTTGATTTTCTGGTGGAAATGCTGACTCGTATGGCTGCAGGATATCCGTGATACGATGATAGCAACTTTACGAACTCGCTTGGCAGAGATGGAGCACCAGTTGGGCGATGCCCGCGGAGCTATGAGTGCCTTGGTAGGTGTACAGTGCGTTCCTAATTAAAACCCCAGATTCCAGATGTTGGCTGCTAATTCACGCGGTCGTAGCATGCCCAGATTGGCGCAGCTTCCCCAGCGATGGGAGTAGGTGGTGCCTCTTCCAGCTTGTGAATTCTCACCTCAGAACTTGACTTGCTTCATGAGCAACTTGCTCACGTCATGCAGCGTGCTGCGGAGGCAGAAGGGATGCTCTGTATACAGGTAAAAGTTTCAGTGTTGAGTTCTCTTTGTTTACGCCTTATCGCGTATCTGAGATGGTACACTCGCAGGAAAAGGAGACGGAAGAAGCGCTTACCCAAGCTGCGCAGAGGGAGGCTAGGATAGCAGAACTGGAGAGGGAACTGTGACGTCGTCCTGATGACGACTCCTCTAGGGATGCCGTGGAACTGAGGATCACTCTCCAGTTGGAGAGGGAAGACCGTGAGAGAGAACGTGCAGAGAGAGAAAGAGACGCAGAGAGAGAAAGAGCCAACAGATTGACTGAAAGGGAGAAATGAAGGGCCATGGAGGCCCAACTATTTGAACTCCGAACCAGCCTTGGTCTTGCTGAATAGTGGCTGAGAGATGGTGAGGAGCGCTACCGAAGAGCACGAGAGCGTGGCTTTCGTGTTGGTAGCTTCTCTGCTGTTTCCGTGGATCAACGCCGGTGTGTGGGAATAGGAAGGGGAATACAGAGCGGTAGGAGTACCGCTTTTCGTAGTTGGGTAGCACCCTTGAGAGCGTTTTGCCCGGAGAGTAGTGGGACGAGTGATGCAGAGAGAGAGGGCGGAACTTGATGTAATTTTTTATTTTGGAAAGGAATAAAATACAAGGTTTGGTCTGTTTGGTTTTCACCTTTACTTTTGTCGCCTCGAATCCCTGCACACATCACTTAAACAAACAAATCAGAATTTCTGTTCTGACTTGGCCCCTTGCTCAATAAGCAAATGGTCACATTGACTGTCCTTGATAACTGGTCAAGGGGCCAAGCCTTTATTTAAGGAAGGCGAGAGAAAGATGCAGTGATGATAAATGCGACAGGCAAGCACACGAATGCAAGCGGTATTAAAAGTGAGATGCTGCACGCAAATGCAATCATGCAAAATTGATTTGTTTTTTTTTTATATTTGGCATTTTTTTTATTTTATCATAAAAAAGATTTTTTTTGTTTGCAAATATATACATATTCTCTTTTCCATTTTTTTGTAGCTTTTATTATAAAATTTTTTTGTTGCTAATGCCTGTCAAGCACCCAAATGGCACCCAACCAATACGAGAACAGCGGTTTCTTACTGACCTCCCAAGTATCCTAAGTGCACATCTAGGTTGATTTGGGCCTCTAGACCTCTCGAATGATGATGCCGCCGGCTAAGACTTACCCTGATGACAATACCGTCATGCCATGCTTAGGCTCCCAGTCGCTTCCGACCACAGGGATTCACTCAAAAGGTGTTTGAGGTAAGAGATTTGCCCGACCCGGGTCTATTTCCTCACAACTCTAGATGGTATATGATGGAACACCCTGGAACCCCAATGACCAACCGCACGACGCTGACCCGGAATCAGACGCCGTCGCACCCATAGGTGACGCGCTTGCATTGGCCTAAGCCCGAGGTTAAACAAGAAGACATCAAGGTGGTAAACAGGGGTCTTGACCAGCCAGAAACACGGAGACTCCTTCGCAGCGATAGCTTTTGCTTTTCAAAGTAGGCAACCAAATGTGTATATTAAAATAAGGTCGCAGACCCTGGGCAGTTTTCACCCTTCAGAAACTCCATCGAACCTTCATCTTTAGAGGGAGAAGGAAGAGTGTAGGGGATAAACCTCCTGAGAGGACCGGCAAAGCCGTTAACCCGGCGAGCGAATAAGGGCCCATTAACTCTTTCCTTTCGGACAACTTCGGACCAAATCTCGAGCATTTACATTCCATAGCCCCCCCCCCTTTTGTGGATTCGAACTTTTGCTTTGAGGGGTTCCATTTATCGCATCAGGCACGGTCACGACCAGGCTCTTGATTTTGATTTTGTATTTCTTTTTGTGAGGGAGATATAGTCGTTTGACGTTTGTGGGCTCCCTTTCGTATGCCTGCGGGGACACTGCCCTCTTCTCGTGCTCTGATCGATGCTCGAGGAAATGGATCCTACTCTTGCCCTTGGGGTTTGAGTTTCGGTTTCTCATGCTCAGCGTTTTAAGGGCGCCGACTGTCTCATTTGGTCGAAGAGAAAAGAATAAAGATTACAGCTTCCGAGATCTTCTGGGTGGGGCCCCACCGTAGGTGATGCTACCGACTTTTTTTTTGAATAAAATACATAAGTGAGCACATGTTAGCTTCCTTCGAGCGAGCATAGGCCGACGTGGCCGGACAGGGATCTCCACGGTTCTGGCAAACCAAGACCCGGTGCCTACCAAGCCTTAATGGGCCCTATCCTAACATGAAGGTTAGATGCAGTGACTTGACTACATGGTGACCACCAGGCATTGGCATTTTGAATTTTCCATATTTTTAGTGGTTTTAATATTTCTTTGTTTTTGATGTTTTCTATCTTTTCATCATTTTTTTGTTTTGTGCTAAGGGTAGTATTTCTTAAGATAAAGCCCATTCCAAGGGTGGGGTAACTCGGTCCCTTCGGCGTTGACTAGCTTGTAGGCATTGCCAGGGTACACGGCTTGAATTACAAATGGTCCTTCCCAATTGGGTTGGAGCTTAGAACGCGGACCTCCAGGTTTGACAAAAATTCTTTTTACGACCATCTCACCGACTTTGAATTTTCTCTCAACGACTTTCTTTTGGTAAAAGCGAGCGAGTCTATTTTGATACACACGCGCGTGTTCGGCAGCGGCCAGCCGCTTCTCATCCAAGAGTTCCAACTGGGCGAGGAGTGAATTACGACGATCGTCGAGGGGAAATTCCTCGTCCAATTGTACCCTGAGAGAAGGGATCAGAGTCTCGTACGGGACTACCGCTTCCATACCATAAGTAAGGGCAAATGGAGTCTGCCCGGTGGGGGTACGGATTGAAGTGCGATAGGCCCATAGGGCTTCGATAAGTTTTTCTGGCCAGTCTGAAAACTTACTAGACTCGCAGGTTTTTTTGATGATTTTGAGCAATGTTTTATTGGTGGCCTCCGCTTGGCCGTTACCTTGTGGGTAATAAGGCGATGAATGATGCAATGCAATTGCGTACCTTTTGCAGAGGTCGTATAGGTCCTGAGAAATGAACTGTGGCCCATTGTCGGTGACGATTGTGCTTGGGACGCCGAATCTGGCGAGGATGTTCTTCATGATGAACTTGCAGACTGTTGACGCCTTGATTTCCGCGTAAGCTTCGGCTTCGGCCCATTTGGTGAAGTATTCCGTCGCAGTAAGGATGAAAGATTTCTGCTTGGTGAGGGAATTGGGATCACCTAGGGGACCAATGATGTCGAATGCCCACATGGAGAAAGGCCACGGGGAGGATATTGGATGAAGTGAGGAAGATGGTGAATGGATTTTATCGGCGTGAAGTTGACACTTGACACACCTACGGACATAGACAGCACAATCCTCTTCCATAGTGGGCCAATAAAAGCCTTGGCGAATGATCTTCTTGGCGAGCATCTGACTATTCACGTGGCCACCGCACACACCCGAGTGCGTCTCCTCTACACATTTCCAAACCTCATCGTCACCAAGACATCTTAACAGAATACCAGTAAGGCTCCTCCTATAGAGTAGACCTCCAACCAATGTGTATTTCTGAGCCACCCTTCTTATGGCTTTCTTGTCCTCTGTGGTGGCCCCTTCAGGATAAGACTGATCTTGGCAGTATTTGACGATTTCATAGAACCATGGTTTCTCTTCATCAGCCAGTTCTTCTTCGGCCTCTGCCAACATGATTTCCCTCTTCTCAAGGATATCTTCCTGCAGGATCTTCCTTGCTATCCTGTCTTTGATATTTACGTAGGAAGCATCATCGATTGCAGGGGCGTGAAGTTTGTAGATGGAAATGGACTCAAACCATCTTCCTAGAGGGAACCTTATGGATGATGCCAACGAGGCGAGGGCATCGGCGAGAATATTCTGATGACGAGGGACATGAACAAAGATCAGTTTGGTGAACAGTTTGGCAAAGGCAGCAGTGAGTTCTTGGTATGGCTTGAGTTTGGGATCGCGAGTGTGATATTTAGTGAGCACCTGGCGAAGGATGAGTTGACTATCACCTACGACTCGTAACTCAGTGATACGAAAAGAATGAGCGAGTTCTAGGCCAGCTAGAAGAGCTTCATATTCGGCTATATTGTTGGTAACTGGAATTTGAGCTGGTATGCCAGTGGGAATGTGAGGCCTTCAGGCGACAGGAGGGCGACGCCGATTCCTCTCCCTTGAGAATTCAGAGCTCCATCAAAATATAGCGTCCACATTGGCTCATCAGATTGGTTGACGGACATTAGTTCCTCATCTGGAAACTCTGATTGGACGGGATCGAACTTGGGAAGAGGATGGTGAGCGAGATGCTCGGCTATGGCATAGCCTTTAATCGCCTTTTGCTGGATGTAGGTGATGTCGAACTGAGAGAGAAAACTTTGCCAGCGTGCTAGCCTATCCGTAAGGACGGATTTCTCCAGAAGGAATTTGATAGGATTCATTCGAGCAATCAAGTGGACCTCATGAGCCAAGAAGTAGTGCTTCAATTTCTGCACTACCCAAACGAGGGCAGCACAGGTTTTCTCCATGACGGTGTACTTCTGCTCACAGGGATTGAGAAGTTTGGACAAGTAATAGGTTGCCCGTTCCTTGCCTTCTTCATCAGCTTGTGCGAGGACGGCTCCCACGGAGTCATCCAAGACTGAGACGTAAAGGATCAGAGGTTTTTCTGGTTTGGGTGGAATGAGAACGGGTGGACTAGCCAGATATTCCTTCAACCCTTCAAAAGCTTTCTGACATTTAGAATTCCAGTGGAATTCTACTCCTGGCTTGGTCAACTCGTAGAGAGGTCTACACCTTTGTGAATGTTGGGACACAAACCGACGAATAAACTGCAACCTCCCGATTAAACCTCGGACTTCCCTCAAATTCTTGGGAGGCGGCATATCCCTGATAGCCTTGGCTTTGTCGGGATCTATCTCGATCCCTCTTTTACTCACAATGAAACCCAGCAATTTACCCGACGACACACCAAACACACACTTCTTCGGGTTCATTTTCAATTGGAACTCCCTTGACCTCTGCAAGACCTTAGCCAAAACTTCTGGATGTTCCATCCTGGTCCTTGATTTCACCAACAAGTCATCCACATACACTTCCAGGTATATGTGCATCATGTCATGAAATATGGCCATCATAGCTCTTTGGTAAGTAGCTCCAGCATTCTTTAACCCAAACGGCATGACCACGTAACAATATGTTCCCCAAGGGGTAGTGAATGACGTCTTCTCCTGATCCTCTTCTGCCAAACGAATTTGATTATATCCTGAAAATCCATCCATGAATGAGAGGGTCTCATAACCTGCCGTGTTATCGATCAACACATCAATGTGAGGCAAGGGAAAATCATCCTTTGGACACGCGCGGTTAAGGTCCCGGAAGTCGATGCAAATCCTGACTTTCCCATCTTTCTTCATGACCGGGACAATGTTCGCCACCCATTGAGGATAAAGGACGACTCTAATGAACCTGGCTTTGTGGAGCTTATCGACCTCTTCTTTCATTTTCAAAGCCATCTGAGGGTGGAAACGCCTTAACCTTTGTTTTACCGAGACGGACCCTGGTTTTAGGGTTAAACGGTGTTCGACCAAGGTTGAATCTAGACCCGGCATATCCTCGTAGCTCCATGCAAACGTGTCCTTATATTCCTTGAGAACTTCAATTAATGCCTTTTCTTCAGAGGGTGGTAGATTGTCACTTATGAGGATGATCCTAGGGTCTTCCTCAGTTCCCAAGTTGACTTCTTTGGTGGATTCTTCTACGGCGGTTGACGGCTCGTCGAATCTCTTTATTCCACTAGCGTATGCGCCCGCCGCATCCTCATATTCTTCACCCTCATCGTCAGTGGGGCATTCTTCATCCGTGATCTCGTAGACTCCATACCCTTCATCAAATGCACAGTCGCCCTCACATTCTATTTTCGGTAGCCGGATGGGATTTTCTAACAACTGGGGGATGGCAAGGAGGGGTTGACACCTGGCGGCTAAATCCAGAAGGAATCAACGAGGGATCTGCCTACCCTTGGATTTCTTCCTAGGTACTACCCCTGACCTATCATTCCTAGATTGATTGACAATATTTACAGAAGAAGAGGAAGACGAAGAGGATGGTGTAGAATGTACAGGAGAAGACCCCTCAGAGGAGGGGTAGAAAAGGTCGCTCATCGGACCTTGGACGGGTGGTCCGCAGGGTGGGACGCACCCGTGGGAGATGTAGGAGGTTTCCTCAACGAAGATGTGTTGTTGAGGAGTTTGAAAATTGACGTTTTTTTTTCGTTTTCATTTTTGATGACAAAACAGTGAAAAGAGATCGGAGGAGAGAGAAAAGTGGTTATGGCTAGAGGATTGCGAGGCTCATAGAGCAGATCATGGTTGAAGACCTGGCGCGGGTTGAAAAGCCCGCGTAGGTATGTAAGCAAAGAAGGGGACCTGGGAAGATCATCAGACAACTGTCTGGCCCAGGAAGAAAATATCAGCAAAGGCTGAGACGAGTGGATGGAGAAGATGGCGGCTAATGAGCCGTCGACGGCAATGTTGAGGACGGATGAAGATCCGTCGATGACAGGGTCCTTCTGGCGAGGACGAGGATAGTTTGGAACCTTGGCAAGAGTGGTAATATTCTCTGGTATTCCGGAGATCAATGGTGGTCCTTCAAGCTGCGGAGACGAGAACATCCTTTCCAGTGCAACGGAAATGTCCCGTATGTCGAACCATTTGTTCCACTCGCATTCCGGATCTTTGATCTTGCCTCTTTTGGTGATCCTCGGACATTTTTCAGCCAAATATACAGCATGTGATCCCCCATATGCTTCTCGTGGGTAATCTCCCATCTGAACAACGGGCCCTCTGTTGAAGTGGTTTGATAGAGTCCATGTGAGGGGCTTCCAATCCGCCTTGAACGGTCCTTTGAAGCCTAGGCCAAACCTGCGGTTCGGCCTAATTTCCTTTGGCGGTTTGAGCCTACCCTGTAACTGTGCGCCCAGACCTTTACCCTGTTGGTAGCCGATGTTCCTCATAATCTCCCAACCTTTGGAGTGAAAAGGGAGATATGATGTTGCGGTTGCCCTGACCGGCTCCTTTGGTGCTAGTGGAACGTGAGATAGATCACGCACGTCCAGCAATGACAATATGGGCCGATGAGATGGCCAAACAGAGGGCAGAGAGGTGTTGATAGCATCCACTGTGTGAAGGACAGGTGTGCTGACCACTTTAATAATCCTCCCATTGTAAGGAAACTTCAGGCACTGATGGTTGGTGGAAGGCACAACGTCCATGGCTTCAATGTAGGGGCGACCCAGTATAGCCTTGAATGTGGGGTCCATGTCGAGGACATGGAATTCCGTGAGAACTGACATAGGGCCTAGTTCTACCTTCAGAATAATCATCCCCTGCGGCGGCCTTTTGCTATTGTCATAAGCCGTGACCGTGATCGAGGAAGGTCTTATTTGTTCCTCGTTGACCCCACACAACTGAAGGGTGTCCATGGAGATCACATTTATGGACGCACCCGTGTCCACAAGACACGGGTTTATGGATACCCCATTAATTTTTATTGAAATGCACAATGCATATTTTCGAGCTTCCTTGGGAGCGAGCTCGTAGTTGTGGAACATGATGGCCGGTTGTGTGTCTGTTGGGGTCAGGACGGTCGAAATCTTCTCCACGGGGAGGTCTTCATTAACCATGACTTTTTGAAGATATTCCATCAAGGCCGCCTGGTGGGATGTGGATCTTTGAAGTAGCTCCAGGATGGAGATCCGAGCAGGCGTCTTGTCCAAGTGTTTCAATAGATCATACTGTGTTCCAGGGATAGCTCTTTCTGGTTGTTCTCCATCATCCTTCTCTGGCTGAGATTGCTCAGGATTCTGACTGTTGTGGGGGAAAACCCTGTGGAAAATCCTTCCACTCCGGAGCACCATTGCCTGCGGCTTTTGTACCTCTGTGGGGGTAGCAGTGGGTTTTAACAGGGATTTGAGGGGTAGTGGTGGAGGAATGGTTGATGAAGCAGGGGTGATGACGGGAGCAGGGATTCTGATGAGGGGTTTGTTAGGTGGAGGCATGGTGGGGGTAGAGGGGATATCACACGGATTATGAAGGATAAGGGGTCTGGAAGGTGGAGGTGGAGACAAAGTAGAAGTGGGTAGGACTTGAAGCGGGCAATGATTTTGAGGTGGGTGATGGATAATGAGTGGTTTTGAAGGCATTAGTGGTGATATGGTGGAGAAAGACGGGGTTATGTATGGTTGACGGATGATAAGGGGTTTAGAAGGCGTAGGAGTAAATGTGGTAGAGGTGGATGGTAAAGTGGGGGAGTGAGAGAAGATGAGAGGGTGTGAAGGCGTAGTGGAGAGTGTCGGTTGATAGGAGATTGGGGTGCGGACGAGAGGGCGTAATGGTAGTAGAAATGGTGAAGGCGATACTGACGCGGGTTGATGAGAGAGAGGTGCTACCCGGCCAAGGCAAGGGTGTTGCGTGATGATAGGATTGGCAGTAGAAAGAATGGAGGTACTTTCCGGGTGCCACACCTGCTCTCTCCCGACTTTCGGGAAGGAGGAGATGGGGTTAACCTGATGATTGGGTTGTTGGGGCTCCGGTAATGGATTCTGGATTATGCCCATGTTGGGCTGTTGTTGTGGGGCCTGCTGAGGCTGTTGTTGTTGTTGTGGTTGCTGCTGCTGCTGCTGTTGTAACTACTGCTGTGGCCTATGAGGAGGTCTCCTAGTCTTGAGAGCGACGATGTATCATCTCATTTCATCCCAATCTATTTGATGTTCATCATTCATATCGTGGATGTAATCTTTGAAATGGAAGCAGTAATCTACTGTGTGTCCTGGCTGCCTGTGGTAGACGCAGTATTTGGAGGTATCAACATTCGGGGGCCACACGGGCCTTTCCCTGGGTAGCACAAGTATGTTTGAGGCCATGAGGGCGTTGAAAATATCCGCCAGAGTTTCTGGCAACGGTGGATAGTAGGCTCTCTTGGGACCGACCGGCCTCCTTTGTTGCTGTTGGGGACCATAATTCCCCGGGGGTGGAACTTGGTTGTACTGAAGTGGTGGTTGTTGTTGCTGAGGTTGTGGTTGTTGTTGCTGGGTTGAAGTAATGGAGGCATATTATCCTGGGGTGGATTATTTTGGGGTGGAGGACGAAGAGGGAAAGGACCTGGTTGGAGGGGAAGTCGGGGCATTTGTGGAGGCCTTGGGTTGACTGCATAGTTGGCATTGTTGACCGCACCCACTTGCTCATTTGTCACGACCCCTTCTGTGGCTCCGCCCGGGACACCAGCGCCTGTCTTTCTGACCACTTTGGGCTTCGGCGGCTCAAACATGTTCATAATGGGGGAGTCTTTTAATTGGGTTTGGATGGACCGGGCCCTTTCGTAGAGTTCCTCCATTGTAGTAAGTTTATTCATGGCCAGGACGTGTCTGAACTGTGGGGTTGCATTAGACACAATCATCTTCACTTGTTCAGGCTCGGAGAGGGTATCCCTTATTCTTTCGCCAGAGACCTCCATCTATCAGCATAGCGGACAAAATCCTCGTCGGGCTTCATCTTTTCGGCCACTAGGTCGGTAATGGAGAGTGAGGGACCGACCCTATCCCTATATTTCTGCAAGAACCTTCTCTGGACTATTTCAAAATTCTCGGCCTCGCGGGGCTCCAAAGAATAGAACCACTCTAGCGCGGGACCATCCAATGATCTCCGAAAGAGGTATGCCAGGGACCTCTGATCGTTTTGCCAATAGGAGGACTCATACATGAAATCCTTGAGGTGAATGAAGGGGTTGCCGGTACCATTGTATCTGCGGTACGTGGGCATTTCGGAGGGAGGAAGATGAATGACGGGAAGGATTGGCAAAGTAACCTCCGGGGTGGCTTTCACGTCCACCATTCTTCTCAGATTTTGAAACTGCTCGTCCATGCGATTGAACCTATTGAGGAGCGATTGGGCGAGCTCCTCTGGAGGTGAAGGTGGCACTTGCCACTGGGGGAGAAACTGTCTCCCGGAGACTTGAGGGGGGAACCCCGAATGAGAGGGAGCTGCCGGACCGCCGACAGTCGGCCCCGGCTGAAGCGGTATGTGGGGAACAACGGGAGTTTGAGATTGTGACGGGAACTGGAATGAGGGTGGTTGTTGGCTCGCTTGTCCTTGAAGCGAGGGAGACTGGATGGCTTGCGCCAATGAAGGAGATGGAATGGCCTGCACGGACTCTTGGAGAGGTGCGATGGCCGGAGTTGATTCCTGGGGCGTGGGGGAAACAGATTTCCCCTTCAGAATGGCCTGGAAGGCCCGGAGCTGTTCAGAGGTAAGCTCCGTGTTGGCGAGGATGCCCAGTAAGGAAGAGATATCCTGTGGTGGGGATGTGTCCCCGGTAATAACCTGCACCTCATGCGAGGGCTCATGAGAAGGACCCGAGTCCATAGCATAGACTCGCGGGTCGGCTGACAAACCACGACTAGGGTGGTTCTCCTCAAAAGACTCGTGAGCCATGCTCACAGTTTTCCCAGAACGCAAAAACATACACTAGCAAGCAGGTAGCAGAGATTATCAAACAAGTGGATGCCTTTACGCCTTTTTTGTGTTTTGATTTTGATGATTTTTTTGTGTTTTTAGCGAGATCCGAAGTTCACACAAAATAGGGACCCTAGTTTATTTTTGTTTCACCGCCGTGTCAGCTAGGGTCTCTCGTCTCACCACGAATGGGATGACTAACTCCGGGGAACTTCAATGGTACAACCAGCCCAGTGAACGAAGAGGAGATTCTTCGATGTCGGGGACTTACGGAGGTCCCAGTGGAGGAGATTCTAGTCCGTTGAGAGGAATTCTCAAACGGAGAGTCCTTCCTTCACCGGGAAAGGGTGATCCTTAGAAAAAATGAAAAAGGATATAAAAGAGGGATGGATGTATGCAATGGAATGCTGACAGAGATATAGAGTAAGAAAACAACAGAAATAACAAACATAAAATAAACACCCAACCAATCACAACTGACAGTGCTGCCGTGAGCACAACGGGGGCACGCGAGGGCGCCAAGGTGGAGAGGCACGGACGGTGCCGAACTTGCAAGGGTAGCCAAAAGGAAGCAGTGGTGGTCCCACCGTGATTGCCAATCTGTGAGCGACGTCACGCGGTTGGGAGATGAAGACGGAGAGAGCGGAGCACGCGGGCTCCTCTTTTGCTTTTATCCTGGTGCTTTAAGCTGCAACACAAAGAGATCAAGAGAGAAGAGAGAAGGGGCCACCACGGGAGATTGCTCCGGCAGGGCGAGCGGGACAGATATAATGCAAAAATCAAATAACGGAAATTGAAACGGCCATTGCGGGAAGCAACTCGCCGCGGCCTCGAGAATATAATAGTTGGAAGAATAACACGTAATATAATGGCGGGAATTTAAACGGCCATTGCGGGAGATGACCCTCCGCGGCCTCGAGAATATAACAGATATAAGAGACAGATATGAAGAATAACACGTAATATAATGACAGAAATTTAAACGGCCATTGCGGAGATGACCCTCCGCGGCCTCGAGAATATAACAGATATAAGAGACAGATACGAGAGTGATGCAGATTATGAAGAACAAAATTTAAACGGCCATTGCGGGAAGTAACTCGCCGCGGCCTCGAGAATATGGCAATTATAAGAGACAAATGTGAGAAAGAGGCAGAATATGAATGACAAAAATTAAACGGCCATGGCGGGAAGTAACTCTCCGCGGCCTCGAGAATATAAGGTGATCGCCAGGGGTCGAGGACCCCAAAATAGAAAGAGATCGCGCCTACCTCAAGAGCGGGAGACGGTGGGTTGCTTCTTCCTCTCCTACCGGCCGGCCGACGGAGAGGGCTTTCCTCGGTTACCCTTGCAAAACAATAGACAATAAACGAACGGAATTAGAAAACGGCAGTGTAGTAACAATTCCTTGCAATAAAAGTAACGAGATCGTGACCTGACACACACCTGGTTGGTGTGGTTTTAAACCCCTCTCGGACTCGAGTAGGAGGAAAATGCGATGACGAATGCAAGAAGTATGCAAGAGGCGACGCCCTTATGAAGGGAGATAGAGGATGCGGTATGATGAATGTAAAGAACTATAGGGAAAAAGGGGAAGAAATGGCTTATTGGATGAGCCGATCGTGAGATCCGGCGGAGCTTCGGCAGCGTGGGGACGACGTGGAAGCGCGGTGGACGAAGACAGCCTTCCTCTCGCGACCCTGGACACCCGAGAAGTTGGCAGGACCTCCTCCTATAAAAGTCCCCACGAGTTAGAAAGATGACTCCGGCAGCCTCTAGGCTCCGACAGCCTATCGGATCGCTTCTTAGCTCCCTCAGAACTGAGGGGGTGGGCCTCTATTTATAGGGCTCCGGAGGGTGGAGGCGTCCAGGACCCTGGACACCTCCATCAGGGCCGAAGTAATATTTTATTCTATTTTTATTCATTTTTTTTGAATATTTTCATGGAGGCGTCCAGGGTCTCGGACGCCTCAATAAGGTCCACCGAACTCCACCGAAAGCCGCACGCGGTTTGGCACAACGCGTGGTTTTGTGAGCGGCGCCTCGTGATTCGGAAATGGGCGCGTCCAGTTGTCTGGACGCTTCCACAATTGGCTTTTTTCACACACGACAAACCGTCGGTCGGTGGACGGGGCCCGGTGGGCAAGTTGATGGAGGCGTCCAGAGTCCTGGACGCCTCCAAAAAATATATTTTTTATTTTTGTTTTGTTTTTATGCCAAAGTTGGCATTTTTGTATTTTTTTATATTTGTTTTCATGGAGGCGTCCAGGGGCCTGGACGCCTCCATAAATATATATATTTTTATGTATTTTTTGTCTTAAAAAATAAATTAAAGTAATGGAGGCGTCCAGGGGCCTGGACGCCTCCATTAAGACCCCCCGAGTCAGCTCCCCGGCGGGCACCCTTCCTGGTTCCGGAATTCTTTGGCGTGTCTGAATGGTGTTGATGCCGTCCGAATGCTGCAACGAGACAATTCCGGATGCCGAAAAGGGCGGAAGAAGATTCAAGAAAAGGAAGCACTCAAGTGATTCAAAAATGCGTAAGCCGTCGCGGGGCGTCGTACAGTAATATGAGACTTTCTCAGGAGACGTCAGGAAAGGCGTGTCTACACCTGGCTTTGGAAGATGACTGAATGGCTTCAGTTGATGCTTGAATGGCTTCGATCAGATGAAGAACTTGGTTGAAGGAATGTTGTTCACGGTCATTGTAGCAACCTTCCCTTGATAGCTACTATCTTGATCTCTCTTGGTTGATTTGTTGTTGCTTCAGTTCATGGGAAGATGAAGGCTTCAAAATAGATCTTGGATCTTCAACTATGATGAGGCTTTGATCTCCGAATCATTGTTCACGGCTACAGTGATATTCCTCCTCTTCCTTGAGTCAACTTGATCCCTCTTGTTCTCTTAGAGTCTCTTAGGGTTTATGACCTCAAAGAGAGGTTTTATAACCCTTGGAAGGTTAGGAGACAAGCCCCAGACCTAGATCCACAATTTCTGGGGTGATTGGGAGCATTGGGATTAAAGAAATGGGGAAGGGAATCTCTCCACGGATTGGAAACAAAAAGTCAAAGTTGGAGGCTTCGGGGCTGGCGGTCGACCGGAGGTGGGCTAGTGGTCGACCGCTCTGATAAAACCCTGTAGAAGATTGCTTGCTGTTATTTTCGGTTGACCGGGATCAGCCGACGATCGACCGCTATGAGAAAAACTGTAGTTTTCTGAATTCTGGTAATTTCGATCGACCCCCAACTACAGGTCGGTCGACCGCCAGCTACAGTAAATTCTAGACCACTACATTTTAGCCCCAAACTCCATTGCAACCCTTCCAAACTCTGTGGCATCAAACTCCTTTGATCTTGGAGGGATTATACAAAGAATTTATTCTACAAAACCATGATAAAAATGATTAGAACTTTAGCTTAATAATCAATATGATCAATGTATGAAATGCATACATGAAGGCCCATGTTCACGGTGCATACAAACACTTGAACCATAAAAGCTTTAAGCTAAAGGTCAAGAATTATTTCTATGCAAGTGAGCAAAGTATGAGAACACTTTAGCCATGCACATATACAAGTGAACACTTTGAAAACATGATCGACTAAAGATCAAGATCTATGCATTTGTCTAATATGAATGCATCATGTAACCAAGCTCCATGAAGAGTATGCATAGGAAGCATTCAAAGCACATGTTCAACTCAATCATATTCAACCAATCGACAGGAACAATCAACCATTTAGTTTAGTTATCATCGTTCACTCAATCACACAAAACCATAGCATTACACACTAAGTTTAGTTAACATCAAAACCATAGCTCAACAGGTACTTCTCCCTCAATTTCATTTTCATGTCATCCCAAGTACCGATCGGGGGTTGACGTCGCTGATTTAGCAGGCTCTCCACATTGGTCCAATAAGTTTGGGCCTGCCCATGCAGCTTCATCTTCACTTATCGAACTCTCCGGTGGTCCGTCATCTCAAACCACTCGAAGTATCGGTCCATGCCGGCCTCCAAATATAAATAGACCTTCGGGTCCAAGGACCCGCTAAAAAGGGGAGGGTCCGCACGCACGCTCCGAAGAACGTGGTTGTCATCATTGTCATCACGATTCCGTCGTTGGTTACGACGACCATATCCCCCTTGCTCATTATCAAATGCATAGTCAGCCACCTCATGCACCTGTTGCCACCCAACATCTATCGCCTGAGCTCTTGGCGCAGCAGGTTGCTGAGCCGGATCCTGTTGACCATTGGTCGGCACGGGTTGCGCCGCCGCTGGGGCCCTCTCGAGGACGGCAATCCTCCCTACAAGACCCTGGATGGATTGGTCTGAAGTTTCAGCCCGATCCTCGAGGGCTTTCATCCTCCAATCTAGACGCGTTCCTACGCCATCTAGACGCGTACTAAGGCCATCCATACGCGTGTCAAGACGATCCATAATGGCTCAGAACATCTCGGCCGTCGAGGACTCATCGGAGCTACGGGCTCGGGAATCCGCCATAGGTGGTGGCGGCGAGTATTGGGTACCTCGACGGGTGGGCATGCAAAGACACACGAACTAGGAGACACAAACTGATGCAAACACTGACTAATGCACCTAGGCCTAAACCAATATCCGGTACGTGGCAGAGTTAATCGATCCGAAGATCACTCCCGTAAGTGTGCGGCCTTCCCGATAGGCGTAGCCTAACGTTCGGACAACACCTTTTAATATACCGAATTATCGGGATGAAATGCAATTTTTAAAACACTTTTTTTATGTTTTAAAAAGAATGATGATCTTAGACTCGACTTAGACCATGATGCATGCAAGACTTATGCAATGACTACCCTAGACTCAACTCTCTCTGATAACAAATTGATGCGGGACGGACACGGGGACCGACACTAAGTGATATGGACCTCGGACTCTAAATGCACACACGACCAGCAACAAACGATGGGAGAGACATTAGGCCCGACACTAAGAGCTCCTATGAGCTATACGTCGCTAATAGAAACGCAAGCTCACTCGTCATCCCAAGCGAGAGAAACGCGGATCGTGCACGGTTGAGGAACCGGCAGAGTTAAGGGTAGTCCGACTCACTTCCGTGCTCGGATCGAGCCACGGGACGGGTCACTCTCTCGCTCACAGTGGTGACATGGACTCACGGGCTAGAATCCTATGCTCTCACAGCGGCATGCGACCATATACTAAACTAGCAAATGAACGCCAAGGAGTTAAGACCGTTACCTCCACGCTCCCGGCGTGGGGAAGATAACCCCGGCCAAATCCGTACTCCCGGTTAAACAAGTTTTACAGCGGTGCAAATGTTTCGACCCACTCCACGTAGGGAGGTAAAAGGTCACATGTGGGGCCCGGGAGTCACGGGAATTGGGTTGACGGGCAGCATCTTGATGTCGTCCGTCGGTGCCGAAATCCGCATTTTCGTGCTGTCCGGACGGCGCGATCTATGGGTTCGTGGGGCCCATGGACCACTCTGTCCTCTGGGTCTGATGGGGTGGATCCCGCTGTGATGGAGACCCCTAGTGGTGCGCCTCCCTGGATGACGGTCGGGCGGGAACGCCGATCGGTGGCCGATCGGCTCCGATCTCCAAGCTTTGGAGTTGCTGCCCACGGATCTCCAGGTTCTATTTTCAGGCGCGTGACCCGGCGATATCTGTTATTGCGATCACTCCCGACGTCGGATCGATGTACAAAAGATATCTTTGGAAATCTCTCTCGAAGTCCTTCGACCCTGTGGGACTCAGAAAAAATCACGCGAGCTGTGCTTCTGATGGGCGATTTTAGAACCGGCCTGTTCTCAGTTTCAGATCTGACTGGGCAGAAACTGAGTTTCCTGAGAGTTGGCATTGACCACAGGGTAGACCTCTGATTTAGATCTCGAGCGCTTCATGAAAATTGTAGAGGGGAGAGAGAGGAAAATGGAAATATTTCTTATGACTGAATTGGTGGAGATTTGGATGGGGAAAGCTATTTTATACTGGTAGGTAGTCGGATCTGGACAGGGGCAGATAGAACTGAAAGGGATCTGAAAGTGATTTTTAGAAAATAGGTGACGACCTTTAGAAATTCCACGAAAATTCGTGGATGGAGGGGGTGTTGGACAAAACCTCCAGTAAAATTTGGGGCTCCATAAAAAATCAAAAAGTGGGTCGAAGATGCGAAGATCAGGGTTGTTGTCACAGTAGATAGAAACTTGGCAGATCTGGAATGAAAAGATGGACGAAAATGGAAAAATGGAAATTGGAAACTAGAGGCCAAACCAAATTTTATGGAACGTGGGTTGGATCCCTAGAACTCACCCTGAAAATTTGGCACTCATAAGATCTCGGATCTGATAGTTAAAATTCATGGAAGGGGCTGCTGTTGGATGAAGACAGAACTCCGATAAGGTGGCGGTGGCGGTGCGACTGCGGCTCGATGGCGGCGGCGAAAGATCTGAGCTTCCCACTCAGAAGAGGCTTGAATAAGAGGCTTCACACCTCTGGAGGCAGCCTTCATAGTTGCAAGAAGGGGGAGGAGAGAGGAGGGGTGCGCACCAAGCTTGGGGCATCCAAAGAAATTCTTGAATTTTATGGCATTAATTGTGTAAGAAATGAAAATTACAACTCTTTATATGACTTGACCTCCAATGGCAAATGACCTTCCATGCCCTCAGATCTAGGGTTGATGAGGGCATCTTGGGAAAGCTAGGAAAATATTTCTCCCATGTGGTCAAAAGAGAAGAAAGAAAAGAAAATAAATCAACTAGCCTAATAAAGCCAAAAGAGGGGGCGCCCCCTACATGGGCCTCTCTTGGGCCACTATGATCCAAGACCATCAAGGCCCATCCACAAGCCCACTCTATTCCAACTTAGGTGGCCCATGAGAGAGAGAAGCTTAATTGGGCCTTAAGTGGCATAAGAACCCAATATGAAGCTTAATGAAGCCTCATAGCCCAATATGGCAATCACCCCTTAATAGACTCTAAAGGGCTTAACCCAAATGGCTTATTAAGAGCCTTACAATGAGCCAAAAATGAAAAACCCAAATAAAACACACATTACAAGCCCAAATACAATGCAAACAAGTGCTAAAACAATGCAAGTAAATGCTAAAAGTGTCCAAGACTCAAGGCGGAGATTCCAGACTATCACCGAGCCAAAGAGAAGCTGATGTAGCTCGAGTGGTACTCCATGTACGGTACCAACGGCTCGTCGGTTCGTGCTTCTCGCTCGCTCTGGTATCCGCACCAAGGCCCAAATCCATAATTAGTTCAATCGGACCTTAAAACGTGAAATTAGAGCACAATACTAAACCATTTAAGCTAAAACCGGATGCAAACGAAAGGTTAGGATTAAGAGATCGTTTCCCCTCTTGTTATTCTCCGAAACCCTAACCCTAGGAGGTGTATTTGGCGTGCAAGGTGGCTGCAACCCTATCCGGTGCATTTCACGCATGACTAAGTTGCGTGGACTCTATCTCCGCGATTAGAACTCTCCAGACCCTATAGAACATATAAAAATGATCCTCTGCCACCCTAAAATTGTTTAGAAGCTGTGGCGGCCGGAGAGGAGCTCGATCAAGGGAGAATCACGGCGATCACCGGCGGTGTATACCTAGCGCGATCGGCACCCCTCTTCTTCCTTCATCCTTCGATTAAGGTAGGTGATAGCAATCCAAACCCAAAGTATTATATATGGATAGAAGCATCGTCCTATCCTCTTTCTTTTGGTCTAAAAAGCCTTAAATGTTATCTAATATCCTGCGATAATTTTAAGTTTTAGTGGAAGCATGTTAGAATTAGGGTTAGCAATGTTCCATTTCGTTTTAGTAGGGATTGCAGGCACTAAACCTTTAATTGATCAGGCTATCTTATACAACTTTTTGTGCTCGTTCTGTTGATAGTAAAAGCCCTAAATTTTATGCTCTATGTTGTGTGTATTTAACTATTTTAGCTAACCCTAGCCGGACTCGCCGGAGGCGGGCAAGGTGAAGGTAGCAGAGACCGCCCTGACTTGTGCGGCCTCTTGATAGACCGCCCATCCTTGATAGGCGGCCGGTGCTTGACCGTTTCATGTGTTTTATCTCTGATATGTTTCGTTGAACGAGCGGCAGACCCCTAACCACCCTTTTCATTAGGCAGTCAGTCCCAGACCGTTCGTCTTCCCCATCGGCACTCTACAGACCGCTCATCTCCAGCAGGCCTTCGGACCTGAGAGGGTATGAACGGCCTGTCGTACGACCGCCGAGGCATATGAACGGCTCTGCACGAACCGCCCAGCTATACAGAACTGCTTCATTATCATTTCAGCCTGATTTATTTTAGTAGATTAGTGGCTAAAGGTAAGATAGCAACACACATAATAAGCTAGAATTTTATGTAAGTAAACAATTATGAACTCTTGCTGGTTTGTTCTCACTTGATCTTGATTCATCTTTTCCAATAAAGTTAATCTTAATTATGATCCATTGATAATTGAAATTGTTATTAGGATTGGTTGACAATCGTTCTACTCTGGTAGGATTGACTGACTGCTACACCAGTTTCTGATGTTTTATTAGCCTCATTTTCTTATAATGGTTGGGACTCTCGCCGGATACTCCTTCCGTCGGACTAGGACCTTCATTACGGGACCTCCGTAAGTCCCCGCGAGCCTGGGATTCCCACTAGGACGCCCGGCAGGTTGTACCACCAAGACCTGAACCTGTTCACGTGATTGAACCGCTTGGATTGCTGTGTTGTGAGTCACGGCTCAATTTGGACCGACTGAGTCTTGAGCGGTCGGATTTTGACCGTTTAACTCAATAGGCGGCCCATTAGGAACCGTGCATCCCTGGCTAAATGCCATTTTCTGTTGGTCGATTAACCTTGTTTCATCTTCGACCAAATCATGGTTTGATCGGCCCAATAAGCCCTAGGCTGACCAGTGGATAGTGGGCTGGACCCTGGTTCAGTTCTGCCCCACTTATGGCAGCCCGGAGCCCATTTTGGGTGGATTTCTAGTTTGCCAATCAGGCCCAATAATTGAACGGACCATATCGACTCGCTCATTCGTTAGAGCGGATCATCATGGACTGTTCAATTACTGAGCGGCCCAATCCAAACCGCTTACTATCGTCATGGGCTTCAGATCTTTCCTGTCGTGAATGGCCCAACGTGGACCGTTCATACCTATTAAAAAGCCCACTTGTGACCGTCCTATAATTTGAGCGGCCCATAGTAGACCGTTTATCCTTGGCTTCTATTAGGATGTTCTTTCAGCCCAATCCCTTTAGCGCTGTCCAGTTGACGACCGCCCATTTCTCTGAGCGGCCCAATATGGACCGTGTATCTTTCAGAAAGTGGTTTCTGTGGTTATTCGTGTTTGAATACAAGGACCTGTTGGTTCTTGATAACTTGAACTTTCTGGTCAAAATATCTACCTCACTTACCCTTGAAATTCTCCGAGGTAAGTTTTATACCTTAATATAATTGGCCATTTAACTTGATTAATGTCTAGACATAACTTGGAATCTTGGATCCATTAAATCAATGCCAGTGCATCATAAGGACCCAGTCTGGTCCTGGGAGGAGCGTCCGAAAAGTACTTGTGCCCCGGGGAGTTTGAATGATATGGTGAGGCATTGCACCGAGTGCATGACTAGCGTGATGTCTACGACATAATCTCTTACTTGAATTTTTCTTGACTTGGTTACTTCATGTTCTTGGTCAATTTCCAATTACATTATGTTCATGATCTCATACTTATGTTACTTTGCCATATCGCCATATCTTTTCTTTTCGTTCATATTAATTTAATTGGTTAATTACTTAAACTTATCTATTATTACCTACTGAGCTTTTGCTCACCCAGTTATTTTTCCCCCTTTCAGGTAGCTTAGGTGAGGATTCGCAGACTAATGGGGATGGGCAAGAGTGACAACCCTGGAACAAGCCAGTTGGAGATTTCGAAGAGTCGTTATAGATGTTTTATGTCTAGTTATGGTTTAGAGTGCATGTCAAGCAGAGTTGTAATTGTTGAGTCAATATTGATGTAATGATGTCCAGCGAATGTTATGTTATAAGTTTTTCTTAAGTTGGTTTAAAGGAAGATGTAATTGGATTTTGGAGCATTTGATGTTTATTTAGTTAATGGAGTTATTTTCTGTTCATGGTGTTGCGTTGACCCTTTAGCTTTAGCATAGCATGTCTGTAAATCAACATATTATTATTAATTGTTTCTACTGCCAGTCCCGATATTTCACGTCGGGGCATGATAGTTTGGTGGTATTAGAGCCTCGGTTTCTAATATTCCTAGGTTTTCTAAGTTCTAGGATCCTAAGTGATGTCGTAGAACCTATAACCTTGTTATAAGTCTAAGAACCCAACCTAGTGAGAATTTGGTAGAGAGTTGGGTTGAGTTAATAATCTAATTCTAAAATTCCCTTCTTAATGACCCTAAAATAATTCTACGTATAGAACGTACTAATGGCGGCAGAGCGTGCGCAATGGCGAGACATGCAGCGAACGGTTCAAGGACTTACTCGGGCCTTACAGCAAGTGACCCAAGGAGGAGGAGCGAACCACGGAGCTGACGATCTTCACCGGAACTTCTGTGGGATGAATTCCCCATGTTTTGGAGGCTCAACCGACCCTGATGAAGCCGAGCACTGGCTAAAAGAGATGGAAAGGATCTTTGAAGTGATGCAGTGTAGCGATCAGGAGCGTGTTCTTTTAACGACCTTCTTGCTAGAGCGTGATGCAAGAATATGGTGGGATGCAGTGAAGGCTACCCTTGGAGATAGACAAGTTTCATGGAAGGAGTTCGAGGAACTCTTTAATAGTAAATATTTTTCTGATAGAGTGCAAGAAAAGAAAGCGGCTGAGTTTGCTACTTTGAAGTAACAGAATCTATTTGTAGCTGAGTATGAAGCTCAGTTCTCTCGATTATCTCGTTATGCCACTCACTTGATATCTACAGAGAAGATGAAGGCTAGGCGTTTTCTCAATGGGCTGAAGTTGCAGTATATCAACCAGCTAGCGCTAATGAAAATTCCAACTTATGCGGAGACGGTAAAGAAAGCTCAAGTCTTGGAAGACACCTTAGAAATGACGGAGAGAATCTGTGGAAAGGGTGGTAAGAAGGAACAACCTACTGGTTCCGGGAGTATCAAACCCGGCAATAGCAAGAAGAGGCCCAATGGCGGGTCTGGTTCGTTGAAGGGCAAGGTACCGAAGAATGAAGATAAGAATCCTGGCCCGATTGTACCATTTAAGGGCGTGTGTAAGTATTGTGACCGTCCAGGTCATAAGATGGAAGAGTGCTGACACAAGCTGGGCTCCTGTCTACACTGTGGAAGCAGGAACCATTGTATTCTTGAGTGTCCCCTCCTGTCAGATCAAGCTACCCGACTAAGCCGCAAGGGAACAGGAAGCAACAGGGCAAGCTCCAAGCCCTACAGGAAGATGATGCCGGAACCACCGAGGAGGGCGGACTCGTTGAAGGTACTCTTATTATACATGATAAGCCAGTATTCGTTCTCTTTGATACCAGTGCTACTCATTCTTTTGTTTCTCAAAAATTTGCTAAGTCTTTAGCTGTGAAGCCAGTCTTGATGAATTCTCTATTAGAAATTTCAACCCATATTGGTTCCAGATCAGCAATTAAGTATTTTTATCCTTCTAGTAAGGTTATGATTAATGAACAGAACTTGCCAGCTGATTTGGTTTGTATGGATATGAAGGATTATGATGTAATTCTAGGAGCGGATTGATTGGCTAAATATGAGGCCAATGTTCATTGCAGTTCTAGTTCTGTGTCTTTTTCTAGACACCCTGGACTTTCTTTTATACGGGTTAGGCACCATAAGTCTGTGCCACTTATTTCGGCCCTTTGAGCTGATAAGTTGATGAGGAAAGGATGTCAACTTTTTTAGCCTTTGTTTATGTGACCCCTGAGAAGAAGATCGAGATTAAGGATATTCTTGTCGTTTGAGACATTCAGATGTCTTTCTTGAGGAATTGCCAGGACTTCTGCCTGAGAGAGAAGTTATCTTTTATATTGATTTAATTCCTAGCGCGACCTCTATTTCTAAAGCTCCTTATCGTATGTCTCCCGCGGAGCTGAGGGAATTAAAGCAACAGTTAATGGAATTACTTGAGAAGAGGTTCATTCGTCCAAGTACATCCCTGTGGGGAGTCCCAGTATTGTTCGTCCGGAAGAAGGATGGTTCGATGAGGTTGTGCATCGATTATCGGCAATTGAACCAGCTGACTATCAAGAATAAATACCCATTACCAAGGATTGACGAATTATTTGATCAGATAGCAGGAGCTCAGTATTTTTCTAAGATTGATATTCGATCAGGATACCATCAGTTGCGGATTAAGGAAAAGGATATCTATAAGACATCATTTCATAGCAAGTATGGGCATTTTGAATTTGTAGTAATGCCTTTTGGACTAACGAATGCACCTGCAGCTTTCATGCAGTTGATGAACAATGTGTTTCGGCCCTATCTTGATCAATGGGTCGTGGTGTTTATTGATGACATTTTGATATATTCTAAGAGTAAGGAGGAGCATGCTGAACATTTGAGGATGGCGTTACAAATATTGAGAGATCATCAGCTATACGCCAAGTTTAGTAAGTGTGAATTCTGGCTGCAAGAGGTGTCCTTTCTAGGACATATTATTACAAAGGAAGGTATTTCTGATGGCCCTTCGAAAGTAGAGACATTGAAGAATTGGGATAGGCCTACTAATGTAACGGAAGTTAGAAGTTTCCTAGGCCTAGCAGGTTATTACCAAAGGTTTATTAAGGATTTCTCCAAGATTATGGTGCCCTTAACGAGATTAACCCGCAAGGAGAATAAATTTGATTGGTCCGAGGATTGCGAGAGAAGCTTTCAGACCTTGAAGGAGTCTTTAACTACTGCCCCTGTTTTGGCTTTACCATCTGGAGAAGGAGGTTTTGTGGTGTACACTGATGTTTCAGGTATTGATCTAGGTTGTGTGCTCATGCAGCATCGGAAAGTGATAGCCTATTCTTCTAGGCAGTTGAGGAAGCATGAAGAGAACTATCATGTTCATGATTTGGAACTAGCAGCGGTAGTGTTCGCCCTGAAGATATGGAGACACTACTTGTATGGAGAGACATTTATAGTGTTCTCCGACCATAAGAGTCTGAAGTATTTATTTTCTCAGAAGGAACTCAATATGAGGCAGAGAAGATGGCTTGAGTATTTAAAAGACTTTGACTTCTCCATAGAGTATCATCCTGGAAAAGGGAATGTAGTGGCGGATGCCTTGAGCCGCAAGCCAATAGCTAAGTTGTCGCATCTCATGTTGCAAGAATGGAGACTGTTGGAGCAGTTAGCTAGTATGGATCTCAATGTTGATAAGGACCGGGTTACAATTGCTCAGATTCAACTTAAACCAGAATTCTTGATAGAAATCAAGTCCTTGCAAGACAATGACGTAGAATTGGTAGAGATCAAGGAGAGTTTGAGTAATAGACCTGATTTTATTGTAGCTGACGATGGCATATTGTTGTTTCAAGGAAGGACATGTGTACCTGATGTAGCTGAAATAAAGAATAAGATTCTCGAAGAAGCTCATAGATCCAGATACACTAATCATCCTAGAGGTACTAAGATGTTTAAGGATTTGAAAAGATCCTTTTGGTGGCCGAATATGAAAAAGGAAATTATAGAATTTGTGAGTAGATGTTTGATATATCAGCAAGTCAAGGCGGAGCATTTCAGAACTGCAGGGAAATTGAAACCACTTGATATACCTCAATGGAAGTGGGAGAGTATTGGCATGGATTTTATTATGGGTCTACCTAGGACTCGTAGTGGATTTGATGCAATATGGGTGATCATCGACAGATTGACAAAGTCTGCTCATTTCTTGTCTATTAAGTCTAAATGGATAGTTGACGTCTTGGCGGCTCTGTATATGAAGGAAGTGGTAAGACTCCATGGTATTCCAGTCAGCATTGTGTCTGATAGAGACCCCAGATTCACCTCACATTTTTGGAAAGGATTGCAAGAATCTTTGGGAACCCGCCTGAATTTCAGTACCGCTTTTCATCCACAAACAGACGGACAAACTGAAAGAACCAACCAGATAGTGGAAGATATGCTTAGAGCCTGCATGATTGATTTTGGAGGTTGTTGGAGTGATCACTTGGCTTTGATTGAATTTGCCTACAACAATAGTTATCAGTCCAGTATTCAGATGGCTCCATTTGAAGCTTTGTATGGAAGAAGTTGTCGATCTCCATTATGTTGGGAGGAGGTAGGTGAGAAGCAATGGCTGGGACCAGATCTCATTTCTGAATCATCCAAGAATATCTGTATTATCAGAGATCGGTTGCAAGTAGCACAATCAAGACAGAAGAGCTATGCCGATAACAGAAGGAGAGCCTTGGAATTTCAGGTCGGTGAGCACGTGTTTTTGAAGGTTTCTCCCATGAGAGGGATTCGCAGGTTTGGTATTCAAGGCAAGCTGAGTCCAAGATATGTTGGTCCATTCGATATTCTGGAAAGAGTGGGAGAGGTTGCTTACCGATTAGCACTACCACCTCAATTATCAGAAGTACACAATGTCTTCCATGTGTCTATACTGCGGAAATATGTGTATGACCCCACTCATGTCATTCAGCATGCGGATTTGGAGCTGAATGAAGATTTGACTTATGAAGAAAGGCCTATCAAGATTCTGGATCATAAGCGGTAGCAACTCATGAATCGTTCCATACCCATGGTTAAAGTACAGTGAAGTCAGTGTAGAATCGAAGAGGCTACTTGGGAGTCAGAAGATACCATGCGGAAGCAGTATCCCGACTTATTCTAGGTGAGCTATCTCACTCCCCGTTTTTATCAAGTTCAGTGAATTTGGAGGACCAAATTCTTTAAAGTGGGGGAGGGTGTAGCACCCCGGTATATTATGAATAAAAATTTTGAGAAAAATTAACAAGAAAATCTTTAAGAAATAGGATACGTACAATTTCGACCATTTTATAAAAATCTAAAAAAAATTAGAATCTTGTAGAGGATTAAACGTTTAGTGAAATTGTCTTTGTGACCAGCCCAATTAAAATTCTTAAATAAGCCGAATTAGCAGATTAAGGCCCAAATCCACAATTAGTTCAATCGGACCTTAAAACGTGAAATTAGAGCCCAATACTAAACCATTTAAGCTAAAACCGGATGCAAATGAAAGGTTAAGATTAAGAGATCGTTTCCCTTCTTGTTATTCTCCGAAACCCTAACCCTAGGAGGTGTATTTGGCAGCGCAAGGTCGCTGCAACCCTATCCGGCGAGTTTCGTGCATGACTAAGTTGCGTGGACTCTATCTCCGCGATTAGAACTCTCCAGACCCTATAGAACCTATAAAAATGATCCTCTGTCACCCTAAAATCGTTTAGAAGATGTGGCGGCCGGAGAGGAGCTCGATCAAGGGAGAATCGCGGCGATCACTGACGGTGTGTACCTAGCGCGATCGGCACCCCTCTTCTTTCTTCGTCCTTCGATTAAGGTAGATGATAGCAAGCCAAACCCTAAGTATTATATATGGATAGAAGCATCGTCATGTCCTCTTTCTTTTGGTCTAAAAAGCCCTAAATGTTATCTAGTATCTTGGGAGAATTTTAAGTTTTAGTGGAAGCATGTTAGAATTACGGTTAGTAATGTTCCACTTCATTTTAGTAGGGATTGCAGGCACTAAACCTTTAATTGATCATGCTATCTTATACAACTTTTTGTGCTCGTTCTGTTGATAGTAAAAGCCCTAAATTTCATGCTCTATGTTGTGTGTATTTAACTGTTTTAGCTAACCCTAGCCGGACTCGCCGGAGGCGGGCAAGGTGAAGGTAGCAGAGACCGCCCTGACTTGCGCGGCCTCTCGATAGACTGCCCATCCTTGATAGGCGGCCGGTGCTTGACCGTTTCATGTGTTTTATCTCTGATATGTTTCGTTGAACGAGCGGCAGACCCCTAACCGCCCTTTTCATTAGGCGGTCAGTCCCAGACCGTTCGTCTTCCCCAGCGGCACTCTACAGACCGCTCATCTCCAGCAGGCCTTCGGACCTGAGAGGGTATGAACGGCCTATCGTGCGACCGCCGAGGCATATGAACGGCTCTGCACGGACCGTCCAACTATACAGAACTGCTTCATTATCATTTCAACATAATTTATTTTAGTA
The DNA here is from genome assembly GCA_022559845.1 of Amorphophallus konjac. NCBI lineage: Eukaryota > Viridiplantae > Streptophyta > Magnoliopsida > Alismatales > Araceae > Amorphophallus > Amorphophallus konjac. The sequence continues at coordinate 364,844,919 of CM040122.1, forward strand.
GATTAGTGGCTAATGGTAAGATAACAACACACATAATAAGCTGAAATTTTATGGAAGTAAACAGTTATGAACTCTTGCTGGTTTGTTCTCACTTGATCTTGATTCATCTTTTCCAATAAAGTTAATCTTAATTATGATCTATTGATAATTGAAATTGTTATTAGGATTGGTTGATAGTCGTTCTACTCCGGTAGGATTGACTGACCGCTACACTGGTTTCCAATGTTTTATTAGCCTCATTTCCTTGTAATGGTTGGGACTCTCCGCCGGATACTCCTTCCGTCGGACTAAGACCTTCATTACGGGACCTCCGTAAGTCCCCGCGAGCCTGGGATTCCCACTAGGACGCCGGGCAGGTTGTACCACCAAGACATGAACCTGTTCATGTGATCGAACTGCTTGGATTAATTGTTGTGTTGTGAGTGACGGCTCAATTTGGACCGACTGAGTCTTGAGCGGTCGGATTTTCACTGTTTAACTCAATAGGCGGCCCATTAGGAACCGTGCATCCCTGGCTAAATGCCATTTTCTGTTGGTCGATTAACCTTGTTTCATCTTCGACCAAATCATGGTTTGATCAGCCCAATAAGCCTTAGGCTGACCAGTGGATAGTGGGCTGGACCCTGGTTCAGTTCTGCCCCACTTATGGTAGCCCGGAGCCCATTTTGGGTGGATTTCTAGTTTGCCAGTCAGGCCCAATAATTGAACGGACCGTATCGGCCCGCTCATTCGTTAGAGTTGATCATCATGGACCATTCAGTTACTGAGCGGCCCAATCTAAACCGCTTACTGTCGTCGTGGGCTTCAGATCTTTCCTGTCGTGAACGGCCCAGTGTGGACCGTTCATACTTATTAAAAAGCCCACTTGTGACCATCCAATAATTTGAGCGGCCCATAGTAAACCGTTTATCCTTGGCTTCTATTAGGCTGTTCTTTCAGCCCAATCCCTTTAGCGCGGTCCAGCTGACGACCGTCCATTTCTCTGAGCCGCCCAATATGGACCGTGTATCTTCCAGAAAGTGGTTTTCGTGGTTATTCGTGTTTGAATACAATGACCTGTTGGTTCTTGATAACTTGAACTTTCTGGTCAAAATATCTACCTCACTTACCCATGGAATTCTCCGAGGTAAGTTCTATACCTTGATATAATTGGCCATTTAACTTGATTAATGTCTAGACATAACTTGGGATCTTGGATCCATTAAATCAATGCCAATGCATCATAAGGGCCCCGTCTGATCTTAGGATGAGCACCCGAAAAGTACTTGTGCCCCGGGGAGTTTGAATGACATGGTGAGACATTACACCGAGTGCATGACTAGCGTGATGTCTACGACATAATCTCTTACTTGAATTTTTCTTGACTTGGTTACTTTATGTTCTTGGCCGATTTCTAGTTACATTATGTTCATGATCTCGTACTTATGTTACTTTGCCATATCGCCATATCTTTTCTTTCCGTTCATATTAATTTAATTGGTTAATTATTTTAACTTACCTGTTATTACCTACTGAGCGTTCACTCACCCAGTTATTTTCTCCCCTTTCAGGTAGCTCAGGTGAGGATTCGCAGATCGATGGGGATGGGCAAGAGTGACAACCTTGGAGCGAGCCAGTTGGAGATTTCGAAGAGTCGTTATAGATGTTTTGTGTCTAGTTATGGTTTAGAGTGCATGTCAAGCATAGTTGTAATTGTTGAGTCAATATTGATGTAATGATGTCCGGCGAATGTTATGTTAGAAATTTTTCTTAAGTTGGTTTAAAGGAAGATGTAATTGGATTTTGGAGCATTTGATGTTTATTTAGTAAATGGAGTTATTTTCTGTTCATGGTGTTGCGTTGACCCTTTAGCTTTAACATAGCATGTATGAAAATCAACATATTATTATTAATTGTTTCTGCTGCCGGTCCCGATATTCCGCGTCAGGACGTAACATTCAGTGACAAAAAATTATTGTTTATCACGCTTGTATCTATTACGATTTATTAACCGTGATTAAAAGTACTCCATGGTGAAAAAATATGATTAAAACCCTTTATTATAGTAGTGAGGAGTGAGGACAAAAACATTATGGCCCACTTTGAAATTCGAAGAGGGTAAGAAGGGTAAGACATCCAATGTAAGAGAATGCATGGGCCCATGAGGTGCCTCTCACACAAATGGTTGTTATCTGAGGTCCGGTAACATATTCGATCCCAAGCGCTCGAATACGTTACTCCGGTCCGGATTACAAGTGAGCCTATGGTTATGGTGGGTGAAACTTTCATCTTGAAGGCCATTTTGAGATTGTACTTATAGCAAACTCTAAATGTACAGGTCAATATCTCGTTAATTTTGGACGATCATATCATCAATTTTCTCTTCATACATTTAATATATGATAAGAAATTAAACTTAGAACTTTTGCCGGAAGATAAAATATCTAATTAGCTCACGAATTCTCATATTCTTTCCTCAAACAATTGGGGAGAGGAGCTTCGTCGGAAGTGGACGTTTGGCTTCGACCCCTTTATCTAATGTGTGATCAAAGTAGGAATTAGTTTATTTTTTAAATTAGTAGAACCGCACTAGTTAATTTTCTTCTAGTAACTCGTTTTTCTCTAATTGCTGAAAGCTTCAATTAATTAAGTCTTTTGTTAGAAACTAAAAGATTACGTAGATAATTACGTCCAAAATCTAATGGTGAACATTTGAAGATAGCAAAGTAGATGCGAGAGTACATTTTCACAATAAACATAGTAAATTAGTACTTCTCTTCATAAATTTTTGAGGTCCATACATATGGCGCCGCCCAGCCGTCAATAGCTAGCCCTATGTGTTCTGAAGCGTCTCCCAAAACAATGGCTCTTCGCCACCGTACACGATGGAAACGCAGTGAAATCATGCATGATCTTTTGGGCAAACAAGCCCTGCAGTTTAATTAATAGCACAAGAATTCTCCATTAATTCTTTCTTATGAGGAATATTGAAGAGATATATGTCAGGATTACATCTTCTTGCTGCAGTGTTATTATAAGGTGAGAATTAATTAATTGTCTGATATATGGATTTGTGTAAGCCTATACATGAATGCTACCTCTAGCTAGGTGGTATGACTCACAGGAAAATATACTGTTAAATGCGTGTGATATAAAAATATTTAAAAATAATAATTGTTGTGCCCCTGGTTTTGATGATGACAACCATGAGATATGAATGATGTGTTCAATTCAGTGATGACTTAAATTTTCATTCAATAATATTTTCACTTGATTTCATTCTTATTGCTAAAAAGGAACAGGGTCGACGCTGGGAGCTTAAAGCGTCCACGCATCAGTTGAAGAAGCCTTCACTGATGTCCACAATGTTAACTCCACGAAGCAGAGACCCTCACGAGTTATTTAACTGCGTCAACGCCAAAATAGAGCAGCGTCGACGCAGCAGTTACAAAGGAAGAGCCAATGGCTTACTGGATTACTCTGGTGCGTCAACGCATTCATCAAGTGGCGTCGACGCAGCAAGTTGATGGATCGACAAGGTGACCAGAGGGTGGACGCAGTTGCACAATGCGTCAACGCACTCCACACGAAACGTGAGAGGACTGAAGCCATCTAAGTTCAGATGCTGGAACACCAATGCGTCAACGCAGCATGCTGAGAGCATCGACGCAGCATGTCTATCTGTTGAAGACTTGATCACTGGATCACCGATGCGTCAACGCAGCAGACTTGAGATTTGCTGTAGAATGTCCTTGAAGGCTGCGTCAACCCTTTGGAGCAAGTGAGTTGACGCCACCTGACTCTAGTTGCTGACACGTGGGCCAAGTATTGGGCAGGAAATGTGGAAGACACACGCCCTAGCCGCTGTTGGTATAAAGAGAAGCCATCGAGCAAGAGAGAGTGTGAGCCAAAAAGGAGAAAAAAAGAAAGGGGCTGATCGGGACAGTGAGAGAAGGAGCAGAACAGAAAGATTGCGTGAGCTGAGAAGAAGAAAGAAGAGGAAGAAAAGAAGAAGAGGAGAGAGTCTATTGAAGACCTGTTCAGTCTGTTCGTGGATCAAATCCAAAACGACTATTGTGTTTCATTTCCAGCTTTCGTTGCTGTGCTTTTCATATTTCTTATTTTTTTTATACTCCTATTGCTATTGTTCTTCCGATCCTCTGGACTGAGGTCGGGTTCCTCCTGGTGGGTCAGGAGAAGGGAGATCTGATCTCCGGTTTGCAAGCAACAGGGGGGCTGCTTGAGGGTTCCCTCTGGGCTAGGAGGAAGAGAGGCTAGGCCTCTGGTGGATTGCTGGTAGCAGAGTGCTACTGGCTGGTTCACTGGTAGCGAGGCTGCTACTAGTGGGGTTCCCTCTTGGTATAGAGGAAGAGAGACGTGAGTCTCTGGTTTCTAGTGACCGTGGGTTGCTGGAGGTTCCCTCCGTGTAGGAGGAAGAGGGGAGGTTGTTCCCCTGGGTAAGCTGTGTATCAGCGTCTGTTGGCAAGCTGTGTTACCCAGCTGTTAGTGAAGCCACACTCGGTTTGAGTGTGGGGTGGATGTAGGTCCGTGGACCGAACCACCTAAAAATCTCTGTGCAGTGGTTGGTTGCTCCATATCTCCTGTCTACTTCACAGGTTACATAGCATTCTCGTTTATATCTGTGCTGCTTCTGCTAGTTGTTTATTTGGGCGCAGGTTACGTATTTGATCTTTGGTCTAAAAGGATATTCTACCTGTTCTTCAGATTGGTTGTCTTGCTTTGTTAGAGTTCTAGTTTTATTATTGAGCCGAAAAGTTTTTAAGGGTGGGATTCATTCACCCCCCCTCTGAATCCTCCGCACCTATCCTAACAATTGGTATCAGAGCGGTTCCCTATTTCTCCAGATTCAACGATCTGTAGGGGATCCTGCTGGTCTAATAGGTGCATTTTGATCGGGTCTTATTGCTTGGTTTTACTCCTGAATTGATTCAATGAAGCATCCATCGATCTTTAGTGGTTCTGGATTTAAGTTGTGGCTTAGAGGTCTGCGTATCTATGTTAAACAACTTGATCCGGATCTGTGGAAGTTGATTTCGCATGGTCCACACATACTGCCAAAGAAAACGTCCAAATGGACTGACAGTGATAGATACATGTGTGATCAAAACATGAAGGCTATGGAAATTATGAAGGCTGCCACTGACAAGGCCTTACACTCGTGTTTTTATCATTGCAGGTCAGCCACCGAAATCCTGGACAAACTGAAGATAGCCTTCCAGTCAAAGGAGGACGCCTGCATGATGGCCAATGGGACAGATCACAGCAACAATCAAAGTGATGAAGAGGACAATGATGATCAGGTAAATCCCTTTGAAAACTATGATTTAGATGATTGGGAAAATGCATATTCTGAGCTGCTTGAATCTCATGAACTGTTAAGGAAAAAGTATAAAAACTTGAAGAAGGGTACTGGGTTAGTTAGTTCAAGTTCTCCATGTAAAAATTATTCTAAGATGAAGCAATTTCATAATGCCTGCATATCTGATATTCACACGCATAAAAATCAGTATGAAAAATTGATGAAGGAATTTGAATGTGTTAGCTCAGAACTAAGCAAGCTAAAATCTGAAAATGACTCTCTAAAATAATCTGTTAAAGAAAATGAAGGAAGGTTAGAGAAACTCGAAAAGGAGAACACGTTGCTGACTGAGAAATGTAATGCCATAAAATCTGTAAACGTAGAATTACAGAAAGATCTTGAAAAATAGCAAAAAGACTTTAAGGAATTTGAAAACAGAGGAAAGTAAGAAGTCAATTCAGACGATCAACTTCTAATAAATGAATTGTTTCAGAATGACAAACTTAAGGAAGAAAATGAGAAGTTAAAAATGCTGAACTCCACTATGTCAGAGAGACTTCTAACCTTAGAAAAAGGAAAAACAGTTAGTGTTGAAGTTCTTGAAAAATTGAGCAATCTGGAACAAGAAATTGAAAATTATAAAACTGCTAACAAGGTGTTAACTGAATGTGTGAATTGCAGTGAGCAAGAAATTGCCAGCTATGAGTTACAAATCACCTCTTTAGAAAATGAAATTCTAGATTTGAAGAGTTCCCTGTCTAAATTTGTTAATGGGCAGGATAATCTGAACAAATTGCTGGGAACAAAGGTCAACTTCCAGAAGGAGGGGTTAGGCTATAACCCTATAAATAAAAAGAACATTGAAAATAAAATTCAGACATCTTCTGTTTCTAGCTTTAATTTTTAGAAAGAGGGACTGGGCTACAGTCCAGTCATGAGGAAGGTCGATGGATCCAATTTGAAAATCGTTTTTGTTAAATCTTCTGAACATGAAAAATCTTCTACTTCATCATCTCCACCTCAGTATAAGGCTAAGAAAACAGAAAAACTGGATAAAAATCAGAAAATGATTGGAAAACAGAAAGTGAATAAAAAGGGTCCATCAGTGCATGCTGATCACAGTCTTCACAAAAACTCACATGTATCTAAAAAGAAAACCTCATGCCATTACTGTCATAAACTTGGTCATTTGATGCATGAATGTAGATTGATGGAAAAGGATGATCTGAGTGCTAAGAAATATCATGTTAAAAATCTTTCATCTCAGAAAAGGAGTGTCACATGTACTAATTGTGGCAAATTAGGACACTCAATTGCTCAGTGCTGGTTTGCTAGTGGTAAGAAAACCTTCTATTCATATCATGCTAAATTCCCTGTAAACCAACATATTTTTAATAGAAACAAGTCTATTTCAATGAACCAGCACATCATCTGTTTTAACTGCAACAAAATTGGTCACAAGACCTCTGAATGCTGGTCAGGTACTTTTGAAAGAAATTCTCTCAAATGCTCTCACTGTGGAAAGCATGGCCACACAGTCAAGGACTGTTGGCATGCTCAGGGTAGAAAAGAGAATTTTAAACATGCTAAAATCCCTGCAAATAGACATGCTATTCATGAGAATTTTAAGAGAATAAATTTCTCTCATTGTTTTAACTATGGAAAGCCGGGTCACAGGGCTGCAACCTGTTGGCTGGCAGGATACCAAAGCAATGCTGGTTTTGGTAAACAGAACTTAAATTCTCTAAACAGAAATTTTCATACATATGCACATAAAAATCATGTTAATAAGAATGTGCATAAATCCAATCTGAAACCTGCTACATCTTGCCATTATTGTGGTACAATTGGTCATTCAATGAATAATTGCTACCTGATGAAATCTGATGACCATGCTGCTAGGAGATTGTTTAGAAAATCTGTTAGGAATGTCACTGCTAATTCAGGACCCAAGATTTCTTGGGTGCCTATTTGTGCAAGATAGCTTGCTAACCTGCAGGTGTGCCTTGGAAGCTGAAGAATAAAGAGGGGTAATAAACCAAGGCACTCAAGAAGAAAAACCCCTTCCCGAACTTTTCAGGTAAATTTCTTGCACTTCCTGGTTTTAGTGTTACTACATAGCATGTTAAATTTTTTTTATTCACTCTTCATCTGCATTGTCTGAATTGATGTTTCTGAATTTTCCTCATCTGAAGTGCATATATGTGACTTGCATGCATAGCTCACTGAACCTCTGAATTACATATAGGACTGCATGTTGAATGATCATGATTGACCACTATGGTATATAAATGGTAAGCTACCAAAAGGCAGGAGATCTGTCTGGAGGTTCTTACTATGTGTGAGGTGGTCTTTTAGACCAGGTGCTCCGCCTAGTATCATGGGTCATTTTGCTTAATAGGGCATTCTGAATGTGCATAAATCACAAATTCATACGTTTAGTTTTCATGGCAAACATTGAATGTTCTCAGGGGGAGCTTAGTCATCCTTGCTTGTTGTGTCTATCTTTCCTTCAATCATCTCATCATGAATACAGTTTTAGCTTGATACTCATTTTATTGGCTATTATAATTTCATTCATACATGGTCTGAGGGGGAGTTAGCTTAAGATTAATTTCTCGGTGACAAAATGCTGAATAAAGTACAGAGTTGTTACTGCTAGTTGGATAAGTAAGTTAACGCAGTATGGAAATAGAGTTAACGCACCAGACAGCTTATTCTTTGAGAACCTGATGTGAAGTGCCTCTGGTTGAGTGAGTTGACGCAATGATGAAACTGAGTTAACGCTGTGGGCAATTGGTTTCTGAATTTGAGCAAATGTTTGTGCTGTCTAGTTGGATGAGTTGACGTAGTACTGAGGTTGAGTTAACGCACTGAGGAATATAATTTGGAAACTGGATTGGGTTGTGAGCTAGAACTGAGTCAAAACAGCTATGCCATGGTAAAATCTTTCTGTTATATCCCTCTTTCGGAAACTTTCCTATTGGTATCAATTCCGTCCCTTCCGTTCTTATCCCACAATATAGCCTCTTTGACATCTTAGTATGAGGGAAGAACTCTAGAGCACTGAGATATGTAGATGATGTCTTAAATTCAGGGGGAGTTAAAGTGATAATTCTTGTTGAGTATGAGATATGTTCTGAATAGCTCTATGATATGCTAATGATAGGAGATCTATAATTCTTATGATATTTAAATTTAAGAACTTTTGAACCCAATAATACACTATGTATGGAACAAAAGCTGAACATTTTAATAAAACCAGGACCTTATCATCTCTCGAACCTTATTGCTCAAAAGTAAAGAAACCAATGTGTGTAGAGGAATTTAATATTTGTATTGATAATGAACTCAGAAATTGTTTATAAACGCTGAAGATGCAATATATTACACATGTAATAAAATGCAGAGCAATGTTAGTTATTCACTGAGAAACTAGCCCTATGCAACAAAGAAGTGCTGAAGAGCAAGTCATGAGGTGCACTACTATCTCTGTCTTCAAGTGAAAAATAAATTATTCCAGAGCAATGGTAACTATTAACTGAGAAACTACCTTCATGCACCTATGAAGTGCTGATAGGCATGTCATGATGTCAGTTGCCAACTCTGGTTCGTATATGCAGAATAGGTTGCTATGCTGAGTAACCGGGGACTCGGGTGTCTGATAAACATGTGTACTCGTGTTAAAAAGCTAGCTATACTTGACTGCAAATGAAAACGTAAAAATAAGTTGAAAATGCTGAAAATGTGAAAAAAATTAAAACTTGTGAGTATGTTTGATCTGAAGCTCCTTATTCAACTGAGTCTATCATCAATGCCAGTTAAATTTCTCTCTCTCTGAAAGGCTTCTTAAAATTGACAGATATAAGGGACAGATATGAAAATGGTTCTAGTGTGAAAAGAGTTCCACTTTTTCTCCAGACAGGTGGCTTTAGTGGTTCATGGTTTTTAATTCGATGTTTTAAGATTATTTCCTCTCCTTATCATTAAATGAATTGGAGCCTATTTACATACATCTCTTTCATGGGAACTTGATCTGCAACTCTTAAATTCTTGAATATAAGCATGTCAACTCATTATCTTAGTATCTTAAGAAAATTCCTTGAACGGATGTCCTTCTGGCTACTTATCTTGTTTCTTCTGTTCATATCTGCCTCACTGCGTAGACGCAATGTCCCTTGGCGTCCACGCATTACTTCTAATACAACCTTCCTCACAATCCAGTTCACCGACTTGAACGGGCTGAACCGTTCACTAAAAGAGTCTTCGTAGCTTCTTTAAAAAGCATAGCTTGACCACTGCTCGTCTCCACTCCTTTCAAAAACCCTTGGTCGTTCCACCTTCCGTGTTCTCCAAAACCCTCACAGCTTTTTCCCTATTCCATTCACCTCGCTGCCATGGCTCCTCCGACATCCACTACAAAGGGGAAGAAGAGGGCAGAGGAACCTCCTAGACATTCAGCATCAGCCGAAGGCATAATGGAGCCCAGCTCCATAGCTGATCATGATAAAGGGAAGAGGAAGGAGATGCGTCCCCGCAATCCTAGTCCGCCAACCAAAAAGCGGAAGGCATTTGATGTCAGGAAAGAAAAGAAGGGTTCATCTTCAGGTTCTGCAACAGGTCAGAAAGGTGCGGACAGATCTCTTCCAGTCACAGCAGAAGAACCTCTGAAAGTTCTCATCTCCCGGTATGTTGATGCTACCGACCATGAGATGCTTGCAGTTTTTCCGGAACTGTTTTCGACCTTAGACTATCAGGGCTGGTGGTCGTTTGTCACAAACCATAAGGTCTATTATCCTACCTTGGTCAGAGAGTTCTACAAAAATTTGAAATATGAACCACAAGTTCCAAAACTTACATCATCTGTCAAGAATGTCTGTTTCGAACTAACAAATAAGTTGTTTGCCCGAGCCTGGAAAATCCCCAAAAATGGAGTTCAGCTGCATGATTTTGAGTACGATGAGCACGATGCTTTTGCGCTCCTGACTGACAAACCCAGTGACCATTCCGATGTCAGGGAAACCTATCTAGCCAGTCTCAAAGCCAATCAATTCCCTCCATTGAATAGACTGCTCCACCACATTTGCACTTCAATGATCACAACACAGAGCAGTGGTAGAGAAAGGGTGACTGAGATGCAAAGGTTTCTACTTTACTGTATGCTGAAGAGAATACAGATTTCCCTGTCTGATGTAGTGATTCAAACTATGGGGTCTTGTCTCACACAGTCCAGAACACTTCCTTTTGCTGCACCATTAACTGCCATTTTTAGAAAAGTGGGTGTCGACTTTGGTTCTGAGAAGAAAATAATCATTCCTCAAGGGAATGTTTACACCCTTACTTACATTCAAAAGTTTATGGGATTTAAAGTCATTGATGGTAAGCCAGTTAGAATTCTTCCCAGTTAGAAAACAGCTCCATCGGAAACAGGTCAAGCATCAAGAACAACCACTATGGATGAAAGTCAAGTGAACAGGACAGAGATACAGATTCCATCAGATGTGAGAGAGGAAAGACCAGAGGTTGAGGACACATTTGCTAGATCATCTAGCCCTCAGTTGGAAACTGGGGAACCCAGTGGTTCTGCACCTACAATGGAACCCCTTATAACTGGAACCATTGATGTTTATAGGAGACCTTCTCTAACTTCTGATGCAGCTCCACCCCCAGCAACTATTGAAGAAATGTTAGTGAACATGACTATGATGATACAGCGTCAGGATGCCAAGATGGACAAATTAATGGAATTCACAAATTACCATCTCAACAAACTAACTACTAGGATTATACAATTCGAAGTTTCTGTTTTATCTGAGTGACAAAAATTCTTACTCTCCAAGATGCTTTCTGACCAAGCTACAAGGACAGTCCTTCAGCACAGCCAACAAGCTACAACTTTTTCATCCTTTGCCAAGATTACTGATCTGTGCTATGATGTGAGGATAGCAGTTGAAACCATCAAGAGTCCTGTCAATGCACTTCCCCAATGCCTCAAAGTTGTGTTAGAAAAGATTGACAAAGTGACTGCAGCAATTCAGTCACTTGGAGACAAGTTTCACAATAAGGAATCTGTCACAGCTAATCTCTCTTCTGCCATTGACAGTGTACGCACAACTCTAAGTCACCAGCTGGGCGAAATCTCTCAGGATATCAGGGATATACTGGCCAGAGATCAATCTGCCTCAGGACAGCAGTTTCATCAGCCACCTCAAGGGCAATCCTCTCGTCAGCAACAAACACCTTCTTCTGTCAGAAAATACAATCGTTACTTTCCATAGCTCTCCCACATCTACTCCCCTTTCTGATAATGTCAAAGGGGGAGGAGAATTATGAAGTCTGGAATCTAAACTAGAGTTCATTGCATCGAGAGTTCATTGCATCTGCATCAATCCTGCTGACTAACTATATGTTTTCTTCTTTTTATCTAGTTCAATGATGTAAAGTCTTGAACTTGAATGGACGACAAAAATAATGCTCGATTCAGTCAATGAATAGATTTCATGTTAATCTAAAGCTCCTTGCTTGATATGAATAACCATGGTTGTTTAGATGCAATGGCATTAATGGCATTCACATCATAGTTGCCATCATCAAAAAGGGGGAGATTGTTGTGCCCCTGGTTTTGATGATGACAACCATGACATATGAATGATGTGTTCAATTCAGTGATGACTTAAATTTTCATTCAATAATACTTTCACTTGATTTCATTCTTGTTGCTAGAAAGGAACAGGGTCGACGGTGGGAGCTTAAAGCGTCCACGCATCAGTTGAAGAAGCCTTCACTGATGTCCACAATGTTAACTCCATGAAGCAGAGACCCTCACGAGTTATTTCACTGCGTCAACGCCAAAATAGAGCAGCGTCGACGCAGCAGTTACAAAGGAAGAGCTAATGGCTTACTGGATTATTCTGGTGCGTCAACGCATTCATCAAGTGGCATCGACGCAGCAAGTTGATGGATCGACAAGGTGACCAGAGAGTGGACGCAGTTGCACAATGTGTCAACGCACTCCACACGAAACGTGAGAGGGCTGAAGCCATCTAAGTTCAGATGCTAGAACACCAATGCGTCAACGCAGTATGCTGAGAGCATCGACGCAGCATGTCTATCTGTTGAAGACTTGATCACTGGATCACCGATGCGTCAACGCAGCAGGTTGATGGAGTCAACGCAGCAGACTTGAGATTTGCTATAGAATGTCCTTGAAGGCTGCGTCAACCCTTTGGAGCAAGTGAGTTGACGCCACCTGACTCTAGTTGCTGACACGTAGGCCAAGTATTGGGTAGGAAATGTGGAAGACACACGCCCTAGCCGCTGCTGGTATAAAGAGAAGCCATCGAGCAAGAGAGAGTGTGAGCCAAAAAGGAGAAAAAAAGAAAGGGGCTGATCGGGACAGTGAGAGAAGGAGCAGAACAGAAAGATTGCGTGAGCTGAGAAGAAGAAAGAAGAGGAAGAAAAGAAGAAGAGGAGAGAGTCTATTGAAGACATGTTCAGTCTGTTCGTGGATCAAATCCAGAACGACTATTGTGTTTCATTTCCAGCTTTCGTTGCTGTGCTTTTCATATTTCTTATTTTTTTTATACTCCTATTGCTATTGTTCTTCCGATCCTCTGGACTGAGGTCGGGTTCCTCCTGGTGGGTCAGGAGAAGGGAGATCTGATCTCCGGTTTGCAAGCAACAGGGGGGCTGCTTGAGGGTTCCCTCCGGGCTAGGAGGAAGAGAGGCTAGGCCTCTGGTGGATTGCTGGTAGCAGAGTGCTACTGGCTGGTTCACTGGTAGCGGGGCTGCTACTAGTGGGGTTCCCTCTTGGTATAGAGGAAGAGAGACGTGAGTCTCTGGTTTCTAGTGACCGTGGGTTGCTGGAGGTTCCCTCCGTGTAGGAGGAAGAGGGGAGGTTGTTCCCCTGGGTAAGCTGTGTATCAGCGTCTGTTGGCAAGCTGTGTTACCCAGCTGTTAGTGAAGCCACACTCGGTTTGAGTGTGGGGTGGATGTAGGTCCGTGGACCGAACCACCTAAAAATCTCTGTGCAGTGGTTGGTTGCTCCATATCTCCTATCTACTTCACAGGTTACATTGCATTCTCGTTTATATCTGTGCTGCTTCCGCTAGTTGTTTATTTGGGCGCGGGTTACGTATTTGATCTTTGGTCTAAAAGGATATTCTACCAGTTCTTCAGATTGGTTGTCTTGCTTTGTTAGAGTTCTAGTTTTATTATTGAGCCGAAAAGTTTTTAAGGGTGGGATTCATTCACCCCCCTTCTGAATCCTCCGCACCGATCCTAACAATAATAACATACAAACTGTTGCAACGTTCACTTGAATGTTGCAACGTGTAACGGGGGCCTATAAATGGAAACGTTACACACCTCAACTGTTGTGATTAACTTTAAAACGTAAAAATGTTTAAGGAGGCCATGAATGTGTGGACGTGGGGGGTCTTCTATGACCTATATATAGGCCCCTTGGCCACCCCAAACATACGACAACTTCAAGAGAAATAGTGTGAAAGCTCTCCGATTTCTTCTCATTTTCTTCCCCCCACAGTTTTATTTTATTTGTGCTGAGTTCTTGAAAGCTAGGTTGAGATTCGCTAAAGCTCTATTCGAGGACGTGCCGACGAGAGAGAGGGTGTTGCCTACCTGGGGTCGTCGTATCTCTAGGAGACCGTTGCCACGAGGACCGCACGTCGGCCGGCAATAAGTTCTCTTAGTTCAGCGACATCGCGCTTCGACAAAAAGGTTACGCTTTCTTTAACCTTTTAATTTATAATTTAGATTTAATTATTTATTGTTAATTTTTATTATTTTCAACAATATTTCCAACAATCTAAGAGAACTTAATTACATTATATTGCTGGAAAAAAAACATCCAAGACGTTGTTTCATATCAGCGTTTGCGGATAAAGAATATAAAATCTACTCTCTTAAAATTTATTATTTTATTATAGCATATAGGTCAAAATATATATTGCATGTTGTATATCGGATATTGCTTAAATAGTATAACGTCAACACAATTGACGTTATTATCTACTTAAATAATTACCTAACAAAATAACGTATTTAACACTGATGTCATAGTGATTTCTATTACAATAAACTTTGAAAATTTATTTTTATTTTCTTGTAAGCTTAATTTATTGTTATATTATATTGCTAAAAATAATATTTTAAATTTGATTATAAAATACGTTTATAAGACAAGACACTATTTTATAACGTGTTTTTCTACGACGACAAGTTTTATTTAAAAATATGTCTTTCTCGTCGACATATTTTAATTAATATATATATATAATCAAAATAAAATTAGAATTCTTATTGTTAAAATTAAAATTGTAATTTTGAAACAAAAAATCTAAAATTATTTATAATAGTCATTTAGGATTTCAGAAATTAAAATTCAGAAAAATATATATTTCTTAAATTAAGATTTAGTGAAATTTCTGAAATCCGAATTAAGTTTTTAAAATTTTAAAAATCAGAAATTATGATATTATATTTCTAAAATATAATTGCTACTATTATTATATTTCTAAAATTATATTTCTGGTTTTTAAATATAACTGATTATAATAATAAAAAAATATCTATTTTTTTAAAACCTTCTATTCTACATAAAATAGTTTCTGTTTGCAGATTAGTATATGTATGTTTAAATATTTAAAATACAATTTTTGTTAAACGGAAAATAGTTTCTGTAACTTTCAGAAAATAACTATTATTATTTAGAAATATTGTTTCTGTCTTAAACAAATACTGTTTACAGAATTACTAAATATCTCTGTTTACAGAAAATAAAGTACTTCTGATTTTTTTTGATAATTCATGTTGCTATTTAAATAAATTATTTCTATCTTCAGAAAAACAAAAAAAATAGTTAAAATTATTTCTGCTTAATAAATAATTTCTATTTTCAGATAAATAATCTTTGTTTTCAGAAAACTAGATTCTAAAAAAAAATAGATATATTTATTTCTGTTTTAAGAAAGTAAAATTCTAAAATTTATTACTTTTGATTAGTTTGCATGAACAATTAACTAATCTTAATTGTTGAAAATAAATTTTAGCATATTTTACTTGCTGGAAAAAAATATCTTTGTTATTTCCTGCTTTTATTAAATTTGTGCTTTTGTTAGTTACTTTGAGATAAATTAGATTTAAAGTAATTATTTATTGACTTTATATATTCAATTGTTTTGACAAAAAGTATACACATCACATCGACAGATTCTGTGGACCCTCAAATATTTTCTCAATGGCTAGCTTAATAACTAAAGAAACTTTAAGTGCCAAATCAAATAAATTTGTTGGTAGAAAATTTAGAAGATGGTAAAATCAAATGGGATTTTGGCTAATTATCCTAGGCCTAATCTCAGCAATTAGTGATAGCACTTGAGAACTTGTGGGGGGAGGTCATTTTAACGGTCTGTTATGTCTTAAATAGAATATCATTCAAATAAAATGATACTACACCCTATGAAATTTGGAAGAAAAGAAGATCTAATTTAAATTATCTCAAAGTGTGGGGGTGTTCTGCTAAAGTAAAAATACCATAAAACAAAATATTCATCCAGGATATAGTTAGTGATTCTTTAGATGTAAAATCCACATCAAGATTTGTTTGTCTCCTTGGAGGAGGTGTAGTATTTTAGAAACCAACTAAATAAACAATATTAGCTAGGAGCACTATGGAATATGAAATGATTGCACTAGACACCACATGAAGATATAAAGATAATCAGACACTTAAAAGTGAGACATAAATCAATAAGAGATAAATGAAGCAACGACTAATTACTTTAAACTTTGTGAAATCAGAAAGAAACTTTGAAATGTGGGCTTCTAGTGTTTATATGTGCAGGGTCACCGGTTTCCATATGAATTGGCAGAGGATATGACATGCGCTCATATGATTGTGAAGATTTCTCTTCTAGCAAACTTTAAATCCAGAACCATCACGAGGATTTGGACGATGGATGCCGAGGATGTGCCAAGGTGGGCCGACCACGGGAACGTGATGCAGGACGACTACAAGACTCGCCGCGATCGGGTTGGTTGCGACCTTGGACTCTAAAGATTGACGCGACAAACAAGACGACGCGACCAGCAACGACACTACAACGTGACACCAAATAAGCTCCATAAGAGGCGATATGTTCCAAGCAAGAAGTGCTAACTCACGGTCGTCCCCATCGAGGGAAGTGCGACGATCTACACGGACAGGTGCCTTTATAAAAGGCTTGTCTAGAATCGTGATTCTAGAAGCGTCGAGGGGGATGGGATTGAGCCCATAAAAGAAAGAAGCTACCACGGCGGCAACCCAACCTCACAGAGGTTCAATGGGTAGAAACAAACTTGATAGGTAACTTGGGAGAGCACTAATGAATTATGTTCTCATCTCTATGGCGCTAGTGCTCATTTAAAAGTAAGAGATAAGGGTGAGTGTTGTACTCTTAATGAATCCGAGACCCAAGTGGCAGGATGGTTACCTTGATTCCATCCTTTGTAGGATTCACCGACATGTGTGGAGTCGTGAGGCCGCGACTGTGAAAATGTGGGTTATTTTTTAAAACACACATGAGATACCTGCGCAAGGCCATTAATAGCGCAACCCGCATAGAATCTCGATTCAGCTATACTATGTGTGAATTTGGGAGAGTCTGAACCATGTGACCTGTTTCAAGACATAGTCCACCAAGCGTTTCCATAGGTAATCTCAAATATCACTAAGTGAAAATTCAAACCGAAAGGTATTTTCACCCATTGCATAGTATAAAGGACTCAGCAATTTTTTTCCTTTGTTTAAATTTTTTTTAATAATTTTTAAAAAATTTTAAATTATGTGGGGGATTGTTAAATGCGTGTGATATAAAAATATTTAAAAATAATAATAACATACAAACTGTTGCAACGTTCACTTGAACGTTGCAACGTGTAACGTCTCCATTAAATGGAAACGTTACACACCTCAACTGTTGTGATTAACTTTAAAACGTAAAAATGTTTAAGGAGGCCATGAATGTGTGGACGTGGGGAGTCTTCTATGACATATATGTAGGCCCCTTGGCCACCCCAAACATACAACTTCAAGAGAAATAGTGTGAAAGCTCTCCGATTTCTTCTCATTTTCTTCCCCCCACAGTTTTATTTTATTTGTGCTGAGTTCTTGAAAGCTGGGTTGAGATTCGCTAAAGCTCTATTCAAGGACGTGCCGACGAGAGAGATGGTGTTGCCTATCTGGGGTCGTCGTATCTCTAGAAGACCGTTGTCACGAGGACCACACGTCGGCCGGCAATAAGTTCTCTTAGTTCAGCGACATCGCGCTTCCACCAAAAGGTTACGCTTTCTTTAACCTTTTAATTTATAATTTAGATTTAATTATTTATTATTAATTTTTATTATTTTCAGCAATATTTCTAACATATCCAACGGCGTACGTAAATTGAGTAGTGCTCTTATTTTCAAGAGCATCAAGATTAAATATGATACTTAATTTTTACGCCGACGCTGTCATCATGAGATCAGACAGATAAAATAAAACTGACAAAATAAAAAACAAAAGACAGAAAGGTAATTAAAAATCTGACTTATGAATTAATTAATAGACGACGAAATCCGGGATCAAACAGTACTTTCAACCATAACAAGGATCTATTTAACATTATTTTGGCCAACTGAACAAAGAAGATAACCTCAAAATTAAATTACCTAAGCGGATGCATGGAGGACATGCATCGATACCTGTTCTTCCGAGTTTACTTTCCTATCCACTCGGTCCTTGTGTCCCCAACGTATACTTGCCTCTCATGTACCCCCTTCGGCCTTCCTTCCAAGTAGTGGAATTCCCCCAGTCTGAAGGTCTCGATCAGCAAGTAGAGTAGTAGATATTTAGTTTTTCCAAATGAGTGTATAGTAATTCAAGACGGTACGTACGTGCATGGGGGGCCGCCCCAGCAACGTCCGCGAATCCCATCTTACTTCTCTGGCCCTTCGACCAATTATTCCTGTGCAACAATCTTCCTTTATCTCACTGCACTGTAATGTAAATATATGCTCTGGACAAAAGTGCGTACATAGTTCAAGTGCTTGGCTCGTAGCCTGCTGGTCCCATCGATCTCACATGTGAAGTGCCCTTCTCCATCGACAAGAAAAGAAAATAATAAGAACGAGTGAAACCAATGATTTAAAACTAAATCTGTTCAAGCAAGTTAATAGGTCACAGGTCGATGATTTGATCATTCGGATAGACTCGTGACTCATTAAAATAGAAATGCTCACGTTGATATCATAAATTTATAGACTTTCAACATATCTCGCAACTTGGAAGAATGAAATGTACACTATAATATATATATATATATATATATATATATATATATATATATATATAAGGGAGAAAGAAAAAATATATTAAGTAAACATTACATGATAATTTATCAAGTATAACTAGCATCTCATGAAATCAAACCTTATGGATGGACTTACCTTCTTGTCAAAAAATTTCTTGATAAACTCATTTGCCTCGTGCATAGATTCATACAAGTAACACATTGATGGCCTCTGAATCAACAAATCATAATACATATGCACTAGTGATTATGTGGCCTGCCAGTTGTTGTAATCCCATGGACGATATATAGGAGTTGATCTCTTAGATTTTTTTTTTTTTGCACGTAGAGAAGAAAGAATTCAGCGTATAGATGACAATCTTCTCAACTTCCAAAAATTGATGTTAATATTATTAAATAATAAGGGATGGAAGTTTAAAGGTAACTCCTCACCTTCCATATTTTTTATGCTAAGTAAAAGCCTAAAACAATGATAGCAAGAGTGAAAATATGAAAGAGTAAAAATATGAAATAGGTTTAGATCCGATCGGGTCACGTGAGTTTTACCTAGTTATGTGGGTTACATAAGATCCACCCGAGTTAACCGGGTTTAATTAGATTTTGAATGCTGGCCCCTCTAAATAAGACATCAACATGATTTTGAGAAACCAGTCTGACTGGCCGGTCGATCTCTTCTGGGTTTTGAAACATGCAGTGACACTCATGATGTGTAGAGTAATTAATCCCCTCTTTTTTCTCTCGCTAACTATTAAATCTGATCATTTTCCCGGTGATGTAAAAGCGAAGGAAATTTAAGTGACTCGTCGACGGAGAACATGAACAGAAAAATCTCTACAGCTAGCGACGAGCCCAGCACGCCGATAAGGCCGGGTAAAAATCCTCCAGGAAGGCGACAGAAGCCATCCCATGATCTCATGTCCTCCGGGTTGACCTCAGATTCGATTAGGAACTTTCCTGTGCTGACCATGATTAATGGCCTACTGAATAATAATCCCGTACAATAATTAATATATTTTCAGCCAGAATACAGTAGACGCTCCTGGACTCCACCGATCGATCTACGCCATCAGCTAGCCGTGGAAGACGCTAGCTACCAACAGGAAGGAACGATCAAACGCAAGTTAACTACGTCTCGATTATTTATAATGCTGATAGGTGGTGTTTTCTGAAAGAAGAAGTCGTCGTAGCAGCGTGTGAGTGGGGTGGGGAGTGCAAGGGCGTGGACAGCCATCGAGGCTGATAGAGGGAGGCCGGTCGGGGGCGACTGGTAGGGGGGAGGCCACGGGGAACGGAGATATGGAAGGGCTCTTGGAGGAGAACTTCCTAGTGGAGAGACTGCGGGAGGTGCTGCTGGCCCTGGGCCCCCTGCTGCAGCGGCTCGACGAGATGCTCCCGCCGCAGACCCGGCCGCCCCCGGGGACGCCGCCGCCGCCGCCGGCGGACCAGGACTGGGTCTTCCGCCTCCTGTCGGTCCTCATCGTGGTCGTCTCCCTGGCGGGCCTCATCTACTACGTGTTCTTCCGCGGCAGCGAGTGCGGGGTCGGCGGGTGGGGAGCGACCAGGATGCTGATGAAGCCGCCGCGGGGGGTGGGGAAGCCGACATTGTACGGGCACGAGAGCCTCGTCGCGTCCATCGCGTTGCTCGCCCTCATCGTGCTCTCCCTGGGGGGCCTCTATTACTACTACTGCTACCAGGCGGGCTGCTTCGGAGACGGCGGGCACGCCACCGTGATGGTGGATGCTCCCGGCGGGAGGAAGCTACAGATGATGGGCAGGTAGATTTTTATGTGTGTGAGGGACCATATACGGCCGAAGTTTCCAAGATGAAACTTTTGTGGAGGAAGAGTTTTGATCTCCCCATCCATCAAGGACGAAGCTCGGCCTGTTTCTGGAATAAGGAAGATAGATGTGATTCTCTAAATAATAGGAACGGCGCGCTGTACAACTTGTTAGTGCAGGCTTTTATTTGTGCTTTTAGAGCTCTGAAAGGGAAAGAGATGGGGACATTTCAAAACAGAAGCCTTCGTTGAGGGTTTCTTTAATTTGATCGTTTGGTGTTGAGATATCGATTTTAATTTAATTACACAGCCATGTAGTAGTACTTCATTTTTGTTACCATGGTAAGAAAAGCATTAAAATACACAGTTCCATGCATCGTACATATATAATCTTCAAATAGAATGTAGAGGATTCAGGAGCTGTTCATTAATCTACAATGTCGATTTGTCGGATACTGAGAGGGTCCGCCTCCTGATACCTCTCCTAGAATATGAATTATTGTTGTTCTCTGATGATCGACTGCATCATGCATGGTGCTCAGTCTCGGAGGACCTTCTCGAATAATGACTTAACATGACTCCCAGAGATCATGTGTACGTCTGCCAATATGACTGTCGCTGAAAAGATTGTCGTTGATCCATAGAACAAATGCTATTCTTTACCATTTGTAAGTCTCACATATCACACTACCTCATATGAGAGAAACAGCTGGTACATAGTTGCAGAGGCCCCCTTTGAAGTAAACTTTCGATCGGAAGATTCTTTAAGGTTACTTATCAAAATCTGAATGTAGAGTAGATAAGAAAGAGGAAACAAAACATAAACCGAGGATTAATTCGGGTGCAGGAATAAACTCCATCCTTCATTTCAGTGGGCTTGCACAATATTTCCTATTTCTTGACGAAGAATTTTGCAAATGGAAACCACGAATTTATGTTCACTTCGGGGTAACTCCATTTCTGTTTTATGATATCTAGATTTGCGAAAAACACACACACTCTCTCTCTCTCTCTCTCTCTCTCTCACACACACACATATACACTATACTAAGAAAGACTTTTATTGTACGTCGTAGGAAAAATCGTAGGTATAAGTTTTACCTACGACACTCTCCACGCTCCTTTATCGTCAATAAAAATTGCGTAAGTAAAATTTTACATACGTGACAAAAAAATCGTAAGAATAAGTGCGTCAACATCTACGGTTATCTGGTGTAGGTAATTACCTAACATAAGTATCCGTACGTACATGATTTCTCTATTTTTTATGATTTTTTATCGTAGGTAATTACCTACGGTTGCTTAGCGTAGGTAATTTCCTATGATTTATTTGTCGTAAATAATTTTCTATGATTTTTTGCATAAATAATTTCTTACATTTTTTATTTCACGTTGGTAATTTCTTACGATTTTTTATCGTGTAAGAAAATTTTAGCTACGCAATTTTTACTAACGACTATAATATTTCTCGTGAAATCGTAGGTAATGTACAACTGTAGGTAATGTGAGCAAATCGTAGGTAACCCATTTGAACCATAGATAACCTATTTGAATCGTAGGTAAACATGTATTGAACGTAGGTAACAATTTGAACTGTCGGTAAACTGTACTAACCGTAGTTAACTCCTTTGAACCGTAGGTAATCTATATTAAGCGTAGGTAACAGTTGAACCGTAAGTAGCTTGTACTAACCGTAGGTAACCTCTACTGACCGTAGATAACCCATTTGAATCGTAGGTAACCAATATTAAGCGTAGGTAACATTTTGAACCGTAGACAACATGTACAAACCGTAGGTAACATTCGTAATAATATACATTCACAAATTATATATCACAACCTATACATTCACATATGGATCATAGATCAAGAAATTAGTCACATTGATATTATATGCAAAATAGTTCTATTGTAATCACATTGTGTAGAAATGTATCATTATAATCACAAAAGGAGGCAATGTGACGTGCATCCCCGTGTACAAAAAACATGTAGACGTAATTTCATGCTAACATATATACAATGAAAATTAGTGTAATATTTTGTCATCCATATACATATGAAAATGTTAGGAGGATCTAGCACATCACCATATACACATCAAAATGTTAGGAGGATCTAGCACATAACCAAATAAATGAAATAAATCATGAGGAAGAGGGAGTCTTCGCCGCATCGAGGACTATCTGCAAAATAGATAAATAATTGTAAGTAATTTCACGTCAAATTTAAACATGACAATATGAAGTTAGAAATGAAAGAATGGTACATACATATTCTGAAAGCCACAGAATATGACTCCCGATGGCATCTTAATTTAATTGACTTCCTCTGTTGATCTTTTATGATTAATGGAGCATCCGGCTTGTTTGCAAAGGCAAGTGAAACTTCATAACATGCAATTCCAAGTTGTCGTCCTATGACGACTTTATCTTTGTCTACACTCATAACAATTCCGGTGCCCACTTGATGTCCCTCCAAATCTAATAGTTTCACCATTTTTCCTTGTAACTGTGATGCATTTATTGGACAACAAAATCAGGACAATATTTTTGAGAAGCATTCAAAAATATGAAATATCCACTATTTTATATGAAATTTGGACAATATAAAATCATGACAGTAGGAGTAGCCTTTTTTCATTTCTTCATTCATAAATCTCATAATCTGATGTTTTTACAAGTCAACTCCAGAAAGAAACTAAATAATAAATGAACAAAGGAGAAGCAGAGTAAGTCCAAAAAGAGGCTAAGACACTACAATATAGTACAACAAACTTCCCAAAGGGACACTGAAGAATATAGACAGGATCTTGTCGAGTATCACAGTTTCCTATAAAGCAGCATCTCTAACAAAAGAAATTCATGAGTATCACCAACAAAATATAGAAGTGCCTGATTGATGTTGCTCCTTCAATCAACTTCTACATGTTATCATGTTATCTGTTTGCCTTTGCTACCCATGTTTCCAAGTAAATGAAGGTACAATCATCCTTATCTATTTGCCTCTCCTTCAATATCTCCTACATATTATATGTTTCAGGTATCTTCTTGTATTGTTTATGATTCTATAAAGCGCTACCACTGGCGAACCCCAATAGGTGATTCTGTAAAGTGCTACTAGTATCTACCGTGAAGTACATGCACAGAAAAATGGCAATTGCAATAGATGGGTTGCAACTAGCAATGCCATATTCTGCTTCTTTTATCCTACTGTTAGAATAAATATGTGATGTCAGCACAACTATTAAGCCACGGAGGTCACTGGCTACAATAAGTACAGCCATCCAACTGCCGAAGGCCATCATAGCACAGAACAACATCGTGGGAGATGAGATCTTCTGGCCCCTTTAGATCTTCAAATGGACCTTCAAGAGTGCAGGGTGGACTTCCACAGAACTAGCCTATTAAGGCCAGATCGACTAGCCAAAACCCCAATCTAGCTTTTCTCATTTATTAAGGTCAGAATATGGCAGTTCTCTATCTTTAGGTTTTCCTGTAATTTTTTAATACATAATGGGGGTGCTTCATTGCTGCATTAACTATGTGTATCAATAGCCTTTGAAATAGCTATTAATAACATTCAATAGCAGCTATCTGGTTATGTTCTATCAATTTTGATATTTATGTTTTGTTGAGCATAATAATGTAATTTGTTCAAATTAAAGATGTTTTCATAACATCTTGTTATTTCCCCATCCTTTGGGGTTTCCTTGTTATTCTATCTCACTAGTGGTGATTGGAGAGGCTCTAATCAACTTCCTTGTAAAAAAAAATATACTTGGTCTGGAGCAGATATCTGAATGCAGAGTCTCCACATTCAATTGGACTCTACATTCTATTGTTTACCTGCAGAAGTCTCAACATTCTATTGTTTACATGCTTGATGAACTTTTGTTATCTTGAGTCATGGCTTCTCTGTGGCTCCATGCTCTGGGAAGGGGGTGATGTAGGGATTGCTTGAGGTCAATTTTTATTCAATGTTATATAAGGTGGAGTTTTATTTTTCCTGTTGGAAGTTTTACAGACTAAGGCAGACTCTCGTTAATGTTAGACATGCTTTTCACTACTTGGTTCAAGAAAATGGGACTAAAAATAATAATGGATTCAGATGTGGTTCAAGATCCATAACTGCATTTCTACCAAGATCAAACCACTCAGAATCCAACGACAGAACTACATTTCTACCAAGATGAAATGGAATAGGATTCATGAATACCTTTCTACCAAGATGAGAAAATTTAGCTTGAAATTAGATACTCAAATGAATATCTAGCTAAACTAAGAAGTTTATATAATATTTTTGAGAGAACATTAGGTTAGAGTAAAGAATATTACCTGGTCTGTTGCTGTTTAGATACTAGTTACTAATGAGCACACCACTGAATCTGATATGGGTTGTATGGCTCCATTCCCCCCTGGTTATCATATACATGTGAGGAATAATTTGAAAGATTTAAAATGATGTTCTTATATGTAATTGCACCAACCTGTACAGTAGATTGCTCAACCTTGGCCATCCTCTCTTCCAATTCCTTCACTCGATTTTTCAACATATTATTCTCAGCCTTCAAATTATGGGTTGTGCCCCACAAAGAAGAGGGAGTCGGGCCTGTCACGCCCCGACGCGGAATATCGAGACACGATGAGTCGAAACATTCAAGTCGATCAAGAGCATGCACATAAGGGGTCCAACCATAATGGAGAAAAGATACTATTATTTCATCAAATAGGGTTTTACAACACCACTAAATCTCAAGAGGCATAATTACATCTTCTAAATACACTTAATTCTGGAAAGAGCAATAATCAAATATAGGGAATCTAATTTAACTTGGTCTCTCTCTCTCTCTCTCTCTCTTCACTTTTACCCTTCCCTGTTTGTTTGGGGTTCCTCAGTAGAACTACCTAAAATATTAACCGAAAACGCAGGGTGAGCATAGGGCTCAGTAGGACTTATATCTCTATATCAGGAAGCTTTAAGTAATTAAACATTTTTAAACAAGGTAAAAGTGCTATGACGAGAATTGCGATTAAAACATGAAACAGAGCATGGGAGAGAGTAAAGTAATGCTGGTATATATGATCACAAGTAAGCAAGTTGACAAGAGTAAGATTTCAAGAATGATTATGTAGCATATATAATAATTCAATTGGCCATTTCACGTAAGCATGTACGAGTATTTCATGTAAATCAAGTAAGTCAAGTATTTCACGAATGAGTGGAATGTCATAAACGAATCTAGCAAGCAAGTACTCGGTGCAATGCCACACCAGGTCAATATAGCTCTCATGGGCACAAGTACTTTCGGGTGCTCCCCCAAGGATCAGACTGGGCCCCATTAATGCAAGACATTGGTTATTATGGATCATTGATCCCAAGTATTTATTTAGACATCCACATAAGGTACATGGCCAAAATTTTTTTAAGAAAAGCTTAAGAAGCGTAGTATAGCGCACAACTAGTCATTTAGTTATAGAGGACTCTAGAGGTGGCCCATACAGGCTCAAGAGGTGGCTCTCATCATGTAGCACTTTCCGTCATTCCAGCCACAAGAGGTGGCTCCAATAACGTAGCACTTTACCCTGCATGGCACTTAGCTCTCTTACGCCACTTGTTGCAGCGCTTGGGTGAGGCCTTAAACAGTGCGTTGCATGTCGCGTCACTGGGCTCTCTCGGCGGCCATGATCCTACAAGGGAATTTAAACTTAATTAAAATGTGACTAAATCATAAGGTTTAATGTCCTATATTGACTTAACCCATGGTTCTACCCATCTCATTGACGTAGGATATAACCTATCCTTGGACATTGGTAACCTAGGAATTTGAATAACCTAGGCTCTGATACCACAAAAACTATCACGCCCCGAGCGCGGGAGGAACCTGGTATGCGTGACGAGTTTATATGATTCATGTCAATCAGAGCATAAGGAAATTTGACATATAGACAGAGTGCGCAATGACAAGATAAAACATATCCAATTTATTCATCATTACCATCAAATAACTCCATTACATAATCCTCCAAGGGAAAGAGTACTAAATGACAATTCTAGACTCAATAAATGAAAATTACAATAATAGACTCAAGAAAGATGAAAAAGACTCGGCATAAGATATCTGGGTGCAACTCTACTCTCGGCTCTCTTGGTCATCCCCATCCGAATGATCCTCGTCATCGGAGGTACCTGAAAAATAGGGGAAAATACTAGGTGAGTAAACGCTCAGTAGGAATTATATCTCTAATCCAGACTAGCTTAAAGTAATTAATGACTTATATTATGTGGCATGCTCATGTATGCAAGATGGCAAGAGATCATTGAATGTAGAGTCAATCATGAAAGTAAAGAGAGAGTGAGCTAGCAAGATATACAAGCAAGTGTTGGTGATAGACCAAGTAAAATTTACGAAGATATCAAGCATGTAATTGTCAAGTCAAGTACCAAGATATTGGCTATTAATTCATTCAAGTATTTTTCTCAATCCGGGCCACACAAGTCATGTCATGTAATATCTAGCACGTAATAGCGAGAAAGATAGTGGAATGTCGTCGATTAATCAAGCTAGTCATGTATTCTGGAGCAATGTCACACCGTGGTCAATATAGCTCCATAGGCACAAGTACTTTCGGGTGCTCCTCCCAAGACCAGACCGGGCCCTATTAACGCCAGGCATTGAGTCATGTAAAATATCTAGACATCCACTAAAGTTATAGCCAATAGAATTTCAAAGGAATAATCCATTGTAGGAACATTTAAGGTAGATTCACGAAATAAGGAGTTCAAGGATAAAACTTTGGATAAGCATGACATAGCGACAAGTGTCTTGTAAAAACCATGATAATTCGTGAAACTGGGTAATTGGCGTCCACTCAGACCGCCACCAATTCTAGAATTGGCACCCACTGGGGTGGCCGCTAATTCTGGGAACAACACAGGCACGAAGAAATAATGACTTCTCAAATGGTCGCTAATTCAATTTACGTCCACTGTCTGGTCGCCAATTCCAGACAGAGACAAACTTTCACAGAACACTAAAAATAGCGCTCTATGATGGCTAGGGTGTCATCTTTCTTCAGAGTGACATGACTAAAAGAGATTCCAGAGTTTTGAGGGTACAACCAGCTCGACTGTCTTGAGGGAATCCAAGACTAGCAGAGTCTTACGGAGGTCTCAATGAAGAAAGTACCAGTCTGAAGGAATGAATATCCCACGGAGGGTCCAATCATCCCCAAGAGTTGAGTGTAAGCGTTAAAACAAAACAGGGACCAAGTTTCATACGTGAGACAGTGGTGCCAACGAGATCTGGCGGTGTAGGATCGAGGAAAACACGCGATTAGAACAGTCACAGAAAATTGCATCCTAGCAGTGGCCGTCAATTTCAATTGACGCCCACTGGCTAGACGTCCATTCATGATTTTTCAACAATTTATATCTGATTTTTTTAGTAATTTGTGTCTTCAAACAAGGCACACATTCTTTCATTTTCTGTACAAATATATATTTTTAGGAAAACAACGCCTTTCTGAAGGGGTGCACATTCTTGTACATCAGGAAATTGTGCCTCCTTGAGAGGGCGTTAATTTGTTTAACTACAGAGACAGTGCCTATTTCATTATATAAATATATTTCAGGAAATAGCGCCTTCGTACATGGGTGCAGATTTATAATTGGCGACGAGATACTGGTCGCAGTTTCTATTCAGGGTTGCAGGCTACTTTGCATCCACTGGATACGTTCGCATACTCAACATGGTTTAAATTCGTTCATTTACTATTCATTAGGGGGATGAACAGTGTCACTTTCTATCTAACAGGTTTCTTGGAAAACTGAAGACATGGTAATGTAGAGAAAAATATAGGGAATCTAGAAATATGCAGAACATGACTTTTAATTGTATGGTCCCATAGATATTCAATTTTAAACATGTTGTAATTATTATTTATCCAAAGTAATTAACGACAGGGTGTTGGACTCAGTTTGATTTGGCGTCCAGGGCACTGTCGCAAATTCAGATAAATAGTGGCCACGGCTTGGTCACTAATTCCTCAGCATGTAGAAACGTAAACCTTTACGTAGGAAAACTAAAGCATGGACATGCATGTTCATGGATACCAATTTTCTGGTTCTTAAATCGCTATTTAGCCCGGGATTAGGAGAAAACCTACCTGTTTGGGATTGAACGGAAGGTCGAATAGAGGAATATGGTAGAAGAATGGCAACTGCAACAGCAGCAACTGCAACAGGGATGATGAAGGAAGAAGAAGAGCAACGGCCTTCCTCCTTCACGCACGTCAGTAGGAGGCAGAAGACGCAGCAGCCGGAACACGAAGGAAGAAGTGGCTTCCTTCCTTCACGTACGGGATGAAGACATCGACACAGAGGGAAGCAGAACGAGCAGCAGCAGTAGCCTTAGCTCACTCGACTGGGCAGGGTATTTATAGAGAGGGAGTCCTTCGAACGCGTAAGGATCCTAGCGGGATTCAACTTCCTACGTAGCAATCCTAATGAAACTTAATTTCCCATGC
This sequence comes from Amorphophallus konjac, assembly GCA_022559845.1. Lineage (NCBI taxonomy): Eukaryota > Viridiplantae > Streptophyta > Magnoliopsida > Alismatales > Araceae > Amorphophallus > Amorphophallus konjac. Next base: position 364,873,876 of record CM040122.1, read on the forward strand.
AAAACCTCCCCTTGCCATATCCTCAGCCGCTTTCCTCTATCCTGCTTAAAAACCCTAACTCTCATGCAGCTCCTTCGAACGTGATAAAGCTTGGGTTTGTAAAACAACCTTTCTAATATGTGTATATGCACATATATCCTATGCATCACCTTCTTAAGTGAGGAGATTGGGTTTTCTGAAACAACCCTTCTAAATATATATATATATATATATGTATATGTATATATCCGTAAGCACCCTTTGACGTGGAAAGGGTTATGGGCTAAAGGCCCACTTCTTGTATATATAAAGGTTAAGGTCTTTTTAATGTGTACGGGTTGAGGGCGGCCCATTGGGGATGGTTGTGGGTTGGTTATTAGGTATTTTATTTTCAATTGGCCCCTTGTTTGATTATTTAGAGAATTTATTATGTTTTAATTTATTTAGGAAATTTTATTCCCTATAATTTTATCCGGAGTGCTACAAGAAGTGTAACGACCCAAGATTCGGATACCGGGGATAACCCGATACCATTCGAACCCTGGACCGCCACCCATGAGCCGGAGGGCTCGGAAGGGCTAAAAGGATAGGTGTGGTGTACATAGAAATAGGAAATAAAACAGGACAACAGATATAATAACAGAAATAAACAACTACCTACAATAGAGTCTACTCCGACAAAAGTACAGTTTAAGGCAGAGAACGCACCGAACACCGAGTGAACACTCGGCCAGACGAGCTGGCAACTGAGAACCTCCACGCAGCGCCCTCGAACCTCGAGGAAGAACCTCCGCACCCGAAAACTAGAGGTGAGTCTCCTATCACTAGCTCAGTTGGGGTCCCGCGGAACCCCCACCGAAAACAATGGCAGTACGAAAAGTAGAAACTACAGCTAGAACAACAACAACAGTAGGAACAGTAAACACGGTGGGCGGTAAAACCTCGGCTCTATAGCTACTCCTACTGTACCGGAGACACGCGCCCCGATCTCACAGTTGGGGGACCACCAGACTACGAACCACCCTAGCCACGCTACAGGGGAAAATGACCACGCCGTCGAGAACTCAACGTTGTCTAGGGGAAAGCCCTCGGTGACGCTCACCAGAACCCCTAGACCTCGACATCCAGAAAACACACGGAACTCCACACAAAACCACGTCTCGCAGACGTGAAGCGGAACTCGACTCACGAGAAACTCACGTCACGTGACGGGAGTACCTGTCCACCAGAAGCAAGGCCGGATGCATCCACTAACGACTTAGTCTGCAGCCTCAGGTGTCTCACTGTGACACCCCAGGCGGAGACAGAGACACTGTACAGTAACCAGGAACACAAAATAAGGACTAGCTGGGGTCGCACTCGTCAGCGCGGGTCCGACAGCCCCCAACTAAGTGTACACACACACACCATGCGCCCTAGGTCAGATCCTCTAGCTGGTTCTTCCCCCGAAGCCCAGACTCAGGCTGTGCGTGGGGGCCCTACGGTAACCAGCCTAAAAACCATCTCTCTCGGGTAAGCCGCTCCACCACTCCCGGGTGGGTCAGCACACGCGTGCCATAAGAAGGCTACGACCAGTGGGAGGTCACTAAACGTGAACACGGAAAGCTACGCACGCACCCATCATGAGTAACGCGGAGCACCAGGTGGCACGACGCAACCAGACTCTGGATAGCCCACTAGACCTACCAAATCTAGCGGTCCATGAGTCACACGACTCGGGGTCAAGACCCCTGCACATGACGGCACAACACCGTCAATCTAGCCTAATCCCTAGGTCTGAAACCACGGTAGCATGATTCCCAAGGTACCTTCACAAGCCGTCGAGACCATTCCCCCAACAAGGGAACACGGGAAACCTCCAGCCCTAGGCTGGTTGACTAGACTCACAGTCCAAGGCCGCACACATGGCCCACTCGGAAACCACCTTCCGGAGAAACCCACGGCGTGCGGGGAAGCCCCACCGTACTCATATCGATACATGATGACTCGATCTAGTGAGAACACGAAAGTCCGGAACACATGGGGTCACCCAGACCCTCTAACCCATGGGTAAGCTAAGCGAGGTAGCACGGTACCTCCAGACACCCCAAAAACATGGACACGGAACCCCCGGGGTTTCGAGGACATCCCCGAGACCGAAGGTCAACCACTGGGTCGATCACAACCGGGTCGACCGCGGCTCAACACAATGCAATCGAAATACAACTAGCACGAAAAACAGGGTGGCAGTCCTCCCTGGACTGTCAGATCACTTTGTAGTCCACCCTAGACCCCAAACCTAGCTTAGCGGTCCACTCTGGATCGCTACCTGCGAGGGACACCAGATAGGGAAACGGTCTTCCCTAGACTGTCAAATCAAGAAGCGGTCCACCCTGGACCGCAAGCCACCGAATGGCGGTCCACCCTAGGCCGCAGCCTCCCAGGGGCACCTGGACCAAGGGGGCCATTCGTGGACTGCAACCGCGAAAAGGCAACCATCCCAGGGCCGGAACACCATAAAAACGGTCATGCCCTGACCGCAAAACCACGGGGCTACCCAACGGCTACAAAACCCGTGCCCCAAGGGTGCGTTGACTCGCCCAAAGTAGCGGCCAGCGGCCGGCCGCTACCCACAGGGTAGCAGTTAGTCACGAGACCACTACAGGGCCAGGCGGTCTCCTCCAGACCGCAAAACCTATCGACAAAAAAGTAGCTAGATAGCGGTCCTCAACGTACCGCCTCATGGGTAAGGCGGTTCCTGGTACGACCGCCTCTATTTCGGAAACCCAAAAATGGCGGGAACGTCGGAAAACTCCATTCCACGTCCCGTTCACACCCATGTGAAGGGCACTACAAGAAAAATGGGAAACTTTGAGACAATTTAAATTTTGTCAGAATTACGTTGGTAATTATCCACTGATTTTTGACAACAAAATTTTCGTCACTAATATTTACATATATTTATGTAATAATTATCATAAATGAACAGAAATATGTGTAAATTCTGACTTATTTTCGACTGAATAAGATTCCGTCGGAAACACCTGGAATAGTTTATATTTAACCGTAATACGTATATGTAATAAATAACAAAAATAAACATAAATATATCAATAGTTTAGCTAGATAATATTTGAATTCGAATCCGTATTAATTAGCGGATAATATTCTAAATTGTATTTATTATTTCGGATACGGATAATATTAAAATTTGATTCGAACCGGATACGGATATTATAATTTTCATTTCATAAAATATCCATTCGTAATAATATCTATCATATAATATATATTTATGTAAATAATATATTATAATATAAAATATAAAATATAAAAAATATGATAAAATGGAAGATTGTTACACTTCTCGAAATTATAATAACTATCCCATTTTAACTATTTGACTTCTAAAATTAAAACCAGCAGTAGTGAGACCCTTCGTCTTTAAAAACCTCAACTCATGAGTAGTTGGCATAAGTTGGGAGAGACCATTCGTCTTCCACCGACTTTAGGTCTTCCACCGAATTTAGTAAATAAATATGAATACTTTACCAGCAACAGGAGTGCAGGACAGCAGGACTGTAGGAGGGAGAGACGTGTACTAGGAGTCACCATTTTTTCTGTTTGTTAATGCCCCCCCTCTCTCTCTCTCTCTGTCTCTCTCTCTCTTTCACTTGTCACCACTACAACTATTTTTCACGTTTAGACACCCATTTGTTACCCTTAGAAGCTATTTGTCACCCTTAGGACCCATTTGTTACCCTTAGAAATATTTGTCACCCTTACGACCTATTTGTCACCCTTACGACGTATTTCTTACCCTTATAAGCCATTTGTTTTTCCCTCATCCCTTGCTTTTCCCCCCTCGCCGCAGACCATTGCCACCTTGTCCCCGTGTGCCCACGGGTGCCCTGCGCACCCTCCCTCTCCTCCACGAACCAGCACCGCCGTGAGTGCCGGCCAACCCACCGTCGCACTCCCCCTTGCAGCCACTCCAGCAGAGCACCGCTGCCCCTCCGGTGCCGTGCCGTGGAAGCCGATCGCTGTTCCAGCCGAACCCGCCCACTTGCTGGCAAACCAGCACCGCCGTGAGTCCCGGCCAGCCCACCATTGTGCTCCCCCTTGCAGCCACTCCAGCAGAGCACCGCTGCCCCTCCGGTGCCGTACCGTGGCAGCCGGTCGCTGTTCCAGTCGGACCCGCCCACTGGCTGCCGTCCAGCACCGCTGCAGCCGCCGTCCTTGGCCGCCCATCGCCATTCCGCCACCGCCGGCCGCACAGGGCCTCTATAACATCACATCCAAGGTGTCACTACCATGGTTTAATCTCTCATGTCATGATTCTTAATTTGATCTCTCAGTTCACATGTTGGATGTATTTTTATTTTGTTTAATATAATTTTTCAGGATGTACAAAAGTGAAAAATAGTCAATTTTTAAGGGAGATGTTGTCGAAATTTTTTAGAATACTCGCTCCATCCAAACCATAATTTTGAAATAAACTCTATTCTGAAGCAGGTATCATGATCTCTCTCTTCTAAAGAATCAGCAGCGACTAGCATGTATGTGTAAACCTTCTTAGTCTGTCCTGGCCTAAAAGCAGGACCAATGGCTTGACGAGATACCAAAGCTATTGTTCATGCTTTTAGACCAGGACAGACGAGAAAGGTTTACACATACAGGCTGGTCGATGTTGATTCTCCAGAAGAGAGAGATCATGGTACCGGCTTCAGAAAAGAGCTTCTTTCAAAATTATGGTTTGAATGGAGCGAGTATTCTAAAATATTGGTGTCTTAGAGGATTCTAGTGCCGAAACTTTTCAATCAGACGTGGGTGACACTGTAGAGTTGGTTGCTTCTAATCTTCGTCTGATCGAATCTACCGAGCCACTTCGATTATGTATAGAGGATGAAGTGGAAGAAGTCGATCCAACTGAGCTAAATAAAGTAATTGTTGGGCAGGAGGAGTCGTCTGAGAAAGGGGATTCTTCTGTAACTGGTGATGGTGGAGGATGATCCAACGGATATCTGTTGATTTGTAATTATAATTGTAAAAAATGACACATTTCAATTAATGTAATTGTAATTTCTTTTATTCATTGAGTTATATGTTGTGTGGATTTTATCGGGGGATGTGTGTTTTATGTTGAGTTGTGTAGTGTAGGTTGTGTCTATAATTATAGTTTTAAAGGGTGATAAATAGATAATATAAGTAAAAGATATGTTTTGAAGAGAAACAAAGGCGATGGCTGGCGAGCGATAAGGGTGACAAATAGCCATTAGCAGTGCCAAATAACTATGTAACGGTGACAAATATCTCATGGCAGTGAAACTTGAAGAAACTCAAGTTCGTTTGAAGGGTTTAACTGTGTATGGGTTTTCTAACTCTACCAACACGGATTTGAAACTTTCCTAGTCATCAAACGACACTGATTAAATGAAGTAAAATATTTATATAATTTTTCTATCATTTTTCACAATTAGGTGATTTTATCTTATTGTTAAAGTGTTACATTTAAAATTATTAGTTTTATATTTTTTATCAATTTTATAATTAATTTATTATTATACTGGTACATTTATTAATTATCATTTTTATGATCTTTGTCATTTTTATAATTATTTTACTATTATTATGCTGTTACATTTATTAATTATCATTTTTATACTTTTTCTCATTTTCAGTTATTTCATTATTATTTTACCGTTACATTTATTAATTATCATTTTCCATTTTTTTGATTTTTATCATTTTCATAATTATTTAACTATTATTATGATGTTATATTTATTAATTATCATTTTATATGGTTTTTATCTTTTTCATAATTAATTTACTATTATTATTCTGTTATATTTATAAATTTTCAATTTGTATGATTTTTTGGTATTTTTATTTATTTTATTATAATTACAGTATTATATTTATTAATTATCAATGTTAGACAGAAAGAAGAACAATTTTTGAGATTTTAGAGCTAGTAAGTCAGATAAGCCAAAATCAAGCGTGACGGTTAACATCGCATAGTAGTGACAAATAGTCATCAGTGGTGAGAAATATGTTTCATGGCTGACAAATGTCTCCTAAGGGTGATAAATAGATAACAGAAGTAAAAGATATGTTTTGAAGCGAAACAAAGGCGACGGCTGACTAGCGATAAGGGTGACAAATAGATGTTATGAGTGACAAATAGTCATTACTAGTGACAAATAACTCTGTAACGGTGACAAATAGCTCAGAAAAATGGGAAATACCGACTGTATTATTCGACTAAAAATTTTCGTCGGAAATACGTCGGAATGATTCGACTTTCATGATTTGTTTGTTATTTTCTTGCCTATGTGATAAATTATTTTATTTATTGATTATCATTTTTTATAGATTTTTTTTGTTATATTTATTTTCTCTTTTGGGTTCACCTTCCGTATGTGAGAGCAACGAGTAAAATGAATGATAAGGGTGATGAATAGATATTATTGGTGACAAATAAATTGACAGAGGTAACAAATGCATATTAGTGGTGACAAATAGGTTGACAGGGGCGACAAATGCGCATGAGGGGTGACAAAAGGCTCTTGACGGTGAAAAAATGCACAAAGGCGACGGCTCCCAGACGCAAAGGCGGACGGCTCCTGCATGCTATAAGAGTGAAGGATGCCGATTAGTGGTGACAAATAGATCAACAGGGGGGACAAATGCGCATGAAGGGTGACAAATGGATCCCAACGATGAACTATGAGCATGAAGATAAGCCTTACTAATATTAGAACCATCGACAAACCCTGCTACTTATAGAGGAGGAACTCCCCTTCATAAAGGTAACCCCTACCTGCGATGGATGGTATCCTTCATTTGACGGCAACCACATCACACAAAGATCAAGCATCCATCATGCAAAGAAAGGTTACAGAAAAAGAAATTATATTGATAGGGGAAGAGGGTACAAGCGGTTACTCATCCTCTTTGGGACGGAACCTGTCAGGTTGGAGGCTCAACACCCCCTTGTTACAAAACAGGCGGTCCACCTTCGCCAAGGCATCCTGCCACCATTGCAGGTACCCCTGCTTGTATTCCTCCAAAAAGTCACCCCCGCTGCTTTCCCCTGATGGCTGGTCCGGCACCGGTAGGGCTTCCTTTCGAAAGTATAGCCTTTTGGCGGGAACCTGCTCTGACGAAGAATCTGACTTCTCAGACGATGACATCTTCACGAGAGTGTCTTTGATACCAAAGGAACTCTTCCCCACAGAGTCTCTATTTATAGGAAGGAGATGAAATCCCGAGAGGGCAAAAGAGTCTTCGTGCCTCCCCAAGTTTTGTGGAAATCAAAGCGACGGATACATCAGTCGCATAGTAGACGAGAGGCTGGAGAGAGATACTATAACGGCTAACACTGCATAGTGGTGACAAATAGTCATCAGTGGTGACAAGTGGACTTCAAGGCTGACAAATGTCTTGTAAGAGTGATAAATCGATAACAGAAGTCATAATATGTGACGAAGCGAAACAAAGGTGACGCCTAGCAAGCAATAAGGGTGACAAATAGCTCGTTATGAGTGACAAATAGCCATTAGAAGTGACAAATAGCTCTGTAACGGTGACAAATAGCTCATGGCAGTGAAACTTGAAGAAACTCAAGTTCGTTTGAAGGATTTAACGGTGTCAACGAGTAAAATGTCCAATACATTATTTCCCTATGCAGACCAAGCGTAGTACACTTCCTTATCTACAACAACAGTAATAACAAAGCAACTAATATGAAGAGGAGCAATACTACTAGAGTACATAATAGAACAACAACAATACAAGGCACATTTGACATTTGTGTAGTCTGTTGGCATAGTGCCTGGTTCCTTGAATCATAGTCAGGCCCGAGACTTGCATGATATGTAGGCATGGGCCTTTCCTGTAGTTGAAGATGATCAACATACGTATGCCTGCTATTGCCAACCCCATTTATAACAGCATGTGCTTCCTCTACCGAGTGAAAACCCTTATAACGAGCTCCAGGGTATCCATTCACTTGGACAAAGCATTCGGGCCAACTATAATATACACCGGGTTCGCGACCAACCCACACTACATAGCATTTATACCTTCCCATTTGCTGAACCTCAATTCTCTACATATAAGGTGTTATAAAAGATAATAGTTATGGCAGACATAATAATTGCAGCAAATTTAATATGAAGTCCAATCCATAAGAGCAAATTTGTAGATCAGAAAGCATGTAGGTTTAAGGTTACACTGCATGAAGCATGATATAGTGGGGTAGGGGATTTAAGTCTGCTAGTTCAAGTGCATGAACAAGGTTTATGTCATGTGAATTAACACTCAATCAACCCTAAGTAATAGTATGCCTTAATGTGGTGGAATAAAATTTGAACATATTTACATGCTTTCCTGGCAAGTAATAACAATATGGAAGTCCATTTCCGTGTGCTCTTATCAAAGCAAGGTAGATGTTAGGCCCAATACAGTGTACAGAGCATACAAAAAGCATGGTAGAGGTCCAACGAAAAATAATACTTGTGCAGAGGTTAAGAACAAAACAACCACTGCATCCGTTTAATATGAAACTACCCAGAGCATATCATATACAAACATATGAAAGGCCTGTAAAATGCATAAACATGGAAGATGATTAAAAAAAAGGAAGAGGGCATATGTAGCAGGAACCAGTGACGACAAGGGACCAAGGAGGACGCAGAGGAGACCGGCTCTTCTGCTGGGGAAGCCACCGCTACGCGCACTGATGAAGGGGATGACATTGCAGAATAGCCTTAAGAACTTAAAATAGAAGAGCGGGTGCTAATGTAGGGTCACGAGCGGGATCGGTGTGTCGATTTAACACATCGCTGCAATGGAGGTGGTAACACAGCCCCTCGGGAGCAGAAAAAAGGGGAACATTGGGAACCGTATCCGAACGATCGTCGCTCGATCAGAGCATATTGTAGAGGTGATTGGACAAGAGAGGGTGTAGGCAAATACACTGGATAAGGGTGAAAAATATCTATCAGTGGCGACAACTAGATCTGCAGAGTAGACAAATACACTGGTAAGGGTGAAAAATAGATCCTAGAGTTAACCAATGAAAAGCAGAAGGAGCTGAAAGGAGGAGTCAAGTTCAAAAGAGGACAAAAATGTGAATAGTGTATCAAGAGTTTATAGAGCAAACAGAAGAAGAACGAAGGGACTTGGTCAATGCCAAGAGAGTCAATGTCGACTCGTCAAGGTCAACTCCAGTCAAAGAGGACTCCAGAAAGCTCAACTTTTTCTTGACTACAGTCATGAGGTCCCAGTCAAAGTCAAAGGTTAATGAATAGATTAGTCAACTACAGTGATCCAGGTCAAAGACAAATAGCTAATGGAGAGAAAAGAAGGCAACGGCTGGTCATGTGGTATGATAAGAGTGATAAATATGCAGTAAGGGTGACAAATAGCCCGTATGACTGACAAATAGATGATAAGCGTGTAAATTAGCCAGTAAGGCTGACAAATGGGCTGAAAGGGTGAATCACAAGCTCGGTGTGTCTGGCACAGGGTCAACTCGAAGGCCAGGGGCCCAGGCTTTGCACGTGATCTGAGACTACCCTGTCAGAGGTATATTCTCTCTCATGGGACAAGGATATTTCCATATTTCAGCCTGATCATCTATTATTCACCCTTTGTCGCCTCTTTTACACCAGTAAGGCCTATTTTTCACCATTGGCCACCTATTTATCACCCTTAAAGCGTAGCCAAAGCCCTTTTCATCCAGCGGGTGCCTTGGATTTTTCTCTTCAACAGTCTGAACTAGAGTCGGCTCCACGGTCGACTCTAGTCGACACTTGTGCAAGTAAAGCCTTCATCTTTTCACACTTCAGCCTAGTTCCTTAACCAAACTTGAATCTGTCTTCAGAAAACTCATTGATTCTCATGAATTAACATTATCAAGCACACACATTAACATCATTAAAACATATAAAACTTTGAAGATCAAAATGTATGACAAAAGAAATATCAATGAAGATAGGTATGCCACATTCTGAGGTTTGAGATGTGAAATATTTAAGATATTGTATTTCCAAAGGTAAGGAGGTTGGCCCCAAATCGGGCTCTAAACATATTACAATCACCCTCATTAAATGTCCATGATGTCTCCCCCTTCCTTGATAATTCTTGAACATATTTTAGTACATAAATGGCACAGTTGAGACTTCCATCTACCTATTGGGGACATTCATTGTCGAATACAAGATCCCATTTATCAACTCCCTCGAATGTCCCATAGAGCTTCAGAGACCCCCGTACAACTTCAGCCTGCAAATGAAAGGTTATATATTATTAAGGAATAATTAAAAGATAATATAAATATCTATGATTTCGGGTACATGGATAAGAAAAAGTACCCAATTTCTTATAGTGGCATCATGGATGGTCATGCCTCTCATGGAATTGTATGAGACAAAGCGACGATTCTCCGTGTCAACAACAAGTAGATGCCAGTGACCACCAGAGTCTAACACGAAGAATAAATATTTGTTCTTATGCAGTTCTGATAATTCAACATTCTCGTAGGCGCACTCCAACAATTTCATGGATTTTTCATAGTTGGCCGCTGTCCTGTCGTTTATGTGATTCACTAAAGTGGTGGGAAAATAAACCCACTGATGAAAGGTGTCAGATTCATTGAATCGTGAGTGGAGGAGGTACATCATGGCGTCGATCACCTGTAAATTAATAATCACGATTCTATTAGCAGTAGAAACACAAGTTCAGGGTAGGGCGAGTGACAAAAAATTTCACAATTTTTCAAAAAAAGTATCGTATGATCTATCATCTGGCTGTATAATAGATCAATGACATGATGACGGTTCAAAATAATCTCGTCTGTAATTGAAATATGGGGCCACTATATTGGACAAAAATTTTCATGGTAGTCAGAGTAAGGCGAATCAGGATAATTACAAAAACTATAAGAGGATAACTTACTCAATATCCCTTGAGGCACAAGCATCAATGAATTCATTCACAATCGTGTTATCTGTCAACTTCAGCCGGCCTTTGCAGATCCAATCAGTACTCTGTATGAGCTTTCTATAATGGTCGGCTTCATCTCCCTTCTACATTTATGTCAATATACCAATCTTAGATTCTATACTGTAAGAAGTAGGAACAACGCATATTCACCTTATTCTTCCCCCGTCCTACAGTTTTCTTTGCAGGTGCCCGCCATTTCCTCACGGGCCTCTAGTCCCGTTGATGAAGGGACTGAGAAATTACACCTTAACGACGGTCACCATGCCCATTGGTCACCTCCATCTGAGCTTGGATATCGCCTTGCACATCCTCTTTAGGGGCTGCCTTAGATGGCACAGTATCATCCGTACTTTGTTGAAGGGGTCTTGGAGGTGGGACATCGGCGGTAATGTCCATTTCAAAGGTTTGACATATACTTTGCTCAACACTTTCAGCCCCTTGCACTTCCTTGACAGGGGCTACAGGAGGTGGCATGACATCAACTGTCACATGTTCGACGGGCCTAGGAGGTGCTACATCACCGACAATGTGAGCCTCTTGCACCCTAGTCAGAAAGAAGGCCCTCATTTCCTCAAGTAGTCGCTGCTGGATCTTCAATGTAGCGGCAATATCCTGTAGCACAGGCATGCATGGAGCTGATGAGGATGTCTCCTGAGCACTGGGTCAAGTCATCATCTGACCACCATATCCCGTGTCCCTTTCACTTGACTCAATAAGGAGCCCCTCGATCACCTGCATTTCAAACCACATCACTTCGGTTATTCATTAATGTTGAATGACAAAGAAGAAGTTTTTAGTACTCATAATACTTGTTGGCCTCACAGGGATCCAATAGAGAATTTTAATTTCCTATCTAGGAATGGCCCCCACCTAAATAGTCGGGAGAATGCCACCTGCCTTAGTGGCTGTCGCACCCACGTGTGCTCAAAAAACCAGACCTGTAATATGAAATATATCAAGTTATTTTACAATGCAATAGTATTAATGATTGACACATTAATTATTACACAACAAAAATAAAAAAATTTACAGCAAGTGCGGCAGAACAACCAAATATAAATGTATGGGCCAGGGATGCATCCCCAGCTCTTCTCTTAGCACGGTCAATTGTACCTAACCGTCGTTTCTGCACCGCCAACACTAATTGCTCAAACTTGTGCATTATTACCTGTTGCACGGCGGCTGGCCAGTTGTAATCTGAAACCCTGTCAATGTCATCTAAGCATGATAGCATCTGTTGTGGACAAGAATGCGTCGACCGTGGGCAAAGGAAAGTGGACAGTAAGAGTACAATCCACAGCTGGATAGTGTCGGCGACATCCTGCTCTTCATCGGACCCAAAACTTTGCTGGATGAGAGAGCACACTTTCTTCCGGTCAAATGTTGCAGCAAATCCAAATCGATGCTGTAACTTCGACTGCTGTTTTGCAGATCCATAATGCTGAACCGGCTGACTGGAGCAAGGTAATCCTAAAATTATGCCTACATCTTTCACACTGAATGCGACATCCTTACTATCCATACGGAAGTAATTTTCTCCACTATGGGTGCAAATAATCTCCTCCAATAGTGTCATGGTGAAGGTGACGAGAGAAGCATTGTCAACATATGGACCAAAGTGTGTGGTCCTCATCAATGACTTGTGACATTCCCGAAATGCCATCTGATCCATGTCCTTCATGTAAATGTCCATAGAACACCGGGCGGAGATGACCTTTGTGTTCACTAGATTCAAAAAAATGTGTAAACAAGAAATTCAGTTAATCGACTGATGAAGAAATACAGAAAATATTAAGAGTAAGACAAGGGTGACAAATGTATAGACAAGGGAGTTTAGGTGTGGCAAATAGGTGCTTAAGGGTGACAAATGTATGAAATTCGGAGATAGGTCGGTCTAAATCTGACACAAATAGGTAGATATAAGCATGACAAATAAATAGGTCGATAAGGTTTATGCAATAGCTATGTAAGGAAGATAAGGAACCACACTACCTTTAACTTGTCGTCCTGAAGTGGAGACCTTAGAAACCCTAGGTATGTGAAACGTTTCTTCTTCGGCCGTAGGAACCGGTACAATTTCCTGAGATGCAGGTGGGACATCCAGTTTACGGGGGACGGAGCGTTGCATGGGTGTCTCCTTCGACTCCATGGCTGTCAGTGATGAAAGAGAGCTTACAATTCAGGAGTGCTCGAATAGCAAATGACGGAGAGGTCGCAAATGGCACCGCGAGGAAGACGAGACGCTGAGCACGATGGAGAGACAAATCGGCTTCTGGTAGGTTGCATAAGAGGCAAGACATGGCGGGAAGGGTAAATAAGTAATTGGGGATTTTTAATTTCAAGGATCTAGTTTGGCGTCATCATTTCTGTTGATGTGGCCTGCGGCGTTGGATCGGCGGCAATACGCGAACAACACCCACGCGTGGCCGACGTGTCCCGTTTTCCACGTGGACCAATTGGAGTTTAAGGGTGACAAATGTGTCTACATGGGTGACAAATGCGTTAGCAAGGGTGAAAAATACCCTGCTAACGGTGACAAATAGGGCTCAATAGAGACAAGGTTGACGTGCGACTTTCAAGGCAGTGTAAGAGTAAGGACGACGTCTTGTGGACTTTAGTGGTGACAATTAGGTGAGTGTGGGTGACAAATGCTCAACTGGAGTAACAAATACCTTCCATAAGTGTATCGCTGTTAATCGTGAGGTGCCGAGTTCGAAACAACATTCTGTCGTGTTTTCATTTACATTTTTAAATAAGTTATATTAAAAAAACTTAAGGAAACCTTAAGCTGAAGCGAAGATTCGAACCCGGAGAAACCCGTTCAAACGGCAGAACAATAAACCAAATCATACAACATGTCATTTCAATTTGTTTATTCCATTATATATATATATTATAGTTTTCCGTATCGGTACGCAATGTCCAATCCAGTCACGAGCCGTGGCCGGGACGACCGATTCGGCAGGGACGGCCACACCTGCCCCGAATGATGTGCACGTGACTCAAGGGCGACGTTGATTATTATCCTGAGTGCTTCCACATGGCATTCCCCGCGAGGAGCCCTAGCTCCCGAAAATTCATTGTAGACGTGACGGTAAATTCAAAACACATGAGTTTGATGGGGGCACAGAACAATAAGGAAATGGTCAACATGTGACTGATACGCCTCTGAGTACCTTTTCGCATCCCGATGTAGGCCTTTCAAGGTAGCTAGGCTTTTCAACATGCTGTCTCTTCCTTTTATAGGAATCGACTTATCGGCCTTGCAGCCCCATTGCTTGGCGATTAATCAAATGTTTTCCCCTCTTATCGCCGTGATCGACCTTTATGGCACGGCGGGTCGCCAGTCCCGACCCGATGCCCACCATCGTCTGCTTAGTGATCAGAGGGAGCACACCTTCTCTTAGTCCAGACCATTCCAGTCTTGGAACCTGAACACATTGTCACACACAAGTGATTAGCACGCCCTATCGTGAGTAAAACCGATAAAAGATATAATGATATTTGATTATGACACCTAAGTGCTTCCACGTGGCATTCCTCGCGAGAGGCCCTAGCTCTCGAAAATTCATTATAGACGTGACGGTAAATTCAAAACACATGAGTTTGACGGGGGCACGGAACAATAAGGAAATGGTCAACATGTGACCGATACACCTCTGAGTACCTTTTTGCACCCCGATGTGGGCCTTTCAAGATAGCTAGGCTTTTCAACACGCTGTCTCTTCCTTTTATAGGAATCGACTTATCGACCATGCAGCCCCATTACTTGGCGATTAATCAAACATTTTCCCCTCTTATTGCCGTGATCGACCTTTATGGCACGGCGGGTCGCCAGTCCCGACCCGATGCCCACCATCGTCTGCTTAGTGATCAGAAGGAGCGCACCTTCGGTTAGTCCAGACCATTCTAGTCTTGGAACCTGAACACATTGTCACACACAAGTGATTGGCATGCCCTATCATGAGTAAAATCGATAAAAGATACAATGATATTTGATTATGGCACCTGAGTGCTTCCACATGGCATTCCCCGCGAGAGGCCCTAGCTCCCGAAAATTCATTATAGACGTGACAGTAAATTCAAAACACATGAGTTTGACGGGGGCATGGAACAATAAGGAAATGGTCAACACGTGACCAATACGCCTCTGAGTATCTTTTCGCATCTCGATGTGGGCCTTTCAAGGTAGCTAGGCTTTTCAACACACTGTCTCTTCCTTTTATAGGAATCGACTTATCGGTCAAGCAGGGTTTGACGTCCCGCTCCGGGATGCCTCGACCCGCACGTCCCGACCCCACCCAAGTGGTGGGCGGGACGCCCAGGTCGTGACCGGGACGCTTCATTATTTTAATATTTTATTATATATATTATGTATATAAAAAGTCTTTTTTTACTTTGTTGTATTATTATATATATATATTATATATATAGAGTCTTTTTTTATTTTAACATTTTACGAGATGGATTGACACGCAGCGGATATGCACCGACCCGACCCGTCCCGAGCCGTGACCTGGATGGGCGGGTCGGTCGAGACCACAAACCCTACTTTCAAGGTAGCTAGGCTTTTCAACACGCTCTCTCTTCTTTTTATAGGAATCGACTTATCGGCCATAAAAAAAGTTAAAATTTTCTAAATTACAGATCTCAAAATATTAAATAATAATTTTTAGATCTACTGATATTTTTTACTGAGGGAGATTTTATCCTTTTATAAGAAGAAATGAATGAATGCCAAAAAATCATGAATGAATGAATGAAAACATGGCGCCAAATGAAAATATGGTGCCAAATAAAAAGAGACAAGAACAGGCAGACGACCCCTCTCCTGACCTCCTTAGTCCTTCCCCCTTCCTCCTCCTTCAACCACTGCATCCCTTTCCTCTCTCACGATCGCACCCGCCTCTCAATCTCTTACCCGGGGGCGGCGGAGTGGCGAGGGTGGGCGGAGGTGAGCTCCGACAGCGACAGCGGTTAAATTCTTTCCGGCGGACACCCCCCCACCGCAGGTATCGTTTGCCCCACTTCCTGAGTACATATTATCCTCCAAGTAATATGTACTCAAGAGTTGCATAGAGATTACTTTTAAGTAAACCAATAGCTCCTTTGAGAATTTTAACCTCCATGCCTGATCTACAAGACGAACCTTTTCTCCTTATCACCTGCTGTACTCTTACAACATCAAATGAAATTCCAAGCCCATATTTTTATTGGGAGGGTGGGAAGAGGGATGTGGGTATAAATGTGTGTGCGTAAATGTGGATATGACCCTTTTTTCATTTTTGCCCCTTCAAGACTTTTGTTGTGATATATGTGATTAGTATGCTTGGATGTGAATTAAATTGGTAGACAGGTGTGGATGCCGATATGTAAGAAAATGTGTATGTGAATGCGAGTATGTTAATGATTTTTTCCAGAAGATGATGTCGATGTCAACCACGGTGTGTGAATATGGAAGTGGAAGTGGATGTGGATATGGATGTATATGTGACCAAACATGATGTACAAGTCTAGAAAATAGTCAATATTTAGGGGAGATGTACACGATATTTTCTTAGATGTAGTGATAAGACATATTGATAAGAATTTTTTAATATGTTTGTTAAATATGGCTAGAATTGATCGTTCATGGATGAATCGTAGAGTAGTAGACGGAGTGGTGTTAGAGGAGTTTACGGATGGAGTTGATAGTTTTATTCAGTTTGTATTGGGGCATCCAACAGTAGTGGACCAGTGTGGTAACATCTGATGTCCTTGTTTAGGTTGAAAAAATAAGAGATTTCATTCGCTATGGGATGTGCAACCTCATTTATACAGGAAAGGGTTCACGAAAGGTTATATAAATTGGGTGTGTCATGGTGAGGAGTTCTGGTCGTATGAGCCCGGTAATGTTGCAAGCACAAGTACCTATGTAGACATGGTACTCGATGCTGCTGGCCCTAACTTTAATGTACAAGGGGAACACGTGTACAACGAAGAACCACCAAACAAGTCGGCTGAAGGATTTTATCAGTTACTTCGGGATGCTGATGAGCAGCTGTGGGATGGTTGTGAAAATCACACTCGGTTGTCTGCTGTCTCACAGTTGTTGAATTTGAAATCCTAATTTCACCTTAGTGAGAGTTGTTTTGACCGTATGCTCCTCCTTATCAAGAGTATGCTGCCTCGAGATGAGAAGCTGCCTGAAAATTTTTACCGTGCAAAGAAGATGGTCAATGAGTTAGGGCTTGAAAACTAAAAAATAGATGCATGCCCTAATCACTGTATGCTATATTATGAAGATAATGTAGATAAAAGATCATGTGATATTTGTCAGCATGATAGATTTAAACCTAAGAGAGGGGAGAATTCAAAGCAGAAGGATGTGCCTTACAAGTCACTGCGATACTTCCCTCTCATGCCTAGATTGCAGCGGATGTATATGTCGTCAAAGATAGCTCGGCATATGATATGGCACACGGAGAGAGTAGGTCGTGTAGATGATATAATCAGTCATCCCGTCGACGGTGAAGCCTGGGCTCATTTCAATCATACGTATACTGCTTTTGCTCACGAGCTACGCAATGTTAGGTTAGGTTTATGCACAGACGGTTTCAACCCATTTGGAGGTTCAGTGGCGTCTTACTCATGTTGGCCAGTGTTCATGACGTCGTACAACCTTCCGCCGGGCATGTGCATGAAGCGAGAGAACCTTCTCTTAACTTTGGTGATTCCAGGTCCAAAAAATGGAGGAAAAATTTTGGACATATATCTCAGGCCACTAATTGATGAGTTGAAAAGATTATGGAATGATGGAGTTGTTACTTGTAATGCGTATAGAAAATAAAATTTCACTATGAAGGCTGCATTGATGTGGACAATAAGTGACTTCCCTGCATATGGAATGCTATCTGGCTGGAGCACACATGGGAGGTTGGCATGTCCTTATTGTATGGCTGATTCCAAATCCTTTATCTTGAAATATGGTAAGAAATCATGCTGGTTCGATTGTCATCGATGGTTTCTACCAATTGACCATCCTTTCCGAAGGCAAAATGACTCATTCATTAAGAACACAGTTGAAATGGATGAAGCAGACTTGGAACGGATGTCTGGTCGACAAATGGTGACACAGGTGCAAAACTTACCAGATATAGTGCAATTGTCGGTAGTACACGACATCTTCGTGGATTTGGAGAGGATCACAATTGGGTGAAGAAAAGTATCTTCTGGGAATTGCCTTACTTGTCAGCCCTTTTGATACGGCACAACCTGGATGTCATGCATGTTGAGAAGAATGTCTTTGATAATGTGTTCAACACCATCATGAACGTGAAAGCCAAAATAAAGGACAATGCCAAGGCGCGAGCGGACTTGAAGATACTTTGCAAATGACCAGAGTTGGAATTGTGGCCGGTACGGGGCAAAGTTGTGCAACCTAAAGTAGCTTACGTGTTGAAAGACACACAGATCAATGAACTGTGCTAGTGGCTGAAGCAATTAAGATTCCCTGATGGGTATGTGTCTAACATAGCCCGTTGTGTGAATGTCAATGAGGGAAAAATATATGGATTGAAAAGTCATGACTGTCATGTGTTCATGGAGAGACTTCTGCCCATTGCATTCTGTGACATATTGCCAAAGCCTATATGGGGAGCATTGACTGAGTTGAGTCAATTTTTTAGGATTCTATGTGCATCAGAACTTAAACTTGGGGACGTGCAAATTATGGAACAGAATGTGGTCACAACGGTATGCAAGTTGGAGAAGATATTTCCCACTGCGTTCTTCGATTCCATGGAGCACCTGATTATCCATTTGCCATATGAGGCCAAAGTTGGAGGACCGGTACAATTTCGATGGATGTATCCATTGGAGAGGTAATCAGTATGTATTTACTGATTATTTGATAGTAGTTACAGGTGTCTGTCATTGTCACTGTATGCATTGTCATATGAACTGTTGTCATAGGTGTATGTATGACCTGAAAATGAAGGTTCGCAACAAGGCTAAAGTAGAGGGTTCGATTACTGGGGCGTATATTATTGAAGAAATTTTGAACTTCTGTTCAATGTACTTCGAACCCGAAATTCAAACTCACCACAATCAACCTCCACGTAATGATGATGGAGGAGAGGTGGGTCCGTCCGACCGGTTGTCCATATTTAAGTATCCAAGACGTGCATTCGGACGTTGTTCGAATCACATATTAGAGGACAGAGAGTTGTTGGCCGTAGAGATATATGTTCTCCTGAACTGTGCTGAGATTGAATCTTATGTTGAGTGAATCGTCAACTCTGTAGCTCCCAAAAATTTATAAGCATCTTGACGTTCTTCCTCCCATTTACTGTGATGTTGCATTCATCATTGTAGGCAATTTGATTCAGAATTAATTACTCAATGTCCACACCTCAATGACATAGAGGTTCAAAATGAACGAGAGAGATCTTTTGCCAGATGGCTTAAAGGTCAAGTAAGTGTCAATCTACCAATTCCACAAAGCTTGAGGTGTATACACGTATCAAAAGAAAAGTAACGTGGTTTATATTCATAGGTTGAAGATGGTTATGTTACTGATGAAAGAGTCCGAGTGATAAGTTATAGACCTTCAAAGGTCACGTATGCCTATCCAAGATTTTTTGTGAATGGTTATAGATTTCACACCAGAGATTATAGATAAAATAAGTCTACGATGAATAGCGGCGTATGCGTGCAAGGTAGTACATACAATGAAAATGATCTTGATTACTATGGTATTCTTGAGAAGGTCATAGAATTACAGTACCTCGGACAAGACAAGCATATATTTATTTTTAAGTGTCATTGGTTTGATCCTCATTCAGTTCTAAACGACGCAATATATGGGATTGTCGATGTCAAACATAGATCAAAATTGAATACCTATAAGCCGTTCATTTTGGCCGCACAAGTCCAGCAAGTGCATTATTCAAGTTATTCATCGTCCAAGAATAAAGATTGGTAGCAGTTTGTAGGGTAAAACCAAGGCTTGTGCCTAATGATGAGTTAGATCTGATTGAAGCTATCTTAGAGGATTCTAGTGCCGAATTTTTTCAATCAGACGAGGGTGACACTGCAGACTTGGTTGCTTCTAATCTTCATGTGATCGAATCTGACGAGCCACTTCGGTTGTCTATAGAGGACGAAGTGGAAGAAGTCGATCCAACTGAGCTAAATGAAACAATTGTTGGGCAGGAGGAGTCCTCTGAGGAGGAATAGTATGAATCTAGTGAGAATGAGGAAGATGACCAAGATGAGGCTGAGTTTGATATATCTTCATCATCTGAAGATGAAATAGATAATGATTGAATATTTTGTAAGAAATTTAACATATATGCACTTCTTATCATTATTAATTGCCACCTCTCCTCGTAATTAGTTGTGGACTAATATGCACTACTTTAATTGCTGTCAATAATTAGATGGTTCGAGGTCGTACCGGATCTTCGAGGAGAGGTGGTTCCGGGATGGGTTCTATCGGTATGTTTATTTAAATTCTTTGATAAATGAGTAGTGAATATGCACTTCATTTTAGTAATGATAGTTTGTGTTTATGGCACCAGGTACATAGATTACACAGCCCCCACCACCTGCTGCGGGTCTGTTTATTTAAATTCTTCGATAAATGAGTAGTGAATATGCACATTATTTTGGTAATGATAGTTTATGTCTCTGCACCAGGTACACAGATTACACCGCCCCCACCACCTGCTATTGGTATGTTTATTTAAATTCTTAGATAAATGAGTAATGAATATGCACTTCGTTTTGGTAATGATAGTTTGTATTTATGGCACCAGGTAAATAGATTACACCGCCCCCACCACCTGTTGCGGGTCTGTTTATTTAAATTCTTAGATAAATGAGTTGTGAATATGGACATTATTTTGGTAATGATAGTTTATGTCTCTACACTAGGTACACAGATTACACCGCCCTCACCACCTGCTACTTGTATGTTTATTTAAATTCTTAGATAAATGAGTAGTGAATATGCACTTCGTTTTAGTAATGATAGTTTGTGTTTATGGCACCATGTACACAGATTACACCGCCCCCACCACTTGCTGCGGGTCTGTTTATTTAAATTCTTAGATAAATGAGTAGTGAATATGCACTTTATTTTAGTAATGATAGTTTGTGTTTATGGCACCAGGTACACAGATAACACCGCCCCCACCACCTGCTGTGGGTCTGTTTATTTAAATTCTTAGATAAATGAGTAGTGAATATGCACTTCATTTTGGTAATGATAGTTTATGTCTCTGCATTAGGTACACAGAGTACACCGACCCCACTACGTGTTGCGGGTATGTTTATTTAAGATCGTTCATGAATGAGTAGTGACTTAGCACTTTGTTTTGCTCACGATATTTTAAATATATGCACCAGGTACACAAAGTGCACTGCCCCCACCAACTGCTGCGCGTATGTTTATTTAAATCCTTAGTGTTTCGACTCCATGCCTGGGATGCTGTCAAAATTTAGATTCATGTATACTCTTCATGTGGATAGTCAATGTGTTTTGTTGATGTAGAATCATCCATGGAGTTATAATGATTTTGTGTGTGTAGTTTACTTCTAAATTGCACAAAGAACAGGTTGACAGTTGCACATAGAATAGGCTGAAAGCCAGTTATTTTCTCAAGAAACAAAGAAAAGTCAACGTGGTAACGTAGTCAACGCATAGTCAATGGAGCTAAGACAATGGTCAACCCAAGTTTGTGCAGTCAAAGTCTAAATTCTTTAGAAATGATGAACAAATCTATTAAGATTCATACAAGGGAAGGCAGGAAGATAAGGCAGACAAATGACTCATTAGTGGTGACAAATAGGGAGGTAAGGTTGTCAAATAGCTCTCTACGAGTGAAAAATAGGTTGTAGCACTGAATGTGTGAAGTGTTGAAGCTGCATGAAGGGGAAGTCCACTTGTGTTTACTCGCCAGCAGAAGAAGCTAAGGACGACAAGTGCACACATAAGGCTGACAAATAGACTGCTATGGGTGACATATACCCTCTTAAGGGTGAAAAATAGGTGTCAACGGAGACATTAGCTTAAGTGCTTAAGTGTTCGACGTATGTTCTACGCAAACTCTTGTTAACATATTGTTCATTATGTTTTAAAATTGGATAGCGCCAGATTTTTTTTTTAATTTGGGCATAGTTTTTAATCGGTGGATATAGTCACCACCCCTCTATATCCTATCCTTCCACACATCACTTAGATAAATGAGTAGTGAATATGCACTTTATTTTACTCACGATATTTTATGTCTCCGCACAAGGTACACAGAGTGCACCACCCACGCCAACAACTGCGGGTATGTTTATTTAAATTCTTAGATAAATGAGTAGTGAATATGCACTTTGTTTTGCTCACAATATTTTTTGTTTATAGGTTTGAGTGCCTCTACATCAGGTCTACAGAGTACACCACTTCCATCACATTCTACTGCTATGTTTATTTAAATTCTTAGTTAAATGATAAGAATTCTATATGTTTACTTGTTGAAATTTTTTATTTAATAATGAGCTAAATTCTGATTAACTACTTCTATTTTACTTGTAACAGGTGCATCGGGCACACCACCTGTGATAGTTGGCTCGTCCGCTCACCCGGGCACACAACAGGCAGACAGTGTTGTTAGCCATCACGAGGGGCGAGCAGGTGGTGTTGCAAGAGGGACGCAAGCCATGTTGGGTCTCTGGGTAAATATTTAAACTCATGAATTATGTTCGTTATCTATTCATCAACTATATATATAATTGTTGGCTATCATTTTAACATTTATAATTGCAGGGATAAAGTAAAGCCCAGTGAGGCTTCTCATTTTATTACCAACATTATTGAGCGACATGTGACTGGCCCATATGAGTCATTTCAAAAATTTCCTCAGGATATCCGCGATCGATTGTATGACGAGTTCCTGGTATACGATTTAATCTTTTAAATTACATATTTCCCAACTCCACAATTTCAATCCACTAACTTATAAAATTTGAATTCTTGACAGCAAGGGTATCAGTTTGTGAGGCGAGCTGACACCGGACGAGCTCGACGTGTATGGGAGGCCACAAGAACTGTAAATTATAAGCATCATTTACACGGCAGTCGATAACGTGCAAGGCTCTAGCCGGGGGGAGCGAGGACCGTGGCCTTTGGAAGGCACACGGCCCTGCATGGATGAGGAGGGAGCACTAGGAGGACCTCTATGATAGATGGGCCGAGCCTAATTGGATGGCCAAATCCGCAAAAGCCAAAGTCACACGTGCGTTACATCCAGACGTGCATCTCCATACTTCTGGATCCATTTCCTTCGCGACCCAGAAGGAGAGATTGGTAAGTAATCATCTTAATTTTATTATAATTTATTTCTTATATGTCCCTATTTATTCTCTATAACATGTATAATAGGAAAAGAAGAGGGGTGGTACGGTCTCGTACCGCGATTTATTTGCTACAGTTCACCAAAAGAAGGGGATGGATCAGTATGTGAGCGAGAGAGCTCACTCGGTAGTGGTAAGATTATATACATACACATTTCTTTTCTATTTCTATTTTTAAATATGATTGATTAATATGCCATTTACAATATTTTTTATTCAATTTGCAGGAGTCATATGTCAGGCATATGATTGAAAAGTATGGGGACGAAGAGACGTAGCGGTCGCAACTAGATCTTGAGGCATGGGTAGCAGCAGCCGGCCCACCGAAGAAAGGACAAGTATATAGTTTTGGGCAAAGCTTGGACACTAGCCCGATTCTAGCATCTTCTCCGGGCTCAGCTTCGTCCTACCCCGGTAGCAGTTCCTTCTCTACTCCCTCCATCGGCACTTCTACGAGCCAGATTACATCCATCGTCGAACATGCGGTAGACCTAGTCGAGGAACGCATGGAGGCACGCTTTACTCGGGTGGTCGCTACCCTCCTGGCCCAGGCGGGGATTTTGTCTCAGGGAGCACCCTCGAGCACACCACAACCCTCTCATGTGAGTATTTAATTTAATTTTTAATTTCGTAGACTTTAGTGTTATAATAGAGGAGTATCTGTGATACCAATGTTGTGTGCTCTATAGGCAAAGCCTGAAGCAAGTATATGAATTTGTGTGCGCAGCAGGATCTAGAGGGGGGTGAATAGATTCTATAAAAATTTTAACCTCAATTTTGAAGCCTAAGATAATTTAACACTCAGCTATCAAACCACGAGCTCAGATGATATCTGTGAGAACAATATAAATGAAAGTGACAAGAATGCACTAACTAAGAGAATGCTATCTCACAGAATCCACTCAGATCAGACAGATCTAACAGACTACAATACAACCACTTAGCGTATAGGGAAGATCTGTTCATACACAAACCTGTGAATGGAGGAAGATGATAAGGGCCAATCACACCAATGCAAATCACGGCACACAGAATTTTTAGGTGATTTGATCTGCCACGTAGATCTACGTCCACCCCACACTCAAACCTGAGTGTGGTTTTCCCTTACAACAGCAATAACCGCAGAATCAGTTTGCAAACAAACGCTGACTTACGCTTGACCTAGAAGAACACTCTCCTCTCTTCTTCTGATCAAATTAGAAGGAACCTTGAGTAACACCCAGTTACCCACAACCAGAGGACCAGTCCTCTCTTCCTCTGAAGCACAGAGGGAATCATTCTCTTCAACCAGTTTGATCATTCTTCAAATGTCATAGCCATGAGCCACTTTACACCACTTAACAATCATTTCACACTGCTATATAGCCATTTGTCTGCTTTGTCCACCCATTTTCACCCTTAATCCGCAGCTAAAAAGTCTTCTTTCATTCTGTAAATTCTTCTGTCAGAAGTCGACTTGTAAGCCCTTCTGAGTCGGCTTGAGGTTCTTAGTTTTCAGCTGTTTCACACCTGCTGCCTATTATTCACCTTTGCATTGCTATTTGTCATCACTGTTGCCTATTATTCACCTAGTCCATCTATTTGTTTCCCTTAAGGTAGTATCTATCACTCGTAATGCACATTTGTCAGTCTTAAGGGATATTTTTCACCTTATTCTTCAGCGGGTACGAAGTCTATCTTAAGGTGATATATCAGTTTGTTTCTTCAGCAATTGGAAGCTTCTTCTGCAGAGTTACTTCTAGGACTGTTGTGACACTACCATGCTTATGCTTACCTGAATTCTTCAGATATTACAGTTCTTCAAACAGACATTCTTCAAGCATACATACATAACAGTTCAAGCATTCATAGCATTGACATTACAATTCTTCAAGCCTTCATATGAAAATGTTGTTCGCATTAGAAAACATATGGACATTAGCCATCACACATCAAATTCATGATATAAAAAACCATTATCATAATATGATTCATAGTGTTAGACATCATCAAAACCACATGGCACAACAATAACATTACTACTTAGTTCAAAGAATTCAGCTTTGAGAGTGAAAGAAATCATCTTCATGTTATCTACTTTTGAATTTAAAAAATTAGAAAGATATTTAACTAGATTTATTAATAATTATATTTATTTAAATCTATTTAGTATTAATTTTTCGTGATGTAGGATCCTCCTGCAGCCGGTGATGGTGGAGATGCTACGAATGACGAATGAGGATGATGCAGCGGATATCTCTTGATTTTTTTAATGATATTGTGAAAAAATGATGCATTTCAATTAATGTAACTATAACTTTTTTTATTCAAAGATTTTTGTGTTGTGGATGTTCTTTATTGTAATTTACAATAGGACTTTATCCTATTGTGTGTTGTATATGTTGTTTATTGCGTGTTTTATGTTGAGTTGCGTCAATTGTGGTGTATAATTGTAGCTTTAAACAAGTTTTTAAAATTTTAAAAAATATAAAAAAATGTGACAAAAGTTTTCGACGGAATTTCGACCAGTTAACAATTCGTCGGAACCAATTTCACGCACTTATTTCCTGACGTATTTATTTTCCAGCGTAAATCGATCGAAAGGTTCAGACATATTTTCGACCAACTAAATGTTCGTCGGATCTAATTTGAGCCACATGAGTTCTGACGTATTAATTATTCGTCTCAAATACGTCGAACATTAACAACGTATTTTCGACCCAAGGTAGGTTCGTCGGAACTAAATTCATCCACATCAGTTCCGACATGTTAATTATCCGTCTCAAATGCGTCGAACATTAACGACGTATTTTCAACACAATAACAGTTGGTCGGAACTAATTTGACCCACAGGTTTTTAACGTATTACTTATCTGATTGAAATACGTCAAAAATTAACGACGCATTTTTGACCAAAATAACTTTCTTTGGAACTAATTTAACACAAATATTTACGACGACATAATTTTTCTATCGGAAATACGTCAAAAACTTTAGACCTATTTTCAACTAAATTATATTCCGTCGCAATGATTAACTAATTTCCATTTTATTAATTTTTTTCTCTAATGTTTTTTTATTTTTATTATTGGTAGAAAATTTTACAAATTCTACGGGGCATACCCTTGTGAAACAACAAAAGAAGAGAAAAGCCAGAGCCTAGGAGGGAAAAACATAAACCCATAGCTAGAAGCGGAAAGATGGACAGTCCAGAATATCCATGAGGACCACCCCTCTGGTACAAGGAGGCAAGTCAGATAAGGAATCAAATGCAACATTCCGGCCCGATCTGCAAGCATAAGATGCCAACGAATCCGCTACTTGATTGCCTTCTCTGAAAACATGAGTGATGTTGAGTGGGGTAACACGAGCTAAATGCATGATCTTCCTCCACCAAATTAGGATATGCCAAGAGGGGCAGGTACTGCTCTAGACCGCACCAAAATAGTAGAATCCGAAAAAATGCCCGAGATGGAGTATCCTCTTGAAACGGCAAGCATCAAACCATCGAGGAGAGCTCTTGTCTCAGCAATTAGACTATTCCCATTGCCATAGTGATGGGTGAACCCGAGAATAAATCTGCCTTGCCAGTTGCGGATGCACCCGCCACCCCCACACAAGTCGGGGTTGCTTTTGGAGGCACCATCAACATGGAGGCTGTATCCAGAAGTAGCCAAAGATCTACTAACCAGCACTGGGCACTTCAGAGTGATCCTAGGCGAAATGTTAAAGCTGCGAAGGATATCTTGTTCCCCTCTAGAGAAGGGTTGATGAAAGGTGACTTTGTTTAAGGCAGCTTGAACCATACCACATATATGTTGCTGGGTAGTACGCCATCTCCAGGGCTTGCCTTCAAAACGAGAAGCACAGCGGCTCTTCCAAATCTCCCACATACCCAGGATCACCGCATACATGCCAATAAACTAGAAGGCTGAGCTCATGCTGGTGGAAGAAATGATGTTCCAACATCTGATAGTGGTATGTCCAGCTAGATTAATGGTGTTTTTACGTAAAGGCTGAAGCCAGTTCCACATGATGCAGGCCCTATCCCCGGTGATAACCAGGTGGTCTAGAGTCTCCTGAGATGGCAAGCAGTAGCGGACACATTTCGATGATAGAGGAATACCACAATCTGTAATGCGGCTATCAACTGAGACCGCGTGATTCAACAACCTCCAAGTGAATAGGGCAGCCCGAGGGGAGAAGGCAGAATGCCAAATTTTACGGAATGGAGGCCTGCGGAGGTGATTGTGATGCAAGGAGTGGATAGCGGAACTAACCAAGAAATTACCAGAGGGATGAGAACTCCAAACGCAGATATCCTTAGTCTCAGTGAAGCATGGCAGAATATAATTGATATCAATTTGAAGCCTCCCCCAAATCCAGTGTTCCCGATCAGCTAAGACCTCCCTGACAGTGAGATATGGAGGAGGAGAATGAAGGTCCTGCAAGTATGATGCCAAAGGTCGATCACCAATCCAGGTGTGTCGAAGGAAGTCAAGTTAGTGCCATCCCCCACCATCCAGCGGGAATTGGAAGCCACCAAAACCTT
The DNA here is from genome assembly GCA_022559845.1 of Amorphophallus konjac. Lineage (NCBI taxonomy): Eukaryota > Viridiplantae > Streptophyta > Magnoliopsida > Alismatales > Araceae > Amorphophallus > Amorphophallus konjac. The sequence goes on from CM040122.1 coordinate 364,901,768, forward strand.
GGCCATGTTAAACACTTTCTTAGACATCTCGGCTGGGAATGGATCAGAGATTTCTGAAATATGCTTCTTAAGAAAATGTTGTCTAGCATACTCAGCCCATAGTAAGCTACCATGGAGTACCCGCCAAAGCTGTTTAGCAGCTAAGGCCGCCTGCATATCCTCAAACCTTCGAATGCCCAGCCCACTTTCCTCAACAGGTTTCTGAATATTAACCCAAGAGACCCAATGCCTTCTCCTACCATCAACTGTCCCTCCCCAGAAGAAGTTGGCACAAAGCCTATCTAAAAAGGCCAAGATAGTTCTGGGAATGCAAAGAGAAGACACAATGTAAATAGGCTGAGATCGGAGGACAGACTGGATGAGTACTGCCCGACCAGCTTGGGACAAAAATTTAGTCTGCCACCTACAGAGCTTAACAGTCACTTTGTCGATCAGGAACTTGAAATCAGCAACAAGCATTCTCCCAGGCTTAAGTGGAACGCCCAGGTACTTCATAGAATTTGTCTACTGCTTATAACCAGTGAGCTAAAGAGTTGAGCTCACGAGAGACCTGGGAGCTTTGGCCGACATCATAAATGTACTCTTGCTAGCATTGATAAATTGGCTCGAGCAAGATGCATAGCTGTTAAGGAAGTTGAGGAGCACCTTGGCGTTCCTGCAGGTACCATTAGTAAAAATCATGGTATCGTCTGCACATAATAAGTGGCTGATGGATGGACATTCCCGAGGGCCTTTAAAGAATTTCAGTTTCCCCACCTGAAAGAGCTTGTGGAGGCCTCTGCTTAAAACCTCCAAAGCAAGAATAAACAAGTATGGAGCCAGCGGATCTGTAACGACCCGAGAATCCGATTACCGGGAAGGCCCGATAACCCGAGACCCGTACCGCCACCCACGAGCCCGAAGACTCGGAAGAGTTAAAAGGATGGTGTGGAAACTACACAAGCATCCTTTTAACCCTTCCGAGTCTTCGGGCTCGTGGGTGGCGGTACGGGTCTCGGGTTATCAGGCCTTCCAGATAATCGGATTCTCGGGTTGTTACAGCTGGTATCAGAGCGTGGTTGTGGAATTACATGAGAATCATAGGTAATTGTAGTGGTCCACTAGTCCACAACGATGATGTACAGGTGACGCTGGCATTGGGCATCGTGTGTTTTTCTTGACATTGCCGTTTCCGTGTTTTCTATCTTGTGCTTCAGGAGCGAGGATGGCGTCGAGGAGGAGCTCTCACTCTCAGCAGGGGCAGTCGGCTGGAGGCCAGGAGATTCAGCAGGAGGTCCAGAGGGACCAGGAGGAGCATAGTAGAGCGCCACGGGGGGCTACCGAGGCCGCGGATGCTGCGAGGGTTCCGGGGGCCGAGGATTTCTTCCGTGACATGTACCAGCTTATGTCTCAGCAGTTCGGCGGAGAGGCTGGTGAGGGCTCGTCAGCTAGGGGTGGGCCAGGCTGAGCAGTGAAGGACTTCATGCAGTTCCATCCACCTTACTTTAGCGGCCAGGCAGACCCTAATGCGGCTCGTGATTGGCTCGATGAGATGGAGCAGGTGTTCAGTTCCGCGAGGAGTGCTACCGAGGACAGAGTGGTGTTGGCCTACAACCAGTTGCAGGGTACGGCTCGGAGGTGGTGGTCTTCCGAGTGGAAGACATCTTTTCAGCTTCGTCCACTTGAGCAGATCGAGTGGGATGACTTCGTCAGTGCTTTCGAGCGTACGTACTGTCCAGACGTCATTGCTACGCAGCGGATGCGGGAGTTTCTGGAGCTGGTGCAGGGTGACATGTCCGTGTTGCAGTACATTGTCCGATTTGTCGAGCTGAGTCGGTACGCACCTCACATCATGGAGCATGAGAGGGTGAGGACCGCGCAGTTTGTGCAGGGCTTAAGGCTGGAGCTGAGGCACCATTTGATTGCGAACGGGGCCACTGATCTAGAGACAGCGTCTCGTGTTACGATTTCCTTGGAGATGGATATGCAGAGGACTCGAGGACCGATCAGCCAGGGGCAGTCCTTGTCAGGTCGCAGCCAGCAGTCGGCTACCCAGTAGCAGGGTTTCTTCCAGCATGCGTCGGGTGGTTCAGGAGTACCGGCATCTGCAGCTTCGGCGACAGGATCTGCATCCTTCGGTACGAAGGTCAGGAAGTTCTTCTCGAAGAATTTCCGAAAGAAGAAGTCCAAGGATCAGGGGCAGGCTTCATCGGGCAGTGTACAGCAGCCGATTCCTTTGCAGCGTCAGGGATCAGGGGGTGGATCGCGAGGACCTTATCCACGATGTGGTGGGACCCACCCAGGCAGGCAGTGCACGGCACCGATCGTCTGTTTTCGGTGTGACCAGCCAGGGCATATGGCGTGTGATTGTCCTCAGAGACCGCAACAGCAGTTTCCTCAGCAGCAGCAGGTTCCCCAGCAGCAGAGGCAGCAGCAGCAGCAGCAGGGACAGTATCCGCCGCTACCCAGGTCAGCTAGCGTGGGAGGCAGGCAGAGAGCTCGGGGCCAGATCACGCATATGACCAGGGCAGAGGCAGTGGCGTCGCAGCTCGTGGAAGGTACCGTTTAGATTTTAGGTTGTGCGGCTCAGGTTTTGTTTGATTCTGGCGCGTCTCATTCGTTCATTTCGGAGGATTTCGCGTCGAGCGTCAAGGAGCCGGTGACCCAGTTGTCCTGTGATTTGGCAGTGGAGTTGCCTTCGGGTGACTTTATGATCACTCCGTATTACTTCGATCAGGTTCCGATTTGGATCGATGGGCGGAGTATGCCAGGCAGGTTGTATGCATTGCAGCTTCGGGATTATGATGTGATTCTAGGCATGGATTGGCTCGAGACCCATGGAGCGGTGGTGGATTGTGGAATGAAGAGGGTCTACTTCCAGCATCCGAGCAAAAGGACCTTCTATTTCCAAGGTATCCGTTCCACCTCTTCTCGATTCCTTATCTCTGCTATTGGAGCCCGTCGATTGCTTGATTCAGGTTGTCAGGGTTTTCTCGCGTCAGTGGTTGTGTCTGACCGGATGGAGCCGGATGTCGAGGACATTGCGATGGTGTGCGAGTTTCCTGACATTTTTCCCGAGGAGTTGCCTGGATTACCTCCCCAGCGGGAGATCGATTTCGTGATCGAGGTTGTACCTGGTACGGGACCTTTGGCGAAGGCTCCCTACCGTATGGCCCCCGCTGAGTTGAGGGAGTTGAGGGCGCAGTTGCAGGAACTGTTGGCCAAGGGGTATGTTCATCATAGTTTTTCCCCTTGGGGTGCGTCCGTGTTGTTCGTGAAGAAGAAGGACGGTAGTCTGCGCTTGTGCATTGACTATCGGCAGCTGAATGAGGTGACCATTAAGAACAAGTATTCGTTGCCGCGGATTGATGACTTGTTCGACCAGCTGCAGTCTGCGCGAGTGTTCTCACGGATTGATTTGCGATCCGGTTACTATCAGCTGAGAATTCGCGAGTCCGATGTAGAGAAGATTGCATTTAGTACGAGGTACGGGCATTATGAGTTTCTGGTGATGCCGTTGGGGCTCACCAATGCCCCTGCAGCCTTCATGGACTTGATGCAGAGGGTGTTTCATCCGTATTTAGACCAGTTCGTGGTCATCTTCGTGGATGACATCCTTGTTTATTCGCAGTCTGCTGAGGAGCACGCGTACCATTTGGGTGTGGTGCTGCAGACGTTGCGAGATCACCAGTTGTATGCAAAGCTCAGCAAGTGCGAGTTTTGGCTTAGCAAGGTGCACTTTCTGGGGCACGTGATTTCTGGTGATGGCATTTCCGTGGACCCCGCCAAGGTCGAGGCAGTAATGCAGTGGCCGAGGCCAAGGTCGGTGACGGAGATCCGGAGTTTCTTGGGGCTTGCGGGTTATATCCAGGATTTTTCTCGCATTGCGACCCCGATGACGAGGCTCACACAGAAGGATGTGCCTTTCGTTTGGTCCGAGGAGTGTGAGCAGAGCTTCAGCGAACTGAAGAGATTTCTCACCTTGGCTCCGGTGTTGGTTTTACCTTCTGGATCGGGAGGTTTTGTGGTGTGTACAGATGCTTCCGGCGTCGGATTGGGTGCTGTTTTGATGCAGCATGGTAGAGTGGTGGCTTATGCGTCTCGGCAGCTAAAGCCCCATGAGGAGAACTACCCTACCCATGACCTTGAGTTGGCGGCGGTGATCTTCGCGCTGAAGATTTAGAGGCATTATCTGTACGGTGAGAAGTTTGAGGTATTCACTGACCATCAGAGTTTGAGGTATGTGTTCTCGCAGAGAGATCTGAACCTCAGACAAAGGCGTTGGATGGAGTTCATGAAGGACTATGACTTCACCCTGTCTTATCAGCCGGGCAGGATGAATGTCATCGCCGATGCCTTGAGTCGGAAGGTTGCAGTCAGTACCTTGATGCTAAGGAAGTGGAGGCTCTGGGAACAAGTGCCCGAGGTATCTTTTAGGCTCAAGATTCCCCAGGAGCCAGGGTTGGCGGTGCTTGCGAGTCTGACTGTCACTCTTGCTATCCGTCGTCAGGTGACAGAGGCTCAGCATGCAGACCCTGAGTTGCCCCGGATTCTTGCGATGGCTGACGTAGAACTTGGCGAGGACGGTGCTGCGAGGTTTCGTGGCAGGCTGTACGTCCCAACCGAGGAGCAGGTTCGTCGTGCGGTGTTACGCGAGGCTCATGGGAGCAGGTACACTGTACACCCGGGTGCGACGAAGATGTATTGGAACTTGCGGAGGCAGTTCTGGTGGCCTGGCATGAAGAGAGATGTCGCAGAGTTTGTGGCCAGGTGCCTGATCTGTCAGCAGGTGAAGGCGGAGCATCAGCGACCAGGAGGTACTCTCCAGCCCTTGGATGTTCCTGCTTGGAAGTGGGACCATGTGACCATGGATTTCGTGGTGGGGTTGCCGAGGACCCCGAGTGGACAGGACAGTATTTGGTTGCTGGTGGATCGGCTGATGAAGGTGACGCGGTTGTTACCGGTCAAGGTCAGTTGGAGCGTGTCTAAGTTGGCTCGTTTGTATGTGGAGCGGATCGTTCCGTTGCATGGGGTTCCCATTTCGATCGTGTCGGATCGGGATCCGCGCTTCACTTCTGGATTCTGGAGGAGTTTCCAGCGAGCTCTTGGCACGGAGTTGGCGTTTAGCTCGGTGTATCATCCTTAGTCAGATGGTCAGTCTGAGAGGACCATTCAGACTTTGGAGGACATGCTGAGATCCTGCTGCCTGGAGTGGCAGGGAGTTGGATTCATCACCTACCGTTGGTGGAGTTTGCCTATAACAACAGCTATCATTCGAGCATCGGCATGGCTCCCTATGAGGCTCTGTATGGGCGTCCTTGTCGGACTCCGCTTGATTAGTTTGAGGTGGGTGAGCGTGTTTTGCCGGGACCGGAATTGGTGCAGCAATGTGTGGATGTTGTGCACCTGGTTCGTCAGAACATGTTGGCGGCCCAGAGTTGGCAGAAGAGCTATGCTGACCGTAGAAGGTAGCCTCTCGAGTTCGCCGTGGGTGATTATGTGTTCTTGAGAGTTTCTCCGATGAAGGGGGTGATGCGTTTTGGACGGCGTGGGAAGCTGAGTCCCCGCTATATTGGTCCTTTCACGATTGTGGAGCGCATCGGTGAGGTTGCTTACCGGTTGCAGTTACCTCCTGAGTTGGCGTCGGTGCATGACGTGTTCCACATCTCGATGTTGCGGAAGTATATGCCCGATGACTCTCATGTGCTCGAGTTTTCCGTTTGGCCTGAGGTGACTCCAGATCTTTCTCTCCCAGAGTTTCGATCCGCGTAGAGGATAGGCGAGAGCAGCGCCTGCGGAACAAGGTTATTCCCTTGGTAAAGGTCGTGTGGCAACGACACTCTAGTGGTGAGGCTTCGTGGGAACGTGAGGACGAGATGCGTCAGCAGTTCCCATATCTGTTTGAGTGAGTCTTCCTCTTCTTTCCCTTGGGTTGTTCTCAATTTCGAGGACGAAATTCCTTAAGGGGGGAGGGCTGTAATATCCCGGACCTTTTGGATCCTTCTTCGTGGGTCCCGGATCTGGTTTTCGGAGCGTCCGGCTCCGTTGTGTCTGAAATTTCATTTCAGACATCTTTCGTGTTCGGATCGGCGCAATCCGGAGTTGTTTCGGAGGCCCGGAGGCGTTCTGCGGCTTTTTCGCGCTTGTTTTCCGATTCCCGGTGTGTGTTTCGACTTTTTCTTCGGAAGCTCGCTGCGGGCGAACCGGGCGGTTCACCCGGGTACGAGTGGTACCGTTGCGATCGGCGCGTTCCGAGGATTCCGGAAATGTATTTTTCCAATTTTTGGTATTTTTCCGAAAAATTGGATTTTCTTATATAACCCATTTCTTTTTCTTTTTCTTTTCTCCTTTCTCTTTCTTCTTCTTCTTCCTCCTTCCTTCCCCAACCGTGGCCGCCCTCTCCTCTCTCCCTCTCTCCCATTCGGGCGCGGCGGACCCCTCCCCGGCTGTTGACGACGGCAGGGCGACGGCGCGGACGCGTGGGCGACGGCGAGACGATCGTGCGGGCGTGCGGCAAGCGTGGGAAGCGTGGGGAGTTCGTGAAGCTTCAAGCGTTCTTCGCGATTCGTGGGTGATTCGGCGGAGCATTCGCTCCATTAAGGTAGGGTGACGTTCCTTAGCCTCTAGCCGATCTTTTCCGTGATTTATAGGCCGAGGGGAGGCCGAGAGGGGCTTATTTAAGCATGTTTGGGGTTTTTCAATGTTTTGGGGAGAGTCGCCCGATCTATGGATTCGATGCATGGATTCGTACTTTGATGGCCTAGAATCATGCTAGGGGTCCCCAGGGGTCTTCCCCTTTGATTTCCCCCTCTCCGGTGGAGGTATGGGGGCGTGGAATGGTGCTTTTAGCCGTTCCCGGCCGTTCTCGATTTTCCGGAATGATAGCGGTCCACCAGTAACTGCCTTCACCAGGTAGCGGTCAGGTGGGGACCACCTTCATCAAGGTTTTGAGCGTTGGGGCTTGTGCTGTCGGCAGGCGGTCGCGGTCTCGCGACTGACCGCGACTGCTGGTGGCGGTCAGGGGGCGACCACTTTCAGCCTGGGGTCTGGCACGGTCTTCGAGACGGGTTTTTGACCGTTGGAGTCTAGTCGCGGTCTCCAGGAGACCGCTACCAGGTGAAGGCGGTCTTCACGCGACCGCTTTCACGTTTCGCGCACCAGGGTGGTCGCGGTTCCAGGACGACCGCGACCAGGTGATAGCGGTCCTGGGTCGACCGCTACCACAGGAAGCGGTCCTCTGGTGACCGCGACTCCCCTTCTTTACCGATTTGAACCCCGGACGAGCTAGTCTCGATCCCTGTGCTGACCCGTAGTCCGACTGATGCGGGGCATCATGTGGGGGCTACACGTGGGGGTGCCGTGGGGTCCCGGGAGGTAGGGGCTTCGGCTTGTGTCACCGTGCATCGGTGTTGGTACAAGGAGCGTTCCTCGTACCTGCGGTTGCGAAGTTGTTTTCCGTTGACTCGAGAGTCTACTCCTTTGTGATCCTCCACTAGTCGTAGCCTATCAGTACGCGTGTGCTGATCGCACCAGGGAGTGGTGTACGGGCTTACCCTGAGGACGGTTTTAGACTGGTTACCGTCGGGCCCCTCGTCAAATCAGAGTCCAGTGCCAGGGGAAAACCAATCAGAGGGCCAGACCTAGGACGCGTGGTCTGTGTGTGCGCACGTGGTTGGGGGCAGTTGGACCCACGTCGACGGGCGTGACCCCAGCTAGTCACTTGTTCGTGGTTACTTGTACGGTGTCTGCGTCTCGGGTAGGACCTACCACGTCAGGCGGTTCACCTGCGGTGCGGTGTAAGACGTCAGGGGACGCTACCGACTGTGCTTCTAGTGGGTGGTACTCCTGTCGAGTACGGAGTGACAGACTGTCAGTCAAGTGTTTCTGACCTTCGGGTTTTGGCGGTTCGACCGTTGAGTTTCGGTCTTCTCGTACCGTGGCACGTGTGTCGGTTTGCGTGGCGTAGGGTCTAGTTCTGTAGAGTACAGGGCTTTCCTTTCCAAGGTACATTCCTACCGCTAGAGTAGTGATTTCTCGTTTTACGAGGTAGGGTTCGAATGATCCCTACTGAGTCTTGTTCCGAGACTCATTCCCTGCGTGTTTTCACCGTGTTTCAGGTGAGGCGCCGCCCCAGGGGAGCTCGTCTGGGGTGCAGCGTGGTGCGGGTGCCCAGAGGTAGTGCCAGAGGTCAGAGCCGGGGTATGTCCCGTGTAGCTGTACTTTTCTTCCTTGTCACTATACTAGTCGTGGACTATTGTTATTGTTGTTAATTTCTCGTGTGGACCATGTAAAATGTTATTTTATTTTCTACAATTATCTGTGATGCTTGTGTAGTTTCCACACCATCCTTTTAACCCTTCCGAGTCTTCGGGCTCGTGGGTGGCGGTACGAGTCTCGGGTTATCGGGCCTTCCCGGTAATCGGATTCTCGGGTCGTTACAGGATCACCTTGCCGGATCCCTCTGGATGATTTGAAGAAACCCACTGCCTGACCATTGAAGTTTACAGAGAACCAGGAGTTGGCCAGGAGCATACCAATGTAGGATGTAAACGTATTAGAGAAGCCAAAGCGACGCAGCACCACCAAGATAAAATCCCACTCCATCCTATCGTAGGCTTTGGCCATGTCCAGTTTGAAAATGATATTATGCCCATAAACCTTTCGGTTAATATCCTTCATTAGCTGAGCAGATATCGCTATATTATCCAAGATATGTCTTTCTTTAACGAAGGCACCTTGCTCTCAAGAAATATGTCCCGGCAAGAGAGGAGCAAGCCTTAGGCAGAAGATCCTGGTTATAATTTTATACACAAAATTGCAAAGGCTAATTGGCCTGTAGTCATTGAAAGAGCTAATTTCCGTGTTATTAATTACTGACAAAAATAGCCACCATAACTTCGACGATATAGTTTCGTCGATAATTTCAGACGAATTGGCGACGTTGTTGTAATATGTCAAAAATTTACGACGTAAGATTTCCGACATCCATATTCCGTCGTAAATACGTCAAAAATACATCAAAATTTCACTTTGCGACGTATCTCTGACGTATTTGCGATGGCAAATGGACGTCAAAATTTTCCATTTTTCTTGTAGTGGGGGAAAACAATGGGAAATCATTCTCCTACCTCTCTAGCACTGAGAGGACCCATTTAGACCTCAAAAACACGATCAAAACTCTAGATCGGGCTCACACCCCAAAACATGCTCTTTTCCCCCGAACGCTCAAATAAGCCCGCTCGGCTCACCATGGTCGACCAAAATCATGGGAATAGAAGTACAAGGGTTAAGGATCCGTCCCCCTACCTCTACCGAAGATTTCATGTGTCGTGGACGCCGATCTATGAAGAAAATGCCGTGAAACCCTCGTCGGGCACCCGAACGCCCGTCCGAGCTCGCCGCACCTCCACCGCCTCGATCCTCGCCCCATCCTCGTGCTCCTTGCCCTTACGCCATCCCTACCCCGCACTCCATGTCCCCCGTCGCCCGCCCGGAGGAGAGGGGGAGAGAACAAGAAGTGAGAGAGTGAGAAAGAGAGAATGAGGGAAAGAGAGGGTAGGGGGTTATTAATAGAAAAACCCAAAAATTTCAGAAATTCAAAAAAATACGAAAAAAAAATACCTCCGCCATCCTCGGGAGGAGCACAACACGCCGGTACTATCCCAAAGTTGGAGAACACAACGGTTCACCCTGCACAGAGTTTCGAAGGCACATCAGGAAAAAACACGCGTAAAGCACAAAATACACTCCGGGACCTACGAAAATGATCCGAAAAATATCCAAAAATTTTGAGGCATTACAGCCCTCCCCTCTTATAATAATTTTATCCTCAAAATTCATTACAAGCACCAAGCCAAAAGGGGAGAACGCCAAGGACCAACTGACAACGCCGTCAGGGCCCCAACCAAACCTCGATACTCGCAAAAACCACGATCCTGAGGGACGCGACCAGACAATGATCAGGGACAATGCCTCACTCACAATTCAAGACACATTGATCATCAGAGCAGGCACATACAGAAAGTACAAGTTTGGCGTCACCTCAGACAACGTGAAAACCAACCACCGGTCAACGCCCATGCTCGACGGACCAACCAAACGCCAGCTTCACAACCCGCTGACCGATCTCCCACCCTGCACCAAGGACAACCAGTGCTGAGCTACCACCAGCTCACTCCCAGCAAGCCGTACGCCCTTAGCAACATGGCCAACTCTGCCAGAAGACAAACTTTTCACTATTCTCGAGCCAAATCTCACTCGGACACCGCATCTGATCTCGAACCTCACGCCAACTCTACCCTCTCAGGGGAGCACGGCAAAACTACATGACAGGATCTCTCCTCGGTCCTCACGTTACTCGACTCAGGCTTACAGGGAAATCCTCCCTTGCTGGCCACCGACCAAGGATCACCGCATCTCACGCCAACGTCTCATCAGAGACCTCCGTACACAGGCACTGTACCATCGCTATTTAATCACAACTCATCTCAACTACTCCCGATGGACGCCTGCCCATCCCAGTTCCGCTCTTACCACAGAGCCACGGGACACAACCTCTTACAATCCACGTCACACATTTCCGGAACCAACAAGTGCCGCCTGCTACCATAGCAAGCAGGTCGATGACGCCACGGCCAATGCACACAGGTCCCCAGGCAATACACGCCTCACCATGGTTGACCGATCAGTCAACCTTACCAGCCGCTCACGGCCACCTATCGAGACCCATCATCTCTTAGAGATCACTCTTCCAGAACACGATCTCATCCAAGGACACAACTTCCAACACAGAAATAGGGCACTCATGCGGTACACTTACCCACATATTTCCCCAACTCTCCATCCAGCCAGTGCTACAATCACAATGCTTCAAGCAACGGCATGGCAACAACACGTCTCACACAACCCGAGACAATCTCATGCCGAGGAACCAATCCCCCAATGCTCAACGCATCCTCTGCAACTCCACAAGCTCTGATTCATAACACCTTGGAAAATACAACACAAGCCACGAATTCTCACAAACACCGCCCAACTGGCACTCATCCTTCCGGAGCAGTGCCGACACACCCTTACACTTCAGGGAACGGGCAACGCTTCTCATAGGCAACCACCTTGCCAAAACATAGGACTCATCTCACATGGACTTCATGGCACGCAAAGGCCAACCGATTTGGATACACGATGCAAGACGATGAACCTTAGCCAAATGCAATTCTCTCGACCAAAGGAGAAACCAATCACACCTCTGACAAGTCGAGAGACCTTCCGCGCTCGACCTGACCTCGAATCTCGTGCATGTTGGGAACCATACCTTCCAACACCGAGAAAACCATCACTTCCGATAGATCAACTCCTCCGACAACACTCGCCAAGTGTTTCGTCAGACCAAGATCACAGCATCTCTCGATGCACCACCACTACAACTCCACGAATTGCAACATGCCACGCCAAGAGCCGCAACACGAGCCATAATCGACAACCGCCAACGCTCATCCTCGAATCTCGAACTCACCATGGAACCTTCACATCTCAAGCCAAACCCAGGGCGAACATAACCCATTCACGCGCAGAAGCGCAGGAGCAAAAACTTACTGGGACATCTCCACCCAATCCTGCCTCGAAATCCGTAAAAATAATTGAGACCAACATGTCATTGCTGACGTCACAGAGCATGATAAGGAAATCAGGCTTGACAAATCAGCAGCTCACCAGGAAGATCCTCCGCTTACCCGAGCACACCTCTTGACTAGAGGACCACAATCTTAACATCTTAGGGGATGGATAAACCTCGATCTGGAGTGGCCAACACGAATAACAGCTCCCTCAGAGCACACTAACGGCCACTTAACCACGAACAATCCTTACCAGCCACCTGACCTCGCTACAAATTCCTCTACTGCAGCACCACACCTGCCGACAACACCCTGCCTAACGCAGCACAACCGGAGCCACCACCCATCGGGAAGAAATCTCTCTATCACATCCTTCAAGCCCCACGCCGGCACTCCAATGATGACAGCAACCACATTCACAGCGCCAACGCCACGCACTCAAGCTCTTACACGAGAAACCAAGCGCAAAATATGTACAAAACCCTATGCCAACTGCCGACTGTACTGGACCTTACAGACTCTAATCATTACAACATCTCGAATTCCCATGTACACACCACAACCATAGCTCTGATACTAACTCTAATGACCCAAGATCCGGATACCGGGGATAACCCGATACCATTCGAACCCTGGACCGTCGCCCATGAGTAGGAGGGCTCGGAAGGGCTAAAAGGATAGGTGTGGTGTGCACAGAGATAGAAAATAAAGCAAGATAACAAATATAATAACAGAAATAAACAACTAACTACAACAGAGTCCAGTCTGACAAAAGTACAGTTTCAGGTAGAGAACGCACCGAACATCGAGTGAACACTCGGCCCGACTAGCTGGCAACTAAGAACCTCCACGCAATTCCCTTGAACCTTGAGGAAGAACCTCTGCACCTGAAAACCAGTGGTGAGCTTTCTATCACTAGCTCAGTAGGGGTCCCACGGAACCCAAACCGAAAACAACGGTAGTACGGAAAGTAGTAACTACAGTTAGAACAACAACAATAGCAGGAACAGTAAACATGGTGGCCGGTAAAACTTTGGCTCTACAGCTACTCCTACTGTACCGGAGACGCGCCCAGATCTCATAGTCGGGAGACCACCAGACTACAAACCACCCTAGCCACGCTACAGGGGAAAATGACCATGCCATTAGGAACTCAACGTTGTCTAGGGGAAAGCCCTCGGTGACACTCACCGGAACCCCTAGACCTCGACATCAAGAAAACACCCTCGTTTTGAATGAGTTGGGAAGGTCTAAAATAGATTTAACATTTTTCGCACTGTTCGGAGTAGTAGCAGTCGTCACCTGACCGCTACTGTGGTCTATGCGGTCCCAGACAGACCGCTAGGCTGGTTAAATGGCCCCCGTGGGACCGCTTTCGTGAGTGTTAAGGCGGTGGAACGTAATGGTCCGTCGAGCAACCGTTACAGTCCTTTTAGTGGTTCGACGAGGACTGCTACGGTCCCTCTAGTGGCCTGTCGAGAGACTATCACTGTTCCTACTGCGGCCCAATAAAAACCGCCATTATCCCCTTAGTGGCCTAAGGAGGACCGCTACCGACCCCTTAGCGGCACAATGAGGACCGCTAGGGTACCCCAGCTGATTTTTTTCATTGTAATTGTTTTGCCGTGTGTTCTGGGGCATATCTTTAGTATTGTTACATGTTGTGAAATTTTCAAATGTATAATTATGATCCATTTTGAATCAACTTCTCTTTCCTTTGTGACTGATCCACTAGTCATAGCCCGACGACCCTTAGAGTCGGCCCACCGAGGAGAGGTGACAGGGCGGTCCCAGCGTACGGTTTTTAGGCTAGTTTTCGTTGGCCCCCTTGCTTTGCAGTAGCATCCTGCTGGGGGGGAAAACTAGCCAGAGGCCTAGGTCAAGGCATTGAGCTTGTGTGTGCACACGTGGTCAGGGGCGTGGACTTGCGCTGACGAGCGTGACCTGACTAGTCCTTATCTTGGTTACAGTTACGATGTCTCAGTTACCGTGTTCGAGGCGAGTGGGAGACACTTGAGACATAGTATAAGTCGTCAGTGGACGCATCTGGTCTTTCTTCTAGTGGTTTTTCTTTCTCTCGTCACTTGGTATGTGGAAATTTGATTCTAATGGTGAACGAATGATCCTCGTGTGTAACATTGTAGTAGTTAGCATGAATTATTCGTACTATAAATCTTCTTTAAATTGCTATTCATGTGTAGCTTCCTTTAATTGTTAAAGTTGCATGCCAATTAGTTACTCCTTTGCAATTAGCAGCTTCACTTGCACTCTTAGTTGTGAGGTAGGGATCTGTGGGACCCCTACTGAGTCAATGAAATGAGACTCACCCCTTGTTTTTCAGGTGAGGCGTAGCAGTCGTCTGGTTTCCCACGTGGTTTTGGCTGCCAGCCATAGTGCCAGCGTGGTTTTCTCCGGGGTATACCCCGTGTAGTTTTTCTCTTTCGATCCTTGTGTAATTATGGACTTGTGCTTGCACTTCTGGACTAATGTAAAATTATAACACTCTATTGAGGTAAATTTTGCTTCTGCTTATTGTAATTGTTTCTTCAAAACTATGCTTGTGATTGTAGATCTTTATGCACCCACGACCTCTTTTCCAACCCGTTTGGAGCCTCATCAGCTCTTGGGTGGCGTCCCCGGGTCTTCGGGTATCGGGTTTTCGGTATCCGAGAAATTGGGTCATTACACGCAACCACCCAGGGGCACTTGGACCAAGGCGGCCATTCCTGGACCGTAACCGCCAAAAGGCGGCCACCCCAGGGTTGCAACAACATAAAAATGGTCATGCCCTGACCGCAAAACCACGGGACTACCCAATGGCTACAAAAGCCGCGCCCTAAGGGCACGTTGACTCGCCCAAAGTAGCGGTCAGCGGCCGGCTGCTACCCATAGGGTAGCGGTCAGTCGCGAGACCGCAACAGGGCCAGGCGGTCTCCTTAGACCGCAAAACATGCAGACAAAACAGTACCTAGATAGCGGTCCTCAGCGTACCACCTCATGCATAAGGCGGTTCCTAGTACGACCGCCTCTATTCTGGAAACCCAAAAATGGCGGGAATGGCGGGAAACTCCATTTCACACCCCGTTCACACCCATGTAAAGGGGAAAACAAGGGGAAATCATTCCCCTACCTCTCTAGCACCGAGAGGACCCATTTAGACCCAAAAATACGATCAAAACTCTAGATCGGGCTCACACCTCAAAATGTGCTCTTTTCCCCAAAATGCTCAAATAAGCCTGCTCAGCTCACCACGGCCTACCAAAATCACGGGAATGGAAGTACAAGGGTTAAGGATCCGTCCCCCTACCTCCACCGAAGATTTCACGCGCCGTGGACGTTGATCCAAGAAGAAAATGCCGCAAAACCCTCGTCGGGCACCCGAACACGCGTCCGAGCTGGCCGCGCCTCCACCGCCTTGATCCTCGCCCCATCCTCGTGCTCCTCGCCCTCACGCCGTCCCTGCCCCGCCCACCATCGCCCCCGTCGGCCACCCGGAGGAGAGGGGGAGAGAACGAGAAGAGAGAGAGTGAGAATGAGAGAATGAGAGATTAAGGTAATGAGGAAAAGAGTTGTCGATTAAGGCACGATCAACTCTTCCAGAAATTCGTGTAATGTATCCTTAGATCGAGTTTTTCCTTAGTCAGTGTTTAGCGAGAATACCAAGAATTCACAGCCAGGTAAGAGGTGGAACAGTGGGAGGCTCCCCTTGAGGTTGTAAGGACCTAATTAAATAACCACTTATGCACTTAAAAGCGTTTGCCCGTGGACCTCTTTCCTTAGACACTGGTATTTCTTGATAATCTTGCTAGCTACACGACTTTTTCGTAACCCGAAACACTTAATTCATCTTAAGAAGAATCCAGGGAATGAAGAGTTCAAGGTATAGGCCAAAGCCTAGGGAACAATTCCGATGGAAGAACGAATTGTAAGAAATTGAAAGAATTGGCGTCCATTGAGGTCGCCGCTAATTCTAGAATTTGCATCCAGCCGGAAGGGCGCCAATTCTAGGATTAAATTAACTTAGAAAAAAATCTATATTTTAAATTAGCGTCCGTTCAAAAAGACGTTGTTTCTTTAATTCGCGTCACTGGAAAAGGGCGCCCATTCTATATTTATTATTTTTCTTTGGGTTCAAATGAAACTACTTTCAATTGGCATCCGTGTGCAAGGGCGCTATATGTTAAATTCGCGTCCGTTCAAGGGGACGCTCATTCTATATTTTCCTATTTTTTTGGTTTATTAATTTAATGACTTAAATTAATCATGCCTTGATGGTTTCTGCATATTGAGCATGCAAAATCTTCAATTACATAAACTCAATTATAGTACAATTCTTTGTAGAATGGCCAAAGTAACCTTTTTTTAAACTGGAACTATGCTATGCATTTAGATTTTAGATATCGTTTTATATATGCATGATGTATCTATTTTATTGGTGCAAATAGTAATCTCCTAACAACTGACCCCCACTCTCTCTCTCTCTCTCTGAGGGTGCCAGTCACCTCATAAGGGATTATTGGTCAACATTCTAAAAATCCAACACAAATAATAGAATTGAGTAAATGTATGTGGTTTGGTAGGAAATGAGAGACCTGCAACAGCTGCAGCTAATCCAACAATGTCCAATCACCAGAAGTAACCCAAAAAAAAGCATTCACCTATGTTTTTAACGTCAGTTACACTACTAAAGCATTATTTAGAAAAATTATGTAGGAACATTATCTAGAAAGGCAACATGATTACAAATGCATTCTAAGTTGGGACTTCAATCCCTTCAATGTCATCCCTTTCCCATCGATGCTCTACATCACAACCATCACTATCACTATCACCACCAACACTGTGCATTGGCTCAATGTCTAAGCGATCTCCATGGTCCTCTTCGTTGTCATATTGCATGTCAAAGAAGTCTCTTGGTTTTATCTTCCGTACAACATACCAACCACTGTCTTTTGGATCTTCAACATACCATACTTGCTCCACTTGAGAGGCTAAGACGAAAGGCTCTGTAGTTTTCAATCTATAAGAAGGATTGACAAGGGTGAAGTTTCTTTCATGCTTGATGCAACGATTAATATCAATCCAATCACACTTGAAAAGTAATATTTTAATCTCCCCATAACAGTCCAATTCTACAATTTCCATTAATGAACCCATAATAAATTAATTCTCCATGAATGGGATTCTTGTCCTTTGAACTTGAAAGCTTGATGTTTGAGCAGATAATACCAACCCACTATTTTGTGTCACTCGACAACGTTCAACATCACGTGTGAAAAATTGAAAACCATTGACAGTGCAGGCAGCAAATTTCTTGACCACAGGTAATGGGCCATCTTTCAGCCACCAGATCTAGAGCTTAGAAGATATAGCCCATTCATATTGTTCTTCCAATGTGTGTACCTATAATAGTGGAGAATAGACTAAAGTTATGATACTCTTCATAAATAAGTACTCATATGCTATAGTCATAAATTAAAGTCACTTACATGCTTGGAAAACCAGCTTGCAAATTCAACCGTATTGAGTCGTTCAATCTCCATCTCGTGCAAGCGGGGAAACTTTTTTCTAATCTTAGCAAAATGTTTACTACATATCATACGTAGCATTAACTAAAGAACTTTAATTTGATATGTAATACAAATAATGTGAAATACTCTTACTTTATATGAGGGTTAATTGTATCACAATTAAACAACGCATAATGATGGGCTTGGCGCAACTCTTCTCGATATATATTCACACCAACACCAACTCCTAATGGGCATGCTGCCTCTAAAAATATTTTCCAACCCTCTTCAATTTGAATGGGATGTCTTTCTGCATTTCTAATTGGCCTATTTAGCCACGTTTCTACATCGTCATGAAAATATCTTGATGCAAATGTAAGGGTTTCTTTTGCTAAGTAACCTTCAGCAATGCATCCTTCTGATAGGCTTTATTACGCACATAAGACTTCAACTTCACCAAGTACCTATATCTGAAAAATTGTGATAAACCAAGTGAATAGTTAATATTCTAAAATTTATAGTCTTAATTCCTAAGTGTTGTGTCCCTTGGGTGCAGCAGGATCTAGAAGGGGGGTTGAATATATCCCTTTGAAAACTTTGACCCGATTAAATAACAAATCACTTCACACTCAATCTTCAACGGGATATGCAAAAGATGTTCTACTCAGAATGGATAGCGGTTTCAACAGAAATAGCTCAAGGCAATAGAACAAAACATCATACATAAGGAGCCAACAGATTGCTGAAGGAAGAGACTGACGTCGACGCAGCAGTGTAGTGAGGTCGACGCAGCCTCACTATGAGTTTTGGCTGTTGGACGAATTTGCTGCTCATCAGATCCCGGGTGTGAGTGTGTGTTCACAGTTAATAAAATGATGAACCTCGGTAATTGTCTCTATGCGTAATAGCTTGCAAGACTTAGAGTCTGAATAGGAACCAAGCCAGCTGAAAAGGTGGGTGCGGTGCACAGACTAACAGAAGATGTGCAGACCTGAAATATCCAAGAACCTATGAGTGGGGATGGAAGACAAGAAACAATCGCACAAAACACAACCCACTACACAAGGGATTTTTAAGGTGGTTCAGTCGGCAAACCCGCAGACCTACGTCTACCCCTCACCAAACTCGTTGAGGCTTTACCACACGCTGCGAATGCAGCACCACACGGGGACGACACCCCCCACACACACATACACACGAGGAGCAAGCTCCTCATGAGGACGAAGTCCTCAACACACACGGGGACGAACCCCCCCCCCCCCCCCCACACACACACACTCACAAACAAAGAGAAACAACAAAACAAGCTGCAAGTGCAGCAAAAACATGGGGACAAACCCCCAGTCACACACACAGCTAAGCACAGCCAAAGACCACTTCCAGTCTCTCAACCAGAGCACTGGACACGCTGTTAAACAACACAGACATAGGTAGATTTTTAGAAAGCAAAAAGGAATTGAAATAAGGCAAAAACACCAGCTGTGGCTTCAGATAGAGATCTGGAAGCTGGTGGCTGCAACTTCAGATTTAGATATGAAGATCTTCTTCTTCAAGCTCAGACGACTGCAAGGCTGCTTCCTCTCAAGGCTTCTCTCCTTTCCTCTCTCTCTTTTCTCTTTTCTTTTACAGCACTAGACTGGGTCAGCCAGATGTTGGGCTGCTTACACTCCCTTCTTTTCTTTCTCACAGGTTTTCTACTGAAGGCTCAAGGGACGTTGGCATCTTCTTGAAGGGCAGCAACAACTTCTTCAACAGAAACTTCATGTATATATAGAAGAGCTCGTGGAAAATTTTGCCTCCCGAAAATTCATATTTGATTGGCTGGAATAACGAGGCTTGTTTGAAAATTGACCTCTTTTATACTTCGATCTGATTGGCCCAGAAGGAAAAGTGGAGATTTCTTGGTCTTGATTGGTTGGAGTAGCCATGATGCTTCTTGGTTAAGGAGCTCCCCCAAATCTGTATTTTGATAAGCTAGTATGAAGTAGACTTCTCATGTGTAATTCTCTGATTAGTCCATGGCAGCAGAAAGACCCAAAACAATGTTCCCTCCAAAAATCTATATTTTGACTATGGCAGATAAGGACAAATCTATGTCCTAGGTACCTTTCTTGGACTGAAATCCCATTGGTTATGACTAAAAAGCATAGTACATGAAAGCTGACCTTTCCTACATCTGCTATCCGCCAAAAAGCTTCTCCCAAAAAGTTGTGCTATGGCCTCATGATGGAGAGGACAGTCCACTGTCCTAGAAACCTTTTCCATACCTCAAAAAGTGTGTTTTTAGAGGTTTACGCCTTATATTATTATTCTTTGGATGATCTGGCGTGTTTGACATAAATAGGCTGAAAAGCTTCTGGGAAGCACCCTGTGTTGACCTGCTGTTGAGGTGAGGTCGACGCATCTATTGACAGATACGTTTAAAACGTCTTCTGTGAAGCAGCATGAGGTCAACCTACTGTTGACAAAAGTTAGGATGAGGTCGACGCACCTGTTGAGGGCACATTTTCAACGGCTTTTGGGAGGCAGCCTAAGGTCAACCTCCTGTGAAGGTGAGGTCAATGCAGCTAACGTTGATCACTTGTCAGAATGTTGCAGAGCTGATGAGGTCGATGCAGTAGCGCCGTGAGGTCAACGCACCTGGGCTCTATAGAACACTCGCAAAAGGGTGTCGACACCAAGGGTCGACACTCTCATTTCCCATGCTAGAAAAGAGCCCACGAGGTCAATGTAGTGAGTCCTTGAGGTCGACGCAGTTGAGTGTTCGCTTTGGCTGTTCTTTCCTTTGTGATAAGAAGAGTCGACACTGCCTAGACTTGGGGTCGACGCGACCTTGGGTTATCTTGATTTTCTATTGAATCTGCCAACCCTTTCTTGATTTCTATGCATCCAAGGAGCTTTTGCACTTGGGAGATTGAACTAAAAGACTTGATGTGATAATTTCACTTTCTCAAGTTGCCTTGCTTGGTTTCTCTTAATCTTTGATGCCATTGATTCATTTAAATCGTCTTCCTGATCTATTGACTGAATTTGATCTGAGCCCTTCTTAGATCTAAAACTTAATGCATGTTGACATCATTAAAACCATATTAAACTCATCAATACATCATAATCAGACATCATCAAAACCTAGGATACAACATTCTCCCCCTTTTTGATGATGGCAATTATGAGTCATTGATGTCACAAAAATCAACATTCAATGCATGATATGATTCAACATGATTAGCATGATAAGCACTATTCCACATTCTCTCCCCTCTATATGCATTCTCTTCCCTTTTTACAACACTTTCCCCCTTTTGCACTCTCCCTTTTATTTTCAAATTAATGACTCCACAATTTTCTCAATTATTAATGACTCCACAATTCTCTCCCCTTTTGCCATCAACAAAGAGGGCTCAGATTTAAGCCACTTTCAGAGTCAAAAACAGGAGCACGTGGAAGAGCATCATACATTTCAGCACAGCAAACAATGAAAAGTCATTCCAACTTAGCAAGTAGTAAATTTAACTTATCATGAGGAGGAACACTGCATGAAGGCAAGGCACCAAAACAGATGTAAGGACAGGGAGATCAAACAATGTCAGTCAGAAGATGTAGCCAATGGATACCAATTGATGTAGTCGTTGATACCAATTGTTGGAGTAATTAAGCGGGTACCTATGGACACCAACATTTTCATGTCTAATTATATATATAGAAGAATAAAAAAAGAAAAGAAAAAAATAAGAGGAGGAGGGTCAGTCGGGTCGGTCGACCGAACCCAGCGGTCGGTCGATCGATTCCGACAGAAGCCCTTATCCGGTGGCCTTTTCCCTTATCCGGTGTGTTGTGCCCCTGTAGTTTTGATGATAGCAAACACTATGAGTCACAAGTCAGTGCATCGTTCACACCAGCTAGTCTATACTGTGCATACTACATCGTCAAAGTCTACAAATTGCATTGTAGCATGCACGCACTCAAAGTCCATACACTATGCATTTGGGCATCGTTCAGAACACAAGTCTATACACTCCGTTGCATACAAACGTAAGGTAATGTCTTGTACTCAAAGTCCATACATGCACACTATATTACACATCAACAAGTCTGTACACTGGTGTCGTCTGCACACATGTCATAGCAAGTCTGTACATTGGTGGCAAGTCTGTACATTGCCCTGCTTCAGGCACGCTAAGTCTCTACATCGTCTTGGCACTAGTGAAGACTGTACAGAGTCTGCCTAGTCTGCTGCATTCAAAGTCTATACATTGCAGCCTGTGCTTGTACCACTTGCCAAGTCCATACATCATGTGCTTCATGCAATTAAGTCTATACATTGCTCTGTCTCACTTAGCGTCTCATGCTAAGTCTGTATATCGCATCGCATGCACCGTCTCACTTAGCGTCTCATGTTAAGTTTGTACATCGCATCGCATGCACCGTCTCACTCAGCGTCTATGTGCATAAATCAAAGTCTATACAGCCAGTGCATCCTGCGTCTCACTCAGCCTCTCATGTTGTGTCTCATGCAAGTATGTACATCTTCTGTCTACACAAGTCTATACATCCACATGCTAGCAAGTCTGCACATGGTTGCTTTGATGCTGCATCAAGTCTATACATTGTTGCTTGTTCATGCATCATTTCTAAAGTCTGTACATCCTTTAGTGGCGTATCAATGCAACGTTTGAACTTTACATCGGCCAAGTCTATACATTGCATGCTACCAAGTATGCACATCACGTGTGAACATTGCATCGGCCAAGTCTATACATTGCCGCCTGTGCTTGTATCACTTGCCAAGTCTATACATTGCCGCATGTTCAACCTTCAGACTTACTCGATGCATTCTTTTCTTTTCTATCAGAGTTGATTAAACTGACATCAAATTTAACCTGACAGGACTTATACTCGAGGAGCTTAATGAAGGCACGTGATCAGAGGATTAGGGGAGGCTCAGGATCGTGACACGTGTAAAGCAGCAAGCCTGGATGCTGCCACGTGACCAAAATGTTGGGTGGGAAATCTGGAAGACACACGCCCTCCTAATTGCTGCTGGTATAAAAGGAACACTTCTTCATCTGGAGAAGGTAGTGGTGAAGCTTGAGCAGAGAAAGTGAAGCAGCAGAGAGCCACCGAGAGAAGAGAAGAAAAAGAGAGAGAAGAGAAGAGCAGGGAAGAAAAAGAGAGAGAAGTGAAGATTGAGAGAGAGGAGTTGAGAGAGCTTGTCTGAATGTTCCTTAATCTCTTGGTTCAGATACCAGAGCTGAGTTTGCTCATTGTGAGCTATATTCTCTTTTGAGATTTCTTGTTTTCGTTTGATTCTATTTTTCTTTCTGAAACTTTGTCTTCAAGCTGTGTGTCAGCGGTTTACAGTGGAGGATTCCACTGGACGGGTAAGCTATAGTCCCCAGCGGTTTGCAGAGGTATAGCCTCTGGACAGGTGAAGCTGTAATTCCTCAGCGGGCGAGACTTGGTCTCGGACAGCAAGCTGTGAAGCTCAGCTGTTGTAGGCTAAGCTGTATTGTCCAGCGGACGCAAGCTGTGTTGTGCAGTAGTAAGCCACACTTGGGTTGAGTGTGGGGTGGACGTAGGTCTATTGACCGAACCACCTAAAATCTGGTGTGTCATGTGTTTGTGTGATTGCTTATGATCTGATGTGCGATTGCTTTTTGTGATTCTATTCTCAGATCGCTTTATTTCTGCTCAGTTCAAACACTCTAGCTAGTGATCTAGTAGATCAATTTAATTTCCGCATTAGAGCCTCATTGAACTGTTAAATTAGGCCATTGATCTATTCACCCCCCTCTAGATCCACACTTTATGGTGACAGAGTGCTTCCATCTAACACAACAGTTGGTATCAGAGCCTAACTCTTCTACAGGGACTTACAACCCGAAGAGGAAGGTACAGATGGATGCAAGAGGGTTGATCGCTGAAGGGCATTCTACCACCAAGCCCCCTTACTTTGATGGATCAAATTATGCATACTGGAAGAACCGTATGCAAGTCTTCTTGAGGGCGAAGGATTATGAGACTTGGAAGGTGGTGAGTAAGGGACCTTTTGAGCTGTCCCCGAACGAGGATGTCTGGACCAAAGAAGAGATCCGAAGGTCCACTCTGAACTGGAGCGCCATCAATGCGATTCAGTGCGCCCTGCACCCCACAGAGTTCTCTCGTGTATCGTCTAGCACTTCAGCCAAAGAGATGTGGAATAAGCTGGAGGCTATCTACGAAGGGACCTCTCAGGTCAAAGAGACGAAGGCAAACTTCCTGGTGTCAGAGTATGAAGCTTTCAGGATGAAGCCCAATGAGACCATCAAGGAGATGTACGCTCGACTGACAGTCATCACAAACGGTCTCAGAGGTCTTGGGAAGACATATTCAGAATATGAGATTGTAAGGAACATCCTGCGTTCCCTGACTCCTATTTGGCACACTAAAGCTACTGTAATGGAAGAGTCAAGGGATTTGCACAACACCAGGGCAGATGAGTTGATTGGATCGCTGATGGCTTATGAAATACATCTGCCGAAGATAGAGGAAGCTGAGAAGAAGAAAAAACCGATCGCTCTGAAAGCTGGTGCTAGCAAATCCAGCCGATCCAGCTATAATGGATCATCATCCGAGGAGAGCCTGTCTGTAGAAGAAATAGAAGGTGATGAGATAGCAATGATCACCAGAGAACTCAGGCGGTTCCTCAGGAAAGAAGGAAGGCGATTCAGCCGAAGAAACCATGGTGGTGGCCGACGGGATACAGGGTATAAATATAATCCTGTAAGGAAAATTGAAACTAATGTGTGTTACCAATGCAGGAAGTCCGGCCATCTGAAAGTTGATTGTCCAGAGAATCAGAAGCACAAGGACAAGTCCAAGAGAAAGAACACTAAAGGGAAAGCCATGGTAAGTACCTGGAGTGATGAGGATGAAGGTACCTTGAGCAGCAGCTCGGACAGTGAGGAAGAATCAGAAAAACCTATGTGTCTTATGGCAACCAGTTCTGAAGACAGAGAAGAAGATTCTGATGAGGTACCCTCTCGATTTGATAATTTTACCATTGCTGATTGGGTAGATGCCTATCATGATATTGCTGATAAAGTAGATGATATTAGAAAAGAAAATAGGCATCTAAGAAGAAAAATAAATTCTATGCAAAATGATAAAACCTTGACTGATAAAATTGCATGCCTCGAATCTGAAAATGCTAAGCTGAAACTCACATGTTCTGAAATTGAAGAAATCAAGCATCAGTTAAAAATTTCTAAGGAAGAGAATGAGAGGCTAGAAAATGCAATTGATGAATGGAAATTGAAAATACAAAAATATGAGAGTGAGATGAAGCTTGTAAATGAAAAGTATGAAGCTGTCCTAAGTGTGAACACTGAACTGAGGAAATCTGTTGAAGATGTTCAGAAAGATAATGAGGACAAGCTGAGAACAATAGAAAAGATGACCCAATGTTCAGAGAACTTAAATGCCTTATTAGGGTCAAAAGTCAATTTCGGAGAGAGGGTCTTGGATTTAATTCCAGTGCAACTAAAAGTTTTGCAATGAAGACTTTATCATTTGTTGCACAGAAAGAGAAAAGACTTCTCATTAACATGAATTCAGATAATTCTGTAAATAAAACTGTGAACCTGAAGAAGCCCAGTGCTGAGGAGAAGGGCAAACAAAAGATTGGTGAGCCCAGTAGAGCTGGTACATCCAAGCCAAATCCTAAAGCTCAGTCTCAGGTTAGGGGTCAGCCTACACATGCATATAAACCCCATGGTAAGGTCATCAAGTCTCCACCACCACCACCATCTCAGAAGAAGTCCCAACATACACCTGTAAATAGGTCAGCAGGGTCAAAGGTGTAGGGGAGACAGAATGCATTTAGAAGTCAACCCAAACAATTCTACCTACCCAGAGTTCAGTCCTACTACACTGCATAGACAACCTATTCCAATAGGTCAGAGTGGACTAGGACTCCGGGGAGGTATACAGGTCATGCATATCAAGCTACACAGTCTTACAGACCTTACACTCAAAATTGGTTTGGTGGGCATGGCACTTGGACACCCAGGAACTTGCATTTCTTCAGCCAGCCCAAAAACTACTTTGGCCACAATTTCGCGAATGCACCTTGGCCAAGGCACTGGCACAGAAGCAACAAATCTGTCAATAATTATGCTGGTGACAACAAGAAGAAAAACAATAAAAAGAAGAGGAATAACAACAAAAAGAAATCTGTAAAATCCAATGAACAGAATTCTTTTAAACAAATGTGGATTCCAAAAAGTTTGCTTTCATGCTTTACCTGCATTTCATCTGCTCTAGAGCCCAAACAGACTTGGGTTCCAAAATTCTCTACCTAATTGTGTGTGCAGGTATGCCTTGCAGCCAAGAACAACCTGTGGTACCTGGATAGTGGCTGCTCCAGGCATATGACAGGAGATAAGGCCAAGTTCTGCATGCTGACAGAGAAACATGGAGGCCTTGTCACCTTTGGTAGCAACACAAAAGGTAGAATTGTCGGGTCAGGTAAGGTAGGTAAGTGTACTACTTGTTGCATTGAAGATGTCATTCTGGTTGAAGGTTTAGCATATAATTTACTTAGCATCAGCCAGTTATGTGATAAAAGGTATAAAGTTCTTTTTGACTCTCAATGCTGTAAAGTGTTTGAACCTGATTCTGACTTTGTTAAGTTTTCTGGTAAAAGAATTAATAATACATACATGATAGATTTAGATGACATATCACATTCTAACCTATGCCTCACTGCTAGCAAAGAAGATTTAGCCTTCTTGTGGCATCGTAGGTTAGGCCATGCTAGTTACACAGTATTGCATAAATTGAATAAGCACAGCATGGTTAGAGGACTTCTTGAAGTTTCTTTTAAGAAAGAAAATAAACTCTGTGATGCATGTACTCAGTCCAAGTTAACTAGAAAGTCATTCAAATCTAGAACAGAAAATCTGTCCTCTAAACCCTATGAGCTGATACACATGGACCTTTTTGGGCCAACCAGGTCCGTCAGCTTATCAGGGAGGAAGTATGGGTTTGTTCTGGTAGATGACTTCTCTAGGTACACTTGGGTATACTTCCTGTCACAGAAAAGTGATGCATTCACAGAATTTCAGGAGTTCTGTCTTAAGATAAACCAAAAAATTGAAAACATTTTAACTGATCATGGATGTGAGTTTGAAAACTCACAGTTTGAGGATTTCTGTAGGACAAATGGTATTCATCACAAGTTCTCCTCACCAAGGACACCCGAGCAGAATGGAGTTGTGGAGAGGAGAAACAGAACCCTAGTGGAGGTGGGTCGCACACTCTTGGTTGAAGGTGGTCTGCCAAGGAAGTTCTGGGCTGAAGCTGTAAATACTGCCTGTTATGTAATCAACAGAGCTATGGAATGAAGACAATGGTTATATTCTGAAAGATGGGAACCCTACAGACAAATCGGAAGATGAGGAAGAAAATGAAGAGCTTAATGGAGAAGAGCCTACAGTTCAGGGGGAGGTAAGTGAAAATCATGATAATCAAATTGTCAACATTAGATATCTGAAAGATCAACCTGTAGATAATGTGATTGGCAATTTGCATGACCCTCCTAGGACTAGAGGCCATTTTAGAATTCAAAATGAACTGAATGCATATGCTCTTGTTTCTCATGTAGAACCCAAGTCCATTGACTGTGCTCTCAAGGATGTGCATTGGACTAATGCCATGCATGAGGAGCTCAATCAATTTGACAGGAATAAGGTGTGGTACTTGGTCCCACCTCCTGATCATGGGACAGTCATAGGGACTAAATGAGTATTTAGGAATAAAACTGATGAGTTAGGGAATGTAGTTAAGAATAAGGCCAGACTTGTTGCTCAGGGGTATAACCAAGAATTTGGAATATATTTTAAAAAGTCTTTTGCCCCTGTAGCTAGGTTAGAGGTAATTAGAATTTTATTGGCTTATGCATGCTCCTTAGGAATAAATCTCCAGCAGATGGATGTAAAATCTACTTTTCTGAATGGGGAAATCAGTGAGGATGTCTATGTGAGGTAGCCTCCTGGCTTTGAATGTTTAGACTTCCCCAATCATGTTTATAAACTTAATAAAGCTCTCTATGGTCTTAAGCAAGCTCCTAGAGCTTGATATGACAGGTTGAGCAAATTTCTCACAGATAAGAACTTCACAAGAGGAGTAGTTGATCAAACTTTTTTCACTAAGGTAAGTCATTCAGATATACTTATTGTTCAAATTTATGTGGATGACATAGTTTTTGGGTCAACTAACCCCAAACTGTGTGAGGAGTTTTCTCAGATTATGACTAATGAATTTGAAATGAGCTCAATGGGCGAGCTCAAATTATTTCTTGGACTGCAGGTTACACAGTCAAAAGATGGAACCTTCATCACACAGTCCAAGTACATAAGAGATTTACTGAAGAAATACAAGATGGACAACCTCAAAGAAATAGCTGCTCCAATGGGTACCTCGACCAGCTTAGATGAAGATCCTCAAGGTAAACCAGTGGACCAAAAGCTATATAGAGGTATGATCGGATCCCTATTATATCTTACAGCATCTAGGCCTGATATTCAGTTTGCAGTGTGTCTATGTTCTAGATTTCAGGCTAGTCCTAAAGAATCACACCTTAAGTCTGTGAAAAGGATTTTTAGGTATCTACTAGGCACTCAAGAGCTTGGTCTATGGTATCCTGCTAAGTGTGAGTTAGAACTTCTAGCCTACACTGATGCAGACTATGCTAGGTGTCGAGTAGATAGAAAAAGCACTAGTGGCTACTATCAATTCCTAGGTGGTTGTCTAGTGTCTTGGGCATCTAAAAAGCAACACACAGTAGCTTTGTCCACAGCTGAGGCTGAATATGTCACAGCTGGCAACTATGCAGCCCAAGTACTTTGGATCAAGCACCAATTGTCTGATTATCAGATAAAATTGGGATGTATTCCAATTTTATATGATAATACTAGTGCTATATGTTTAGCTAAAAATCCTGTTCATCATTCCAGGACTAAGCATATTGAGATCAAACACCATTTTCTTAGAGATGTTGTCAATAAAAAGGAAATTGAATTGAATTTTATTGAAACAGAAAAACAAATTGCTGATATCTTTACTAAGCCACTAGGGAATGAAAGGTTCAAATTTCTTAGAAGAGAACTTGGCTTGTGTAAATTTCAGCATGATGAATAAAATTTCAGGTGGTTTGAATAAAATTCTGATCTGGATTTACATCTGGTAGTCTAAATAAAACTCTGTGGTTGTTGAATGTTGCACCAGACCATGCATGCATAACATTCATATTTTTCATGACATATCAATTGGCATCACACTCATGATCCTCATTGCATATCATTCAGCCATGACTATGTCTAAGCTCTCTTTCCTCTAATTCTTCCCATTCATTTGCAAAACCACATGCATATAGATAGGGGGAGTGTTGTATGTAATTCAGAGAGGTCATCAACTTCATTGATACTCAAACTCGTTTCTCTCTTGATTTCATTAAACCCCTTGACCCTGAATGAGTTGAGTCTAACAATATGGCAATCTGTTAGTCAGTTCTAATTCTTAAGCAATAGAAAATAGACTTCTTCCTTTATAAGAATTTTAATTACTTAAAGACTGACTTAATGGTTTAAATTTTATAAACTTTCGAGTTTAAAGATTACAATCAGTAAATAAGAATGTTGATAATTGATAAAGCTCTCAACCCTCATTTCATTACATGTCAGACAAAGTTAACTGTATCTGAAATCTGAAAACTCACCTGAAATCCTGTTAGAGAAGGCTAAGTATGTGTATTATCCTTAAACAAGTCATTCTGAAACAAATAAAGGACAGCTAAGAAAAATATTGAAAATCCTTGAAAAATAATGTTGGTAGAGCAATGACTGGTAAAGCACTGAGAAACTGAGTGATCTATCAAAGAAATGGATAACACTTATGTCATGATGTGCATCAGTTATCTCTGTATAAATGGTCAAAACAGTAGGGTGGTTTCACTGAGTACCTGGGGATACCTGCGTCTCATAAACGTGTATCCTCACACAAAAAGGTGTAAATCAGTCCTGTTGAATTTGATCATAGGCAGAATGGTCCATCATGTTGAGTATCTAGGGGTACTGGCATCTGATAAACGTGTGCCCTTACGCAAAAAGATAAATGGTGCCTGAATGCCCTTAATGAAATAAAATTGAAAATGTTGTTCCTTCAAAAAGAAAATCAGCTATGTCAAATTGTTTAATTTCAATACATGACCTGGTATCTCTTAACAAATTTTACTGAGTCTAAGACTGTAAGATACTTTGAAACTAAATCTCTCATGCTCAAATGTGATTCTGATTTATTGCTATTATCATGCACAGCAAACTCATTCAATGATTGTAGTGCATGAACTCTAATTTTTATAACCTTCAAATCAGAATTCAATCTCTAAGCAGTTTCTAAATTCATATGACTGAAGGCTCTGTGCTTTAGAATGCTTAATTCCTGAACTACTTGCTCAGAATGCCAATCAGATATCCTTCTTCCCTTACACTTTCTTTCCCTCCTCTTTGTTGATGACAAAGGGGGAGAATATATTGTCTGTTTGATGAATTCCAAGGGGAGTGTATACATTGTTATTACAAAGGGGGAGTGTATGCATCATGTTATAGCAAAGGGGGAGATCTTGTTAGAACTTGCATTGGTTATTTCATCTCATAGCATGCATTCGGAGTCAGTGTAACCCATAGTGTTGCCATCATCAAAAAGGGGGAGATTGTTGTGCCCCTGTAATTTTGATGATAGCAAACACTATGAGTCACAAGTCAGTGCATCGTTCACACCAGCTCGTTTATATTGTGCATACTACATCGTCAAAGTCTACACATTCCATTGTAGCATGCACGCACTCAAAGTCCATACACTATGCATTTGGGCATCGTTTAGAAAAAAAGTCTATACACTCCGTTGCATACAGACGTAAGGCAATGTCTTGTACTCAAAGTCCATACATGTACACTGCATTACACATCAGCAAGTCTGTACACTGGTGTTGTCTGCACACATGTCATAGCAAGTCTGTACATTGGTGGCAAGTCTGTACATTGCCCTGCTTCAGGCACGCTAAGTCTCTACAACATCTTGGCACTAGTGAAGACTATACATAGTCTGCCTAGTCTGCTGCATTCAAAGTCTATACATTGTAGCCTGTGCTTGCACCACTTGCCAAGTCCATACATCATGTGCTTCATGCAATTAAGTCTATACATTGCTCCGTCTCACTTAGCGTCTCATGCTAAGTCTGTATATCGCATCGCATGCACCGTCTCACTTAGCGTCTCATGTTAAGTCTGTACATCGCATCGCATGCACCGTCTCACTCAGCGTCTATGTGCATAAATCAAAGTCTGTTCAGCCAGTGCATCCTACGTCTCACTCAGCGTCTCATGTTGTGTCTCATGCAAGTATGTACATCGTCTGTCTGCACAAGTCTATACATCCGCATGCTAGCAAGTCTGCACATGGTTGCTTTGATGTTGCATCAAGTCTATACATTGTTGCTTGTTCATGATTCATTTCTAAAGTCTGTACATCCTTTAGTGGCGTATCAATGCAACGTTTGAACTTTACATCAGCCAAGTCTATACGTTGCATGCTACCAAGTATGCACATCACGTGTGAACATTGCATCGACCAAGTCTATACATTGCCGCATGTGCTTGTATCACTTGCCAAGTCTATACATTGCCGCCTGTTCAAACTTCAGACTTACTCGATGCATTCTTTTCTTTTCTATCAGAGTTGATTCAAACTGACATCAAATTTAACCTGACAGGACTTATACTCGAGGAGCTTAATGAAGGCACGCGATCCGAGGATAAGGGGAGGCTCAGGATCGTGACACGTGTAAAGCAGCAAGCCTGGATGCTGCCACGTGACCAAAATGTTGGGCGGGAAATCTAGAAGACACACGCCCTCCTAATTGCTGCTGGTATAAAAGGAACACTTCTTCATCTGGAGAAGGTACTGGTGAAGCTCGAGCAGAGAAAGTGAAGCAGTAGAGAGCCACCGAGAGAAGAGAAGAAAAAGAGAGAGAAGAGAAGAGCAGAGAAGAAAAAGAGAGAGAAGTGAAGATTGAGAGAGAGGAGTTGAGAGAGGTTGTCTGAATATTCCTCAGTTTCTTGGTTCAGATACCATAGCTGAGTTTACTCATTGCGAGCTATATTCTCTTTTGAGATTTCTTATTTTCGTTTGATTCTATTTTGCTTTCCGAAACTTTGTCTTCAAGCTGTGTGTTAGCAGTTTGCAGTGGAGGATTCCACTGGACGGGTAAGCTGTAGTCCCCAGTGGTTTGTAAAGGTGTAGCCTCTGGACAGGTGAATTGAAGCTGTAATTCCTCAGCGGGCGAGACTTGGTCTCGGACAGCAAGCTGTGAAGCTCAGCGGTTGTAGGCTAAGCTGTATTGCCCAGCAGACGGAAGCTGTGTTACGCAGCAGTAAGCCACACTTGGGTTGAGTGTGGGGTGGATGTAGGTCTGTTGACCGAACCACCTAAAATCTGGTGTGTCATGTGTTTGTGTGATTGCTTATGATCTGATGTGTGATTGCTTTTCGTGATTCTATTCTCAGATCGCTTTATTTCTGCTCAGTTCAAACACTCTAGCTAGTGATCTAGTAGATCAATTTAATTTCCGCATTAGAGCCTCATTGAACTGTTAAATTAGGCCATTGATCTATTCACCCCCCTCTAGATCCACACTTCGTGGTGACAGAGTGCTTCCATCTAACACAACACGATGGCCCCTTTTCCTTTCATATCCAGTGGCTGCCCCCTCCATCGGATAACCCCGTTTCTTCCCATCGGTTAACCACCAAAGCTCCCTACCATCTAAGCTTGCTCTTCCAATTGCTCCCCCATCCTCACTCCACCATTTGAACTCTTTATCTCCCTCGTTTGTCCCACCTCTGCGTCTCCACACACTCACATGCTCCCCCTTATCCGGTGGCCCATTTGGGCTCATAACCGGTGGCAGAACAGGTAGCATATCCGGTGGCAGGGCAGCGTGCATATCCGGTGGTAGAGCAGCGTGCATATCCAGCGACAGGGCAGTGACATATCCGGTGGGAAAAGTGCCTATCTGGTGGCCCCCAGGCGCGTGGTATCCGGTGACGTCCTCCCGCTGCCCCCATATCCGGTGGCGTGGTAAGGCGCCATAACTGGTGGCTCATTCGGAGTTGTTATCCAGTGGCCCTCCCCCATATCTGGTGGCCATTTTTGGCTCTTATCCGGTGGGACCATATCCAGTGCCACCTTCTCTTATCTGGTGGTAGCTGTGGGGCGTTATCTGGTGGCATTAGAAGGATCTCGCAAGGCTATACGCTGCGAGCTATGGGGCTTAGGCCCCAAAATGGTAGCAGCTACTCGTCATTTTCGGACTGCAGCATGGATGAACGACGAGAGAATCTTCCCAAATCTAGCTAAGCCCTGCAGTTGATCGGCGTTTTCGTCTTCGAGGCAGGTAACACGCGATATTGTCCAAAGGGCGTTACTCAATGGACAAAGGCCCGCGTCTTCGAGGGAAGAGAAGCCACGCTGTGTTCATCTATATAAAAGGCCTCTGGCAGAAGAGAAAGGAAGAAGAGGGTATCCTGCTTCTTCTTTAGCTTCGAGAGCTTAAAGAGAAAAAAAAGAGAGAAGATAGACAGAGAGCTGAAGAGGAAGAGACCAGATACGAGCAGAAGAGATAAAGACGAAAAGAAGAAGGGAAGAAGAGAGAAGAGTGAGGGAGAAGTGGCAGAGAGGTGAGGTTTGGAGGGGCGGAGCTAATGCTCCGTCCCCTCCCCCGCTGTATTTTGTCCCTTTCTTTCGCTTCCCTTTTCTTTTCTTTTTTGATGCATTAGCCTCCGTGTAGAAACCCGATAAATAAAGATGAGAAATAAAATTTTCAATTTTATTCTATAATTAAAATTTTCATGAAATAGTTAAATTACATTTTTACTGTACGTAATAAACTAGATAAATGCATTTACTTGAGATAAATAAAGGTAAATGCTTTAACCCTTAGATAAATTATAAGAAGTCCAATAAAAGTCCATATAATGTGTTAGGATTATAATTGGCCCATTGGATAATCCATAGTGGGTTAGATTAATGGATTAAAGGATTTATTAAAGGATAATTAGACCAAAATTCGTAACACATGTTTAATATGGCATTTAAGGGATTAAAATAACCTCATTTCTAGATGATTGACTCAAAAATCAACCCTTACCTAACATCCCACCTTGGACCAGCTGTTTTCACACCAATTCACACCTAAAATGGGCTAGATTAAGAAGAGAAATAGAATTTTTCTTCTAAATTCGGACTTAATGGGTTAGGTAAAATTAGGTGAGGAATATTGACAAAATTGGCCAAGTGAATGAATTTCATTAAGAAATGAGGGAGTTATAGCCATTTTAGTGAAGAAATATTCAAAGTAGTAGAAAAAGTGTCGACCTTCAAGGTCGACACTCGGGATCGAGTTTAGTGTTAAAAAATGGAACTTAGTGATAACTCGACTCGACTCGACTCGGCACGGCACGGCACGGCACGGCACGGCACGGCACGGCACGGCACGGCACAAATAAATAAATATACTAAATTTTCGTATCCATTTAATTCAACTCACAACTTGAGCCCACATCCTTTGCCCCTTGGGTCCTGAACCAAGGGTGAGCTCTCCAACATATAAAGTTATGAAAGTTTTCAAAACTTCCAATGTGGGATTAAACTTAAGCCACTATCTAATAGGAACTATATCACTTGGAAATCCACATTAATTGTATATATATAGTCACCAAAAGTAAGAAAAGGTAATATTAGCATGTTTTGATTCTTCCAGCATGTTAAAAATTATTTTTTAGAATAAAATTATTTTTGCATGTAAAAATCTTTTTTTAACCATATTAGTAAATTATAACCATATTAGTAAATCAATGTATGAAAAATATTTCCAGCATGTTAAAAATGACTTCGAACATGATAAAATTATTTTCTACATACTGAGATGTAAAAACTATTTCCATCATGTTAAAATCTATTTAAAACTATCTTTTGTGCATGCTAAACCTAATTTCCTATTAAATAATTAGTAAAATGATGCATGAAAATTACTTCCAGCATGATAAAATTTCTTCCAGTATGGTAAAATTATTCCACCATGTTAGAATTATTTTCAGTGTATTAAAACTATTTTTAGCATGATAATTCTATTTTCCTATCAAATAATTAGTAAATAAATATAGAAAAATAATTTTTAGCATGATAAAATTTATGTTGTTATCAGAGAATTTCTGTAATCAGCATGGTAAACTTATCTTATCATCCTATTAGTAAGTTAATGTATGAGAATTATTTTAGTATGTTAAGTATTAATTTTAGCATGTTAAATATTAATTTCTAGCATGTTAAAAATTAAATCCAGCAAGAAAATTTATTTTTATCATCTTATCAGTAAAGTAACATATGAAAATCATTGTCAGCGTGATAAGATTATTTTTAGCGAGTTAAAGTTATTTTTGACATAAAATTCTATTTTCTTATCATATGGTTAATTAATGTATGATTAAATATTAATACATAAACTCTTTTTTGATAAGTAATGAAGTATGTATTAAAAGAAGAGATGTTGTACATCAAGGTTGAAAACATGCTAAGGACCGCACAAGTTGTGGACTCATAGCTATGTCATCAAAACTTACTAAAGATCTAAAGACAAAACTAACAAGCTAAGGACCACACAAGTTGTGGACTCAAAGCTGTGTCTTCAAAGCTGATAAAGTATCTGAAATCAGAACTAATGTGATTTGGCTTCAAAGCAAACTAAGTATTAAGAATGAATCTAGTGAAAATGTTTTGTTCTCTTGTAGTCAATCTTTTGCTCCCATGTGCCTCTATAACTGCTCTAGTGTCTTGTATAATGTCCATTAAGAGGTTAGATTGTAAAGTAGAAGTGCTATCAAAAATTCTTTTGCATCGCTCCCTCCAAATTCTCCAAATAGTAGTGCGAAGCAAAATTCTTGCAAATCTAACCAATTGGCCCTTTTTCGGGAACTCTGATTGGAGCTGCTACAGTTCATGTACCAATCCAACCTTAGGTTGCCTGGACAGGTCAAAACGGATCAACAATTGTTTCCAAACCCAACTCGTGTATGTACATTGAAATAAAATGTGATCAAGTGAATCAATTCCCATCTTGCATAAGAGACATATGCTGGGTAAATAGAACCCCTTGGTTGTCAGATTCTCAACTGTTGGGAGTTTGTTCAATGCTGCCTGCCAAGTGCAAAGAGATGCAACTTGAGCAGTCGGATTCTTCCATACCCACTCATAGTGACCAAATGTTTGACCTTTCTGTCTTGTATCTTCCCAAATAGTGTTTATCTTGATGTCTTCCTCATGGTTATGCCAGCAAATTATGTCTGAACTGCCATTCAGAATATGGACTTTCTCAATTAACTGCCATAGATCTGCCATTTCTGCTGACAGGGGAGTGGGGAGCTGCCATTGCCCATCTGAAATTAAGATACTCACCTTTATATTTTTATCGAGCATTAAATCTTATCTTATGTGGTCCCCATAGAGTTGATTAATGCTGCATCCATTTATCCATGGATCAGACCAGAGATTGGTTGCATTTCCATTTGAGATTAAGTAATTGATATGACTTCGAATTAATTCCCTGGCTTGCAGAATTCCTTTCCAGGCTGAAGAGTAATATGACTGAATTTTGAAGTCCCATATATTTTTCACTGCTAAATACTTCTTCTTGATCCATTCAGTCCATAAACACTTTCTGTCTTTCAGAATATCCCACAGAAGCTTCCCTCCACATGCCTGATTCCACTCTTTCAGTCTTTTAAAGCCCAATCCGCCTTCTATTTTTGGTTTACAGATTTGATTCCAAGAAACCATATGATTGGTTTTTTTAGATGAATGTCCACTCCAATAAAAATTCCTCAAGATCCTTTCAATTTCCTGAATTAGTCCAATAGGGAGAAGGAATGCAGTTGTCCAATAAATTGAGAAGGAAGATAGAATAGACCTGATTAATTCCAACCTGCCCGACCTAGAAAGCAACCTGTTTTTCCATGCATCCAACCTTCTTTTGATTTTTTCCACAATTGGGTAGCAATTGGATTTTTTGATAGATTTGGATAGCAAAGGAAGTCCTAGATAAGGTACAGGAAGCTCACCTATATTAACACCCATTTGATTAGCAACTCTCTGCTGATCCTGTACTGCAACTCCAAAGTAAGCTTTACTCTTCTCTGAATTGAGTTTCAGACCAGACATAGCAGCAAATCTTTGAAGCAGGGGGCTTACATGACTAATGGTGATCGAATCATCTTTCAGAAATAGTATTAAATCATCAGCGAAGGTGATGTGAGATACCTGCAAGGTGCCTGCTGAAGGGCATTGAATATGGCCACTCTGCACTTTTTTATTTATGAGTGATGTGAAACCTTCCATAATAATTGTGAATAGGTATGGTGACAAAGGGTCACCCTGCCTGAGGCCATTGAGGCTTTTGAAAAAGCCATGAGGGGTTCCATTAACCAAGACAGAGAAGGTAGGATTCTCAATGCAGGTTGAGATCCAATTTATAAAGATGCTTGGAAATCCCATTTGATTCATGAGGTAGTATAGATAACCCATGTTTACGGAATCAAAAGCTTTTTTTAGATCTGCCTTCAAGCATATAAGGTTACCTTTAGCCTTGGAATGAATGTTCCTGATAATGTCATTGGCTAATAAAACATTATGGTGTATTCTTCTTCCCTTGATGAAGGCTGTTTGATTTCCACTAATAAGATGTGGCAATACTTTTTGTATTCTGTTAGCTAGCACCTTTGAAATTATTTTGTAAAAGAAGTTACACAGTGAAATGGGCCTATATTGATCAAATGAATCTGCTCCTTCCTGTTTGGGTATCAAGGAAATGAAGGTACAATTCCACTGCTTGAGCATGTGCTTAGAGTCAAAGAATTCCTTTACTGCTACAATGACATCATCCCCTATTATAGACCAAGCAGCTTGGTAGAACTCAGCTGGAAATCCATCCAGACCTGGACTTTTATTTTTGGGAGCTTGAAAGATAGCTTGTTTAATCTCCTCTTCTGAAATCAATGAACTGAGAACATTAGATTCTTCCTCAGAAATTATGTCAATAGGAGTGAAATCCATGTTTCCTGAACAAGGTGCCTGGTTAAGAAGGTCCTTGAAAATTTGAAGTGCATATTTATTTATCTCTTCAGGATCAGTGGAGTAACTTCCATCTTGGAATTTACATTTTCTGATGCTCTTAATTGCCCTTCTGCTCTTGAAAGCTGCATAAAAATATTTTGAGTTTGTGTTTCCAAGTGCTAACCAAGCTTGTCTAGATTTTTTGTTTGGCATAGGATTCTTCACTCTTCAAAGCATTGCAATACATATTCCTACATTCTTTTTTTTTGCTGATCAGGTCCTCATTCATTGGATCTTCTCTTAGCTTCTGTTGGACTAGCTGCAGCTCTCTGGTTGCTTCATTTATGTTGTGTTGCACATTGCCAAAAGTATTAGAATTCCATATCTTCAGAGCTTCTTTCAATTGCTTTAACTTCGACCAGAGATTGAATTGTTTAGTTCCCCTGTGGTCCTCCTGCCAAACCTTTCGTACAACCGAAAGAAACTCTGAATGATTAGTCCACATATTAAAGAATTTGAAAGGTTTTCTACCATGACTCATTTCCTGATCAGTATTAATCCTCATCTGAGAATGGTCAGTGAACATTTCACTAGTATATTCTGCATAATTAAGAATCCTGAAATTTCATGAGCCATAAGTCATTAATCAGGCATCTATCCAGTCTAACCACTATTCTTTTTGGTGGTAGAGAGCAATTGGTCCAGGAAAAGCAACCACCTATAGTTTTTAAATCACTGAGATTTGCTGAGAAAATCATTTTGTCAAATTCTTCTAGAATTGCAGATGGCACTGCGTTTCCACCAATTTTTTCAGATTGATAGCGGACAGTATTAAAATTCCCAAGTACCATCCAAGGCAAATTATTAGATGTGGCTGACAATTCAATAAGATCTTTCCACATAATTCTTCTTTGAGACAATGGGTTAGATGCATAAATTGTTGTGATGATGAAAGAAGATCCAAATAGAATATCAGTCACCAATACATGTAAGAACTGAATGCTTTCCTGAATGACTTTAAAACTAAATTTTGCTGGGTCACACATCATCCAGATTCTTCCTCTGTCATCAACAGTGTGTAAAAAATTTGCTTCTGGCCAGATACTTTACTTGAATAAAACAACATTTTTTGGTTTTATTTTGGTTTCTACAAGAACAGCTATATCACATCTAGACTGTCGGAGGATAGAATTCAACTGGCTTCTCCTTTCTGATTTATTTAAACCTCTAGTATTCCAACTAATAATCTTCATAAGAAACTATCAAATGGGGTTATTAAGAAAGTAGACAAGATTATGAAGGTAGACGTGGTGAGCGTCTAGGCTTGGCTGAATAACTTGAATGACCTTTTCCTTTTGAACGGCGAGGCAGCCACTCTTTATCCAGCCATTGGGAATCTACCTCCTGCATTATCTCACCTTCCTCCTTATCCACAGGAGTAATATCCGAGATTGGCTGACCTGATGAGAGTTGGTTAAGTTCCCCCTTCTTTTCAGGATAAGAATCGCCCTTTGAGGAATTGGTTGTTGCTTCAGAGAAATTCAAATTTGAATTTAAATTCTCTGTTTGAAATTCCAACTTCTCCAGCTGATCCGTAACTTGTGACTGAATATTCGTATTAGACCTTAATGGTTCTTGCTGGGAAGCTAGAACATTGAACTTATTTGATGTAGCTACTGGCTAAGAACCCTTCATAGTGGAATCAACCTTCTCTTTTGCCCGCAATTCTTTATGTGAAGCTTGAACTTTCTGAATACACTGACCTTGTAAATGGCCAAAAGACTTGCATACCGAACATATACCTGGCTTCCATGGATATGAAACTGTGATCATGCGTTGCTTACCTTCCATGTCTTTGAAGAACACTTCATTGGGTAGGTCACTATCTGCGGAAACTAAAACACATGCTCTAGCATATGATAACCGCTGCCGTGCAGCTGTTAATTTATCTAAATGCAGAGGTGTTCCAATGATGCTACAAATTTTGCTAAAAATTTTTTTATCCATAAACTCATGATTGTAATTCATAAAGTATATATTTTCATAACTAAAACTTTATGTTTTATGATTATGAGATTAAGCTAAGATATAAAAAAATAATTCTAATAAAATTATTATCTTAAATTTTCTTCCTACTTACCGTTCATTTTTGAACTCCACGACTTAATGTCGTTAAACATGATGCCTTAAATTGTTATCTACTTTTCTTGCAACTTCTGAAATTTTTCCAAATATGTGCTTATTACAAACATCATTTTCTTGAAAATCATTGGCCATATACATTAGAGTGGATGTCTAAACATACTTGGGATCTTCAGATCCATATGACTCGATGCCTGGCATTAATGGGGCCCGGTCTGGTCCTGGGAGGAGCGCCCGAAAGTACTTGTGCCCATGGGAGTTGATTGACCAACGGTGTGGCATTGCACCGAAGTGCATGATAGATTTACTTGATACGGCATTCCACTATTCGTACTTGTTTACTTGTTACTTGTTTACTTGAAAATTACATGAATTGCTTGACTTGCGTGAAAATGGCCAATTACATGAAAGTCTTTACTTGTTCAAAGTTATTACTTGGAAATTCATCTTGATATCATATTATCTCAATTACTTGGGAACTCCATTTATGTTTATACACTTCCCGATACAAGTTAAAAAAATGTTTAAATTGTTAATACTTAAAGATTGCCTGGTTTATATAGATATAAAATCCTACTGAGCTTTTAGCTCACCCTACGTTTTGGTTAATGTTGCAGGAAATGAAAATGAACAAGGGAATGGACAAGAGTGAGAGAGTGATTTTCCTTTTTACCTAGGTTTGTGTAGATCATTAGTGTTTTTACAAGAATGATGTACTTTGGGATTGAAAGTTATAATTTGCCTTTATGGCTTATCAATTAGTGTTGTAAACTTCATTTTGATGGAATAAAAGTATCATTTTCCCATTCATTTTGACTTTAGAAATAAAATTGTACATGCTCTGATCGACACGCGTGTTTACGACTCATCGCGCCCTCGATATTCCGCGTCGGGGCGTGACAGTCTTTGTGGTATCAGAGCCTAGGTTACATAAAACCTAAGATTTCTTAAACATGGGTTTCCCTTAAAATAGGTATATATCAATACCTAGAAATCGGTTCGGAACTTAAACATTCCCAGTAAGTTTGGGTAGAACCATGGGTTAAGTTTTAAAGGAAAAGAATTAATCAAGAAATGAATACCAAAATAAAACATTAAACCTTGTAATTATGGTTGCATGTTAATTCTCGCAAATGGCCGCCGAGAGAGCTCAATGGCGCGAGATGCAACGTACCGTTCAAGATTTAACCCAAGCCCTCCAACAGGTTACTCAAGGAGGAGCAAACCGAGGAGCCGGAGATTTGCATAGGAATTTTCGGAGCATGAACCCTCCCAAGTTCGCCGGATCTACGGACCCGGATGAAGCCGAGCATTGGATTAAGGAAATTGAGAGGATTTTTCGAGTCATGCAATGTGCCGACGAGGAAAAGGTCCTACTCGCTACTCTCCAACTAGAAAGGGACGCACGTGCCTGGTGGGAATCGGTCGAAGCTACTTTACCGCACGACCAAGTACTATGGGAAGAGTTCATGGAACACTTCAATAACAAGTATTTCTCGACCGAGTGCAAGAGAAGAAGGCCGTTGAATTTGCCGCTTTGAAGCAAAGGGGTTTATCGGTAGCCGAATATGAAGCTCAATTTTCAAGATTATCTCGGTACGCTCCACACCTCATGGGTACCGACAAAATGAAGGCAAGGAGATTTCTCAACGGCTTAAGGCCACAGTACATTACTCAACTCGCCCGGATGGATATTCAAATTTATTCTGATGTGGTACGAAGAGCACAACTCTTAGAAGATGCAACAGAATTTTAGGATCGCATCCGAGGAAGGGAAGCCAAGAGAGAGCAAGTTATTGGGTCCGGAAGTTTCAAACCTTCATTCGGGAAGAAAAGGCCCAATGACGGGCGTAACTTCATCAAGGACGGGTGTAATTTCAACAAAGGTGGACGTAATTTTCAAGGGGACAAGAAGCCGAGGACATTCGACAAGCAAATTGTCCCTATATTGGCAACATCAAAGGAATTATGCGAATACTGCGAGAAGCCCAAACACAAAGCCAAGGAATGATGGAGAAAACTCGGTGCATGTCTTCGATGCGGGAGTCGGGAGCATAGGATCCCGAATTGCCCTCTTCTCAATGAGCAAGCTCCATCACCGGCAAAGCTTCCTATTATTACCAAGAAGCCAGGAAGACTTCAAGCCCTTATAGGCACGGAACCTATCGAGGAAGGAGGCATCGTGGAAGGTACTCTTTTCATATACGCCAAGCCTGCCTCTGTCTTATTTGACACCGGAGCTACGTATTCATTTATATCTAGAAGATTTGCTGGTCTTTTACCTATGAAGCCTATTCCGTTAGATTCTACACTCACTATCACTACCCCTATTGGAACGGGAACGGAGATTAAACACTTCTATCCTGATAGTGAAATTCTAATTAGTGGTTATAACTTACCCGCTGATTTGGTATGCATGGAGATGGAAGGATATGATGTTATTTTAGGTGCCGACTGGCTATCTACACATGGAGCTAGTGTCAATTGCAAGTTGGGTACGGTAACTTTCTTGGGTTACCCTAACCTCATATTTTCTGGTATCAGGCATTCTAAACACTTGTCTCTCATTTCGGCCCTCAAAGCCGAGAAATTATTAAGGAAGGGTTGTGCCGGTTTCTTAGTTTCTATCACTATGACTGAGCATACGGAACCCATTCTAAAAGACATTCCTATCGTTCGGGATTATTCTGATGTATTTCCGGACGAGTTGCCTGGTATTCCTCCCGAGAGAGAAGTGGTTTTCTCTATTGATTTGATTCCGGGAGCTGCACCAGTTTCTAAAGCTCCGTATCGGATGTCTGCTGTTGAAATGAAGGAGTTAAAGGAACAACTATTGGAGTTATTGGAGAAGGGATTTATCTGACCAAGTACTTCACCTTGGGGAGCCCCGGTCTTATTTGTCAAGAAGAAAGATGGTTCGATGAGACTATGTGTTGATTATCGATAATTGAATCAACTCACCATCAAGAATAAATATCCATTGCCGAGAATTGATGAATTATTCGACCAGATTTCTGGAGCGCAATATTTCTCAAAGATCGATCTTCGATCTGGTTATCATCAATTAAAGATCAAAGAAAATGATATTCACAAGACTGCATTCCGGAGTAGGTATGGACATTACGAGTTCACCATTATACCTTTTAGCTTAACAAATGCGCCTGCCGCATTTATGCAAATGATGAACAATGTATTCAGGTCGTACCTCGATCAATTTGTGGTTGTATTCATCGACGACAT
The DNA here is from genome assembly GCA_022559845.1 of Amorphophallus konjac. NCBI lineage: Eukaryota > Viridiplantae > Streptophyta > Magnoliopsida > Alismatales > Araceae > Amorphophallus > Amorphophallus konjac. Next base: position 364,944,456 of record CM040122.1, read on the forward strand.
TTTGATCTACTCCAAGTCCAAGGAAGAACATGAAGAACATCTCAAGAAGGCCCTTCAATTATTAAGAGATCACGAGCTTTATGCCAAATTAAGCAAATGTGATTTGTGGTTGGAGGACGTTTCTTTTCTCGGTCATATAATTTCTCGGAACAGTATAGCTGTTGATCCATCAAAGGTCGAGGCTGTTAAGAACTGGGAAAGACCTACAAGTGTAATGGAAATACGAAGTTTTTTGGGATTGGCTGGCTATTACCGAAGATTTATCAAGGATTTCTCAAAGATCGCAGTATCTTTAACAAGATTGACAAGGAAGGAGAATCCTTTTATATGGTCCGAGGAATGCGAGAAAAACTTTCAAACTTTAAAGGATTGTCTGACGACTGCTCCTATTCTCACATTACCTATGGAAGGAGGAGGATTCGAAGTATATGCTGATGCATCTGGAATTGGCCTAGGTTGCGTATTAATGTAACATGGCAAGGTCATAGCTTATTCCTCACGGCAATTGAAGAAACACGAGGAAAATTATCCCGTACATGACCTAGAACTGGCAGCTGTGGTCTTTGCTTTGAAGATCTGGCGACATTACCTCTATGACGACGCCTTTACTGTGTATTCCGATCACAAGAGTCTGAAATATTTATTCTCTCAAAAGGAGCTCAACATGAGACAAAGACGGTGGTTGAAATATTTTAAGGATTTCGATTTCTCTATACAATACCACCCTGGAAAAGGCAATGCCGTAGCTGATGCACTTAGCTGGAAACCAATGGCTTTATTATCAAGCTTGATGCTTAAAGAATGGCATCTACTTGAACAAATGGCAAGTCTAGACCTCGATATGGAGGAGAAGGAAGGTGGAGTCTTTATTGCTAATACTCGACTTCAACCCGAGCTACTCTCGGAAGTAAAAAAACGGCAAAGTGATGATCCATTGATCGTTGAAATTAAAGAGAAATTAGATCAACGACCGGATTTCCTTCTAGCTGATGATGGAAGGCTATTATTCAAAGGAAGAACTTGTATACCCGATTGTTCTACTATCAAGGGTAAAATCCTAGAGGAAGCACATCGGTCTAGATATACTATTCACCCCGATGCTACAAAAATGTACCAAGCCTCAAGAGAACTTTCTGCTGGCCTAACATGAAAAGAGAGGTAGCCGAGTTCATAAGCCGATGTCTGATCTGTCAACAAGTCAAGGCCGAACACCTTAAACCGGCCAACAAGCTCAAACCTCTCGAAATATCGGAATGGAAATGGGATAGTATCGGTATGGGTTTCATTGTTGGATTACTGAAGACCCGAAGTGGTTTTGATGCTATATGGGTAATTGTTGATCGGTTAACTAAGTCCGCTCATTTCTTACCTATCAAGACCAAATGGACCGTGGATGTTCTAGCCGCCTTATATATCAAGGAGATCGTAAGGCTGCATGGTATTCCAAGCTCTATTATTTCGGATCGAGATCCGAGATTCACCTCTCATTTCTAGAAGGGTTTACAATCGTCTATGGGTACTAGACTAAGGTTTAGTACGGCTTTTCACCCTCAGACGGATGGACAAACTGAGAGGACGAATTAGATTATTGAAGATATGTTGAGAGCCTGCATGATAGACTTCGGTGGAAGTTGGCATGAACATTTACCGCTGACTGAGTTCTCTTATAACAATAGCTATCAGTCGAGTATACAAATGGCACCATTCGAAGCCCTTTATGGCCGAAGTTGCAGATCGCCTCTATGCTGGAGCGAGGTTGGTGACAAGGGATTGCTTGGTCCCGACATTGTACAAGACACAACCAACAAAGTCCAGTTAATACAAGAAAGGCTAAAGGTCGCCCAATCAAGGTAAAAGAGCTACGCCGACAATCGGAGGAGAGACCTTGAATTCCACGTGGGGGAGCATGTCTTCTTAAAGATCTCACCCACCCGTGGAATTAGAAGATTCGGCATCAAAGGAAAGCTAAGTTTGAGATTTATTGGCCCTTTTGAGATTCTGGAACGAATCGGCGAGGTGGCGTATAAGCTAGCTTTGCCTCCTCAATTGACCGGTGTACACGATGTATTCCATGTATCAATGCTAAGGAAGTACGTGTATGATCCTTCGCATGTGATACAATTTGAAGATTTGAGGCTACAAAAGGACCTATCATATGAAGAAAGACCGATCAAGATATTGGATCGAAAATTACACCAACTGAGGAATCGGGTCATTCCGATGGTGAAAGTGCAATGGAGCAAACGTGGATTCGAGGAAGCCACATGGGAATTAGAAGAATCTATCAAGAAGAAATACCCGGATTTAAACTCAGGTGAGAATTTTAACCTTTCTATTTGAATTTATGAATTTTAGTGGTATAATGTGAATTTGGAGGACCAAATTCTTTTAAGTGGGGGAGGATGTAGAAACCCAATAAATAAAGATGAGCAATAAAATTTTCAATTTTATTCTATAATTAAATTTTCATGAAATAGTTAAATTACATTTTTACTGTACGTAATAAACTAGATAAATGCATTTACTTGAGATAAATAAAGGTAAATGCTTTAACCCTTAGATAAATTATAAGAAGTCCAATAAAAGTCCATATAATGGGTTAGGATTATAATTGGCCCATTAGATAATCCATAATGGGTTGGATTAATAGATTAAAGGATTTATTAAAGGATAATTAGACCAAAATTCGTAACACATGTTTAATATGGCATTTAAGGGATTAAAATAACCTAATTTCTAGAAGATTGACTCAAAAATCAACCCTTACCTAACAGCCCACCTTGGACCAGCTGTTTTCACACCATTTCACACCTAAAATGGGCTAGATTAAGAAGAGAAATGTAATTTTTCTTCTAAATTCGGACTTAATGGGTTAGGCAAAATTAGGTGAGGAATATTGACAAAATTGGCCAAGTTTTAGCTATAAATAGAGCCTCAATCAACCCACAAATCATCCTTGGAGGCTTAAGCTATGCTGGTGTGAAGATTGAAGGAGATTTGAAGGAAGATTTGAAGAATCAAAGGCTTTTCTATTTATTCTGAATTATTTTCTCCCTTTCCTTTGGAAGCAATTAAAGGTAGGTATCTCTCAGGCTAAATTCTAATTAAAGCATGCTAGATTGTTCCTCTTTCAGTGTTCTTTCCATTAATATCTCATTCACTAAATTTCATTAAGAAATGAGGGAGTTATAGCCATTTTAGTGAAGAAATATTCAAAGTAGCAGAAAAAGTGTCGACCTTCAAGGTCGACACTCGGGATCGAGTTTTCTGTTAAAAAACGGAACTTAGTGATAAGTGTCGACCTCCCGGGTCGACACTTTTTCACGGCTAACAAGTGTCGACCTCCCAGGTCGACACTTTTTCACGACCGTTCTGTCTAAGAACAAAACCGCACGCAAGGTATAGGGTCGACACTTTTCCTGACATACAATATATATATATATATATATATATATATATACACTCATATCATATCATATCACACCTCGACTCGACTCGACTTGGCTTAAGTAAATAAATAAATATACTAAAATTTTCGTATCCATTTAATTCAACTCACAACTCGAGCCCACATCCTATGTCCATTGGGTCCTGACTCAAGGGTGAGCTCTCCAACATATAAAGCCATGAAAGTTTTCAAAACTTCCAATGTGGGATTAAACTTAAGCCACTATCCAATAGGAACTATATCACTTGGAAATCCACATTAATTGTATGTATATAGTCACCAAAAGTAAGAAAAGGTAATATTAGCATGTTTTGATTCTTCCAGCATGTTAAAAATTATTTTGTAGAATAAAATTATTTTTGCATGTAAAAATCTATTTTTAACCATATTAGTAAATTATAACCATATTAGTAAATCAATGCATGAAAATATTTTCAGCATGTTAAAAATGACTTCCAGCATGATAAAATTATTTTTTACATACTGAGATGTAAAAACTATTTCTATCATGTTAAAATCTATTTAAAACTATCTTTTGTGCATGCTAAACCTAATTTCCTATTAAATAATTAGTAAAATGATGCATGAAAATTACTTCCAGTATGATAAAATTTCTTCCAGTATGGTAAAATTATTCCAGCATGTTAGAATTATTTTTAGCATGTTAGAATTATTTTCAGTGTATTAAAACTCTTTTTAGCATGATAATTCTATTTTCCTATCAAATAATTAGCAAATAAATATAGAAAAATGATTTTTAGCATGATAAAATGTATGTTGTTATCAAAGAATTTCTGTAATCAGCATGGTAAACTTATCGTATCATCCTATCAGTAAGTTAATGTATGAGAATTATTTTAGTATGTTAAGTATTAATTTTAGCATGTTAAATATTAATTTATAGCATGTTAAAAATTAAATCCAGCAAGAAAATTTTATTTTTATCATCTTATCAGTAAAGTAACATATGAAAATCATTGTCAGCATGATAAGATTATTTTCAGCGAGTTAGAGTTATTTTTGACATAAAATTCTATTTTCTTATCATATGGTTAATTAATGTATGATTAAATACTAATACCTAAACTCATGATTGTAGTTCATAAAGTATATATTTTCATAACTAAAAGTTTATATTTTATGATTATGAGATTAAGCTAAGATATAAAAAAATAATTCTAATAAAATTACTATCTTAAATTTTCTTCCTACTTACCGTTCATTTTTGAACTCCACGACTTAATGTCGTTAAACATGATGTCTTAAATTGTTATCTACTTTTATTGCAACTTCTGAAATTTTGTCAAATCTGTGCTTATTACAAACAGCATTTTCTTGAAAATCATTGGCCATATACATTAGAGTGGATGTCTAAACGTATTCGAGACTTCAGATCTATATGACTCAATGCCTGGCATTAATGGGGCCCAGTCTAGTCCTGGGGGGAGCGCCCGAAAGTACTTGTGTCCATGGGAGTTGATTGACCAACGGTGTGGCACTGCACCGAAGTGCATGATAGATTTACTTGATACGGCATTCCACTATTCGTACTTGTTTACTTGTTACTTGTTTACTTGAAAATTACATGAATTGCTTGACTTGCGTGAAAATGGCCAATTACATGAAAGTCTTTACTTGTTCAAAGTCATTACTTGGAAATTCATCTTGATATCTTATTATCTCAATTATTTGGCAATTCCATTCATGTTTATATACTTCCCGATACAAGTTAGAAAATTGTTTAAATTGTTAATACTTAAAGATTGCCTGGTTCATAGAGATATAAAATCCTACTGAGCTTTTTAGCTCACCCTACGTTTTGGTTAATTATTCCAGGAAATGAAAATGAACAAGGGAATGGACAAGAGTGAGAGAGTGATTTTCCTTTTTACCTAGGTTTATGTAGATCATTAGTGTTTTTACAAGAATGATGTACTTTGGGATTGAAAGTTGTAATTTGCCTTTATGGCTTATCAATTAGTGTTGTAAACTTCATTTTGATGGAATAAAAGTATCATTTTCCCATTCATTTCTGACTTTAGAAATAAAATTGTACATGCTCTGATCGACACGCGTGTTTACGACTCATCGCGCCCTCGATATTCCGCGTCGGGGCGTGACACTCCGTGCTGATTCTTTTACAATGAATAAAAGAATAGCTCGCCAAGTGTTCGTGGTGTATGCGTAGGCCCTCTGTGTCCGCATTTGCTGCTGTCTTATGTGTCTCGCTTCCTCTGTTTACCATGTGTCAAGGGCTTCTGTGGCTGTGTGTCGTGCTTGAAATAAATAAAAGAAAAGAGTTTTTTTTCCTTTATGTGTCTGCACAACGTCTCTTTACGCCATTTAGCTTCTTTTACGCTGGCTAAGTTTATCCGAGAGACGGTGTCAGGCTTGCTCAAAGTGATGAGCATGATCCTGATGCCAGCCCATTGAAGGGCATCCCTTCGGAGTCTCCACGCCCTTTAGAATATCAATGCATGCTCTGTGTCTATCTCATTCTATGAGAACTCCTTTTTGCCTAGTCTGGCTTTCTTTGGCTTCAGGGAAAGCTCCTTTGGCATGGTCCAAGACCTACCCAACGTAGTGTGCAATATTCTGGGGCCAGCTTCAGATGAGGTTATTCCTTGAAGCTTCATCATTTTTCCACTCGTGCCCCGCTGTTATCCCCTTCGGCTTTGTGAAGCATGATTCCCTCACTCTGTGTTAAACCTTCACCCAGTGGTACCCAAATCCCCATTTCCGATGGCTCACCAGAGCCGTCATCTGCTGGCCCGTTCGAGCCCCCCTTTCCCGTTGGAGCGCGCCCGTCTCTTATCCGGTGGCCCCTTTTTGAGGCCCTTTTCCGGTGGTGCATGCCCCCTTTCTTATCCGGTGGCCCAAGGGCACGGCCATATCCGGTGGCTCCCCGCGCCCCCCTCTCTTATCCGGTGGCTCCGTCCACCCCGCTATCCGGTGGCTTCGGCCTCTTCCTTATCCAGTGGCAATGCCATATCCGGTGGCTCCCCCCCATTATCTGATAACCGGTGGCACGTTAGAGGACCTTATCCGGTGGCACTTTCAGAGCCCTTATCCGGTGGCTCCATTCGCCTCCCTTATCGGGTGACCTAGGAGTGTGGCATATCCGGTGGGCTCGCTGCAACCCTCATCTGGTGGCCCTTCATGTTTTAGCCTCTTCTCCACCCAGTTTTGCACAGTGATTTAACGTGATGGTTTCGAGTGTTGTCGCTTTTGTGCGCACTCATACTGTTCAGGGGCTGTCTCGAACTTGTCCAAGGATGCGTACCCGCTTAACCCCCCCCCACAGTGACCAGGTCCGAGGGAGATACAGCCGAATTTTTACCTGACTAACACTATATTAAAATACAAAAGGAAGCAACAAACAAATGAAATAAATGACAATGAAGAGCTTCTGCTGAAACGACAAGGACTATGAAAGACTCAAAGGGACCTAACATGAACGCTACCATGAGAAACTGTCAAATATGATCACAGACATAATCTATATAAATAAAAAGGGGGAATCGATTAAAGCTCCTTACATGCATTTCATGAATAAAAGAGATCCCTTCGCATGCATTTAATCATAACATTGTATTTCATGTGTGTTTGTATGCTACGGCCCAGCAGTATATGAAATAGTGACGTGTAGAAAGTCGAATCACGCCCCGTCGGAAGCCGTCACTATGCGTGAGCGGAATGCTCTGCCTTGTATCGGGGATGAGTTTCGTAAATCTAATTAAGTTCTGTGCATGCCTGAGTTCATGTATGTGTGCTGGCTTTCCGGGTTACCTCCCCCTTTAAGGGGAGCAGGTCGACCTGCCCCTCTTTCCAGCTTCCCCTTTGCCCCTTCTTCGCATCTATGGGTATATCCATGCATGAATAAAAAAAAGGAAGAGAGAGGATAATAAAACAATTGAAATCCATTCAACAAACATGATCAATCCAAGCGAGTATTCCACGCATTTAGCCTAGGCATACTGCACGCCATTGTTGCCCATGAAAAAGCCCGACCGTGGTGGCCTGCTTGGGGCGCGTTGACACAGGAAACCTGCTGCGTTGACGCACCCTATGTGTTGGGCTAGCACGCGAGGTGCTGTGTCAACGTAGGCCGTTTACTGCGTCGATGCACCGCCCTCCCCATTTCAAAAAAGAAGAAAGGAGCTCTGGCTCCTGGGCAGAGTTGACCCTGCCTTAGGCAGAGTCGACTCCACCTTGGGCGGGGTAAGTTAAAAAAACATAATAATAATAAACAAATAAACCTAATGATAATAAATAATAAGAGGGGGGTAATTAATAATAATAAGAAAGAAAGGGCCTTGAGCACACAATCTAAATCCAAAAAAATGATAAATGAGATGCAAGTGGGATAACATCTACAACCAAATAGAATTAAAGCTGCTAAGATAAAAAAATGCCAGAATAAGCATGCCTCAACCGGCATTTCAAAGATCCCATCTCCTCTAGACCCTGGACAAGGGAATACCAACGATGCCCTTGCAGGCTGAACTTTGACCCCGGGGACCATCCCCGCCATAGTCGTGGCTCGACCTTGTTTTGGGCCAATATCTCACTAAGACTGCTCCTTTTCCTTTGGGATCTAATCCCGCATTCTTATTAGAATTGCCGTCTACTTGGCAAATATTTGTATGGATTTATCTCCGTCTTCATCACGCTTTCAGTATGGACTTCCATCCGAATATGAAGTGGTCCACGAGTGACAGACATGATCTGAATATTCATGCCGTTAATACGGAATTTTTGATACAATTCGAGATCCTTATTATCTCATTTCATCAATGTATTTCTTCAGGCCGTAGGGCCCTTATTCCTGACGTTTAATCAAGGGTGTTCTCCCCTCCGGGGAGATGTAATTAACACCGTGACTTTTACGGCACGGCAGGTTTTGGTCCCGACACGACACTCACATTTGTCTGATCAGCCAGACGACGTGCACCAAGGGCTCCTTCAGGGCCCGAATAAATCGTCACTTTGTGAGTGGCACGCCCACGCACTAAATAAAAAAATAAGCGCTCCAAACGAACCAACAAATGAACAAACAAATATACGTGTCAAAAAGTGCGTCCATAAGTCTGGCACGCCCAGTGGGACCGAGAGATCACCCTTCATCTCCTCGCCAGGACTAAGGGCCCTACAGGCCCCTTCTTGAAATACTAATTGTTTAATCTCCAATTGCAGGTCGCATTCCCGAGATCGTGATGGCCGTCTCCTTTGGACCGCTCGTTGTTGCCAGCCATACTACCCATGGTTACTTGGCTGTGCTGATCATGTTCGATAATTTCCCGCCCGTTGTCGGCTTCCCCAATTTCTTGGGGGTTGCGTTCGTGGAACTCTTGGATACCCTGGAGATGGAGCTTGTCGCCATTGCAATGGAGACTTCAGAAAGGACCAAGATGGTGGGTTGCTATGTCCACCAAGTTTATTTCCGCACCTCTGCCAACCGGAAGCACACATCGGCTGCTAGGAGGGAAGCCAAAAGGAACGCTGGTACACTGTAAAGTCGGTTGTCTACCTTAGGCAAGTCCATCCTTATCGGAGGAGTCCGAGTGTTTCTAAATGGCCACGAGGCCAGAATTACACTTGAAAGAATGGTTGCAACTGTGTCGGTTCCCAACTCTTTTAAAGCACTGGCCCACATTAAGACAAACCGTGCTGTGTCCAAGATAAGGGGAGGGTTGACCCCAAAGCCAACCAAGCTCAAGCAGATCTGGGTGCCCAAGAGGACCCATATTGTCCCTGCCATCTGGGGAGAACTTGCAAGGGTCCGTCAAACAGGACCAAAGGAAGATGCACGGGCTGAGGTGACAACCCCAGTTTACCCCTCGCCGGCATCTGCTGCTCATACCCAGCCGGTGGAGGTGTCTTACCACCGCAACCACAGCTGCTGGAGGACCTGCTCAAGGCATTCTGCCCTCATCCTCCCCATGTATATGCGGGCACTGTCACTCACCTTCCTAGCTTTGCAAGAGCGAGAGAAAGAAGATAATGCTATCAGAAGATGTCTGCATGGTCTAGGGGCCATCCCCTCAGGTCAACGGATGCTGTCACAGGTCCTGGAAGATGTCAAAGAAGGTCGTAGATGCTACACTCCAGCAAGAGCAAGGCCAGCTGGCCACCAATGCTACTGCGACATCTCTTCACCTCCGTAATAGCCGGGGGCAAGGATTTTGGTCTTTGAAGGGCCAGCGATCTTCCGAAGACCATCCACTAGAAAAATAAAAAAGAATGGAAGCATTCAAGTCTTCACTTGCAGCACAATCGGAATGGCCGGTCACTATGGGGTCTTGCCCTCGGATTATGACGAAGCCGTCGGGCTCGCCGAAGGGCCAAAGCCCGCTACCAGAAGACAAGGGGCGGCGGCTGATGTAGTCTAAGCCCACATTGAAGAACCCAACGTAGATCTGGTCACAATGACTGTGAATGTGATCACTGTTGAGAATGATGACGAGGAACCCACGCCTGCTTCGAATGTGCCAGCAGAAGATCAAGGTCATGCTTCCAGCTCCGCCGTGCTTGACCCGGCTACCATGATGATGATGCAACAAAAGTACCAACAAGAAGTCGAGACGCTGAGGAAGCAACTCAGCGAGATGAATATGTGTGCCCCGACCCCAAGGCAGGTCGAGCACCCTCTTGAATCCTCACAGCGAGGTGCTAGTGAATGTGAAACTCCACTTTTGATGATGGCTTCTCGGCCAACACTTGATTATGCTGGGGGCATGGCCCCAACACCACAACTTGCTCCTCCGCTTCAGGGGATTGCTACTATACTTCAACCAACGGTGCCGATGCCACCACTGATGCGATAAGCTCCATACTATCCAAGTCCGACTGACCCATCAATAATGAATAAAACAATGATAGAGCAAATGATAGAAAAGAAGATGGCAGATCGAGGTGATGATGACCATGCCTCGTTCGATGTATACAAGGTGCCGTACCCGATCCACCATGCTACCAAGAGGCTACCTCCTGGCGTCAGCATGTCGCCGAAGTTTGATAATGATGTGACACGACCTAGGATGTTTGATGAAGCCTTAGGAATGCAGCAACTAATCTATCAATCCCTCGGACCTAGCAAGCAAACAAGATTCACGGACCGACAACTTCACTCGAGCGGACTCTCCCGCTAAGCGCACATTAGTGCCCATAGGCAACTTGGTGATGGTGGTGAGGGTCCGAGACGTGACCTCGCGGCTCTGGGGATTTCCTAGCTTAAGGTTGAACCCCTAAGGGTCCTAGGATGCCCACTCTCGGGGGCGGCCAGCACGCCGAGGGCGTGGGAGGTAATGGCTCTCTCACAACTCGCCCGCGGTAGTCACTTACACAATAGTAATTCGGGATCGGGCACTCACTTACCGTCCGATGGCACTAGCAGCAATACTAAACCAGCAATGGAATGAAACCAGCAAAGGGGTAACCGAAGCTCACCTGACTGGTGTGAAGACACCGATCTCGACCGGAGACGAGGGCAAGCGAGGAAGTGTGGGCTTACCCGCACGCCGCGCCGATGAAGCTTCAACCTGAAATTTCAGTTTACATCCATTACGCCCCTTGCAAGGGGGTTGGACTAGGGGTGGGGATTAATTTTTACAACCAAAATGTACCTCCACGGAAGGAGGGGCGGTCAGCCGGCCAAGCAGGGAGGGGAAAACTACGCTAGAAGCCAAAGTGGACGAAGATCATCGGTTCTGCCAGCCCTCTGGAACAGGGGATAGACAGTCGGTGTTGATGCCTCTACGGACTGCCCCAAACTCCGTTTGCAACAAAACCAGCGGCAAAACCTCCGTTGTTGACCCAAGATGTCGTCATAATTTTTGGGGATTTTCTTGTTGGCGATGACGGTCGGGGTAGAGGCGTGAACAGGGTTGCAAGCTTCTGATTCTGGTAGCTTTTGTGTCACTGTAGCATGAAGGCAAGGACACCACGGTTGCTCCCGAGCTCGGGCTCAGGCGAGGCCGGAGTCGTTGGATTCGTGGTAGAACCCTCTTCGAACGAATAGCCTCGGGGATGCCGTCGTAGGTCGGAGCTGACCGCGAGAGCCTGAGAAGTGGGAGGGGGTCGGATCTATCTTCAGTCAGACTGACCTGCGCACTAATGGTAGGAAATTCGGAACTTTGTGCTTCGGGCTTCAAACGACGCTCCACTTCTTGGCGATGCTAGGGGACTTGGAGGAGAACGTTTAAGCCAAGCGTCACTCCAAGAATCTCTGAACTCTGGTCGTGGTAGCCTCTGCAATCTGCTTCTAGATGACTGTCAGGAGGATGATGCGCTGTCCGGCGATGTCGACTCTCTTGGGCAGCCACGAACTCAGACTAGGACGAGACCACCACCGCTACGAAGAGGACTGGGAGACGCTTCCAACGGTATATGGTACGCCCTCTGAAGCTTCTTGGTGATGACGTGGCAGCCTCAGAAAGTCACTGGTACTCTGCTACCTGCGAGCTGGGAATTGGATGAAGGTGTAGGGTTGTGTGTATGAGGGTGGGATGGCCAAGGGAAGTAAGAGTAAATGGAGAGGGCGACCAGGGTAGGAAGGGGGTGTTGGGGAGGGGTGAGGGGAAGCCAGAAAGGGAGGGAGATTCAAATTTGGCCTAGGGTTTGAACCCCTTCAGCCTTGGGGAGATGGAAGGGTGCTTGGGAAAGGGTAGTGGGTGGTTGGGGGTTGGAGGGTGGCTTGGAGATTGGTGGGTTCTCCCTTGGGACTAGGGGTGGAATAAAGAGGTGTTGTGGGAAGTTGTGGTGACTATTGAATGAGGGGAGGAGAGAGAGAAAGTAGGTGGGAGGGGGAGGAGAGAGAAAGGGGATACGGGAGGGGAGTTTCTCACTCCTCTCTAATGGCTTCTCACCAAATGAACTCAATTTTATAGACTCACAATAATATATCTTCATTAACATAAAATGGGGGGAATGGGGTCCAATTTATAGGGAACCCACATTTTACAATAAGTCCCTGACTTTAGGACTAATGACAAATAACCAAGGGGGGAGGGGGCGCCCCTGGGCCTAGCCCATTAAATTGGGCCAAATAACCAAACTAATCAACCCTATAACACTTAACTTAGGTAGATGACTCATTAACCTAGATACATGACTCAAATAAAAGAAAAATTACAATGATATGACTCAAATAAAATATGAAAATTACATGACTCGACTCAGAAAAATGTAACAGACATAATGGAGCCATGATGGCGAGCAATAGGAGCTTGGAAAAATGTGAAGGGCGAGCGATGCCCCCATCATACCCCCGGGGTGCGAAGAACTCGACTCCGTCGAGTATGGGTTGATGACACCTAAAATATACAAAGATAAAAGAAGAAGCCAAAGCAAGCTCAGAGCTGTGAAGACCAGTCAGGGGTGCGGCTCCTATGTCATCCCTGGAAGTTATGAGAATCAGAATAGAAGAAGATCCATTACACTTGACACTCTGTCCGGCTGAAGCCATTTCTAGCCAAGCTGCTGTCCAGCATGGCTATAATTTAGATAGTCAGGCTGATGAAGACTACGTCATCCCCCAGGCAATCATCTGCTTACTGAAAAGGATCCACAGAATATTCTGATGCTCGTAAGATGGGATTCACATAGCTTTGCACATGTCTGTTGGTGACGGGTGCTAAGTAAGTGACAAAGAGAACAAATGAGTACTTCAAGAAGCCCATATGGCCAATGAAGAAGGCCCATTTCATCCAGAATCCTTCTATCAACGCCAATACACCAAATGAACAGGCCCAAGCCCAATACAACCAAGCTCGCCGACTGCATGCCGTGCCGGGAGACGTCCGTGCCGATAGAAGAGGGCCAACCCTCTATATAACCCCATGCCCTGGACAGAATCAAGCGGCGAGAAAAAAAAAGACGGAGAGGGGATCAGAAAATGATGCGGGCGGACCACGAACTCGACTTGAATTAGGAATGCGATCCTCGGACTCTAGACGAGCTCGCGATTGTCCCTTAGCGAGGGAAACGTGGGACCGGGCACGGTTAAGAAACCGACTGTGAGTCACGGGTATCGGCTTTCCGTGTAGGCTCGGATCGAGTCACGGGACGGTACACTCAATCTCGCTCTCTCGCAGCGGTGCTAATAAAATATCAAGCTAGAAACCTACTCTCGCAGCGGCATTCAAAGCTATACAAGATAAGCAAATACGATAAAGAGTGGGGAGCGAGTGTACCTCCACGCTCCGGGCGTGGGGAAGACGTTCCCTGCCAGTTACAGTAACTCCCGGTTAACAATAGTAAAAACTTTAATTACATCAGTAATTATATTACCCACTCCACGCAGGGAGGTAAAGGGCTACAGTGGGGCCCGGGAGGACCGACCCTGGGTTGACGGGCAGCAATCTGGAGGCGAACTCAGCACGAACTCGGCCGGCTGGTCTGACTCGGCACTATTCAACTCGGTGCTGCGCCAACTCGGTAGCTGACTCGGTGGACAGCAAGCAATCCGTTCCAAAGGAACGCTGTCTTCCTGACGTCTTCTAGAGACGCCGCTTGGCTGGGACGTTGGCGGGATGTCTCTGATCGACTCCCTGAAGGGGCGGCTCCTGAAGTTGACTTTTGACACTTGTTCTTGAATTTTTTTTCAGACTGTAATTTCAGACCTGCACACAGGACAGATCTACAGGCCTTGACGATAAAAATGCTTGCGCCCAGATCCGGAGGCCGATCGAGGCGTGGCTGGTACCGTTGGAAAGAAGACTCAGAGATCTACAACATACTTGTTTTAAAGCTTCATCCACCATACGGATTGAAAATGAAAACTACTGCAATCTAACTTTTTTTCCTGACCCGGACTGACAGACACACAGAGCAGCAAGCAATCTGCCTGAAACACACCTTTGACGGAAGGGTAAACGATTTTTGTAGACTAAAAGAAAATTATAGTGGAAGGGGATATACGTGGGGAACACTCAGTAATATTTTTGGATTTTCTAAAAATAGATAAGGGGGTGACAAAAATAGAACAAGACGACTCTATACTGTAAATCTGCAGAATGACAGATTGACAGGGGTGGTATACAAATTGTGGAAAAAAAATCAAACGAGATCAGAATGGGGCATAAGATATATGGATGGAAAGCTAACAAAGAGAGGAACAAGATCTGAAAATTTCAGCTCGATCAGACAACAGAATAAAAAGATAGATCTACGGAGGTGGGGTTCTATCCTGATGGAGATAGAACTCCGGTGGCGGTGGCGGCGGCGGGGCGGCGGTGCGACGGCGGCGGCGGCAGCTTCAGAAAGGGAACTCAGAGGATGAGAGGGAGAGGTAGAAAGGGTCTCCTACCCTAGATTTCTGTAGGAAGGGGAAGAACAGCAAAGAGAGAGGGGGAGAGGGGCGCACCCTCCAAGGAGCCTTCTTGGCAATTTTCATAAATTCTTCTTCAATAATCTCTAATGACACTATACATAGGCTTATATAGAGAATGGCAAGGGGTGGGGGGCTGAAAATTTCATGGGAAATAGGCCATTTTCTTCCCCCATGTGGTCAAAAACTCAAAATAAATAAATTACATATGGAGGGGACACTCCTTTGACTAGGTAGGTGGCCTCCCTTTGACATTTTCAACCACTTGTCTCCCATGTGTCCAATTGACCTTCTAGATGCCACCTAGGACTTTGACCAACCCCACATGGAACCATATTGTAATGTCCCGGATTTTTCCGGATATTTTTCGGATCATTTTAGTGGGTCTCGGAGTGTATTTTGTGCTTTACGCGTGTTTTCCCCGATGTGCCTTCGGAACTGTGTGCAGGGCAAACCGTGGCGTTCTCCGACTCCGGGACTGTACCACTGCGTTGTGCTATTCCCGAGGATCACAGAGGTAATTTTTCGTAATTTTCTGAATTTCTGGAATTTTTGGGTTTTTCTATATCTACTAACCCTTTTCTCTCTCCCCCTCTCATTTCTCATTTCTCATTTCTCTCCCTCTCTCTTCTCACGCTCTCTCCTCTCTCCCTCTCTCTCCGGCGGCCGACTGGGCAGAGCATGGGCGAGGTGGGGACGGCACGGGCGAGGCACGGGCGAGGATGGGTGAGGATCGAGGCGGTGGAGGCGCGTGGAAGCTCGGCCGTGGGTTCGTGGAACGGCGAGGCTTCAACGGCGTTTTCTTCGCGGATCGGCGAGTTCTAGGCGTGAAATCTTCGGTGGAGGTAGGGAGATGGACCCCCAGCTCGTGCACTTCCTTTTCCGTGAGTTTCGTAGGCCGTGGTGAGCCGAGCGGGTGAAATCGTGAATTTTTGGGAAAAATCCATGCTTTAGGGATCGTGGGCCGATCTCTCGTTTTACGACGTTTTTGGCCGATCCAGGGGTTTAGATGCATGCCTAGGGGCTTGGGGATGGATTCCCCTTTGTTTCCCCATCACCCGGGGGTGATCGGGGCGTGGATCGGAGTTTTGGGTCGTTTCCCGCCGTAGCGTTCTCGGGAGGGTGTGACGGTCGTTCCAGTGACCGTCACAGTGTGTAACGCGCCTGGGCAGGTGCGTTACACTCCCGTTGTTTAGAGTGTGCCCTTCGTGGGCCTGACGGTCCCACGACAGGCCGTCAGGGAGCTGTAACGCGCCTGGGCAGGTGCGTTATGCTCCCTTCGCTTGGTGTGTTGGCAATCGTGGGCCTGACGGTCCCATGATATGCCGTCAGAGAGCTGTAACGCGCTTGGATCCGACCATTGCGTGGTCGCCGTGGTTTTCGGACCATTGGGTCACGACCCCTGACGCACCAGGTCTGGTCCGTTAGAGTGCTGTGACGCGCCTACTAGGGTGTGTCAGAGTTGACGTATCCCTCTTCTAACGCGCCTGGCCAGGATGTTAGGGGTTGTGACGCCCCGAGGGGTGTGCATCACAATCTGTCTCTAACGCGCCTGGCTGGGTCCGTTAGAGGCCGTGACGCCCCGGGGCGGGCGCGTCACGGCCAGTTTTGCTTCTTGTGTGTAACACCCCAGCGTTGGAGTGTTTGAGGGCTGTGATGGCCGGGACTTAGACCGTTACATTCTGTGACGGTCTAGGGCTAGACAGTCAGGCCGTATGTTGCGCCGAGGTGAGTTTTCGTGCTTTTCGCGATCGTTTCGCGATGTGTGGACTTCTGGTCGGCCCGGTTGTGACCCAGTGGTCGACCCGCGGTCTCATGAGTGTGCCAGACACCCGTGGGAGTCTGCATCCATGTTTTGAGGGTGTCGGGAGAACTATGGTACCTCGTTTAGCGTGCCCGTAGGTTTACGAGTCCAAGTGACTTCTCGTGTGTCGGGCTTTCGTGTTACGCTAGACCGAGTCACCGTGTGTCGGTGTGTGTGCGGTGGGGTTTCCCCCGCATGCCGTGAGTTTCCCAGGGGGATGATTCCTGAGTGGGCCACGTGTGTGGCATTGGACTGCGAGTCCAGTTGCCCAGCCTGGAGCTGGAGGGTTCCCGCCTTTCCCTAAGAGTGGGATTTGGTGTGGCACCCTGCGGGCTGCCTTGGGAACCGTGTTTCTGCGTTTCTGTGTGGCCGAGTGTGCGGCCCGCGGACGGTGAGTCCCGCTTCTTTTTCGATTGTGGTCACCGTGCGACGGTGCTGGTACGTGGGACGGTCCCCGTACGTCGTCGGATGCGGACGTTGTTTTCCGTTGACTTGAGAGTCTACTCCTTCAATGACCCTCCACTAGTCGTAGCCCACCAGTATGCGGTGCTGGTCGCACCAGGGAGTGGTGTACGGGCACCCGCTCTTAGAGACGGTTTGTGGATCGGTTGCCGTCGGGCCCCAAGTCTTGCAGCCAGAGTCCGACTGAGGGGAAAACTGGTCAGAGGGCCAGACCGGGGACGCGTGGTCTGTGTGTGCACACGTGGTTGGGGGCGGTTGGACCCACATCGATGGGCGTGACCCAAGCTAGTCACTTGTTTGTAGTACTTTTACGGTGTTCGTGCCTTTGGTAGGCGCTACCACGTCAGGCAGTTCACCTGCGGCGCGGTGTAAGACGTCAGGGGACGCTACCGACTGTGCTTCTAGTGGGAGGTACTCCTGTTCTGAACAGAGAGTGACAGACTGTCAGTTTCCGTGACTTCGACCTTCAGGTTTTCGGTCATGTCGACTGTTGAGTTTCGGTTGTTTCACCGTGGCGTGGGTGTCAGTTTCTGCACCGTGAAACTAGTGCTAGTGGCTTTACCGAGGTTGCATCTGGTTGTGCGGTACCCGCGATCGGATGGTCGGGGTTGCACCTTGGACAGCGTGTCCAGATCGGCTGTGTCTGGGAGACAGGCCTCTACGGTGTGGTTGCTGTGGGTTTTTACTTCGGTAAGCGGTACTAGTGTAGTTCGGTAGCCCCCGACCATTAGTCCGGGGTGTGTTTCTGGTACAGTAGGAGTAGCTGTAGTGCCGAGTTTTGACCGGCCACCGGTTCGCTGTTCCTGCTGTAGTTGTAGCCTTCCTTTCCGCTACCGCCGTTGTTTCCGGTTGGGATTCCGCGGGATCCCTACTGAGTCTCTGTTTTGGAGACTCATTCCCTGCTTTTCAGGTGAGGCGGTTCTTCTTCCTAGAGGTTCGAGGGCGCGGTGCGGAGGTTCTCAGTTGCCAGCTTGCCAGGCCAAGTGTTCACTTGGCACGTGGTACGTTTTTATTGCTTTAGACTGTACTTCCTGTTGGACTGGACTCTGTTGTAGCTGTAGTTATTCTTTTCTTTTAGCTTGTTATTGTTGATTTGTCCTGCTTTATTTCCTATTTCTTTGTGCCTCCACACTCCTTTTAGCCCTTCGAGCCCTCCCGGCTCGTGGGCGGCAGTTCGAGTCTCGGGTTATCGGACCTTCCCGGTAATCGGATTCTCGGGTCGTTACAGCTGGTATCAGAGCGGAGGTTCTGGACGTGCATAGGAATTCAAAATATTGCAGTGATTAGAGTCCGTGAGGTCCAGTACAGTCGGCAGCTGGCTTAGGGTTTTGTGTTCGCTTTCTGCCTAGTTTCTTGCTTGAGAGATTACGTGCGCTACGTGGCACTGTGAAGGTGGTTGCTATCCGCGGCTTTCGCCGAAACGGAGAACCGAAAGCTCTGACGGTGGAAGATCCCGATCATCCGGCATGGGCACGGCTTCCCGTCAAGATGGGCCCACTGGTGGCCGAATGATCGCCCGGCTCAGGCGGAACTATCTCCCGGCTATCTAACCTCCTAGAAAGCTCTGAGTACGAGCCAGGCCGGACCAACAGCATGGAGCATAGAGCCGAGGGCCGTGCCGGTAGAAAGCCCGTACGATCGAGATGAAGCTATCCAGAACCTCGAGAATGGTCGTACGCCAATCTAGGAGCTTCGACAGATCATATCGTCGAAGTCTTAATGAGTAGTGGCAAAGTACATGTTCACGATGGCCCCGAGTTCATCGACTGGCTCAAGCGTACGAGGGGCATTAGTCCGGCGCCCCTTAAACCGGCGCGCCCCTTACTCAATGCCTTTATCCCGGCACCCCTCTTATCTCCATTCCTTATCCCCGGCGCGCCCCTACCTTCAGCCCTCTTCCCGGCGCGCCAGTTACCCTATCGAATGGCACCTTGAACCGGCGCGATAAGTTGATGAAGACTTCCCCGGCGCGCCAAAAGCTCATGCCGGATGAAGAGCCTCCAACCTGTTATATATAGAGGGAGGTTCGATTTAAGAAAAGGGAGAGAGGCCGGGAAGAAAGAAAGAAAAGGGGGAGAGAGCTTTCTGAGGGAAAAGGAGTTCTATCCCAGTGTTCTTCGGCGGCCGCCTTCCCCTGTTCCGATCGAAGCCTTCCGGAGCCGGAGAAGAAGGAGGGAGCCGATACTTTGTTTTTTTTTAAAGCAGGTGGGCGCCAGTGCCTGTCTTCCTCGATCTTCCGTAGGTTCTTCTCTCTCGCGGGTTTCCGTCCACCATTTGTAAGCAGAGAGGGGAGGGATGGCAATGATATGAGCCGACCCCTCCCCTCTTCTGTGATTTCTTCTTTACTACTGTGTATTCTCCCGTGAATGATGAACGGTGACCAAGCAATGATGCTGGCGCCGGGATTCTTAATGTATAAATGAGAGGCCATTCCCGTTTCTAGGATGGCAATATGTATATCAACGTCCGGGCCGCGAGGTCGGATGAATCCTCAGAACTTCTATCCTCTTCTCTATCTATGTCGATGTGGTTTTGAGTTCTTTCGTGCATGTCCTTTGGTTCCGATTTCCTCGAAGTACCGACCATGCCCCAAAGCACCGAGGGCTACAGAAACGACCCCTCCCCGGGTCCTTCTAATCGATCGTGTTCGGCTTTGATTTATGGACCTTTGTGTCCCCCTTCATGGACAGAGCTGTGCTTATGCGCATGCCTCTTCCTGCTGCTGTATCGAAAGTCTCCCCCCCCCCATTAATTCCTCCCTTTGTGCTATTGACTATTCGCAAGGTGGGAGTCACCGTCGGGATGGCCGGATGCATCCCCCTGAATGCTGCGTCCTACCTGTTTGAGTCTATGCTTCTACGGTTGACCCGTTTCACCAGGGCCTTTATTCCTCCTCTGAATCATGGTCGTTCGAACCAGCCCGAGATTCTCTCATCCTGCTTTAACCACCCGGGGAGGGGGATATTCCCCCATGGCTTCACAGAATTGCTGGGCAACTGAGAACTCTACCTCTCGGTGGTAGATGCTTCCCAAGCCCACAGCAGACAACAACAGGGGGTCCTAGCTCAACGAGCTCAGCCCCGATAATCTAAGACCCAATCGAGGTTAAGGGATGTACGCTCCTCGTAGGCTAGCCCTCGGAGCCCCACTCTCCTAACGGTCGGTCCCTTCAGCGGTTGTGCCATGATCTGTGGGTTGTTCCCGTCATCAATGGCCCCGTCCTTCTATTCTCACCCACGGAGTATTGGTGCCCCTTGTAGGCTAGTCCTCGGGGTATCCTATCTGATGGGATCTTGCTGGCTGTCACTGTGCAGACCGGCGGTTTAGGGGCTTGCTCCATTAGTGAGCATGACCCCGCTTCTCCCCTGCAACTCTTCAGGTTCAGGGGAGATGCTATCCAATTTTGGACAGATTAAGATTGAGTAATCTATAATGAAACGCTCGTTCTGGACCTAATTATCCCGGTGCTCGAGTAGGAACCTCGCACTGGCTTAATCACACCGTCCTTCGGGGTCCTGGACTTCAATTCAATAAGCAATTGGCCCCAAATAACTTCAGAATCCTCACCCAAAATTTAACAAACTCAATAATTGCAAAATTCATAGAAAGAGTGGGTTGAACGGCGCGGCCTTAGCCGGTGCACCCTAATCTGGCGCGGTACCCCCCCGCGCCGGATTAACGTTAGACTCATTTCCATTTTTTTTCCTTTGTGCCTTTCCGGCGCGCCCTAAGTCGGCGCGCCCCCAAGCCCTTGCGCGCCGTTTAAACACGCATGGTCACCGCGCCGTATTAACATCTATACCTACGTTTCACCGCGCCGTATTAACATCTATACCTACCTTTCTTCGCGCCGTATAAGCTACCTATTGCAGGGTCACGCCGGTTTTGAAGCCTCTTGTTACTTTAATCGCTCACTAGCCCCCCCGAGTGGACCTCGTCCCTCGGGGTTGGCGTTAATAAATCATAATGGATAATAAATTGAATAAGGGAGGGGCCAAGCGAGCCCGAATTATATTGCCATTTTATCTTTATTACCACGTCCTCCGCCATGTACCGAGGGTCCATAATTCCATAAACATATGCATCCTGCATGTCTTCGTCATGATCATCATGTAGCTCTTTTTAATCCGGCTTCGACAGCCCGCTATCTCGGTAATTAATCAAAGGTGTTCCCTCCTCGTGGGGGATGTAATTAACGCCATAGCCTTTATGGTATGGCGGACTGCTGGTCCCGACCGAACCTCACATTCGCCCGACATGGGTCAGAATGAGCGCACAATAGAATCGTCACGCATGTGACTGGCACGCCCGCGTCGTCAATCAGTCAGTTGACTACAAGTTAGTTAATTGGTTGATCGATACGCGAACGAAAAGGCGAAACGAAAGAAAGAAAGATGTGCGAAACAATGACCCAAGGAACTGAAAATCTAAATGCCTTGCTAGGGTCAAAAGTTAATTTCAGAAAGGAGGGTCTTGGTTTTAATCCCTTAACTAAAAAGAGCTTTGAATTGAAAACCATTTCATGTGTGGGAGAAAAGAATAGAGGACCACTCATAAAAATGGTCAATGAAAAATTTGCCTTCAATAATGCTAAATCAAAAGTGTCCAGTGCTAAGGACAAGGGAAAGCAGAAAGTTGTAGAGCCTAGAGCTGCATGCTCTTCTTCCAAGGATAAGTCCAAGGCTAGGGGTCAGCCAACTAGCACATCAAAACCCCAGCCCAAGGCTGCTAAGTCTCCATCACCATCAACTGCTCAGAAAAAGACCCAATATAAGTCAGTTCAGAAACCTAGAGGATCAAAGGTGGCAGGGAGACCAAGTGCAGCTAGGAACCTATTTGCTCATCCCTATTTCCCTAGAGCCCAAGTCTATCATAACTTTCATCCTCAACCACTTAATAGGTTTGGGTGGAACCCTGTACACATGAGGTTCGGGTATCAGAATTTCCCCACTTGGTATCAGCCATATAGACCTCAGCCAGCTAGGAGATGGGATAGTCAGTTTAGGACATGGAGTCCTAGTCACCAGGGGTTCTATGGTCAGCCTAGGACCAATTTGGAACACAACTTCCAGTACACTCATTGGCCAAGGCATTGGCAGAAAAACAAAAATGTTTTTAATAAAATGAATGCCAGGACTACACAACAACCATCAAAGCACCAGGAAAACAAAACTAAACCTGTTGGTGCTGAGAAAAAGAAAAATAACAAAAAGAACTCTCAAACTGTAGAATCCACCAAACCTTCCATCTTTACACAAATGTGGATCCCTAAACAGCTGTTGTCTTGTTTTCACTCTCAAGTATCTGGTTCTGTCTTGGAGCCCAAAATATCTTAGGTTCCAAAACCTGCTCCCTAAGTGTGTTTGCAGGAATGTCTGGTAGCCGGGAACAAACTGATGAAACAGAAAAAGCTACTTCAGGCATATGACAAGAGACAGGGCCAAAATCCTAAGAGCTGAAAAAAATTGGAGGCCTTGTCAAAATATCTGGTGCAACACCAAGGGTAAAAATAAATCAATCTGGTAAAGCATGTAACTGATTTACCTTCAGAACTGAATTGAGAAAGTCATGTTGATTTGATTGTTTGATGTCTGATATTCTATTCTTGTCTAGCCGATCTGTCTGTATTCCAGACTCAACTATTGAATTTAATTCTACTCAAATTCAATGCTATTATCTTGCCAGTTATTGCATGTGTACATAATGTTAGAGTGTGGAGTCAGAACTCTTGAACGTGCACCTCTGCACGGGATCACACTCTGCCTCAGGAGAGCATTCTCAGCATCAAGGGAGCATGGCGAGCATATGCTATCTCTGGGGAGCAATCACTGCTCCAGGGGAGAATCCTTCAGTGCCAGGGGAGCAATCGCTGCTCCAGGGGAGCATATGCTGTCTGGGTTCTTGTAGGGAAGCACATGCTGTCTCTGAAGGGCATTCATTACCTCAGGAGAGCATCACTATCGTCAGGAGGGCAGGCATTGCGGGCTCAAGGCATTTTGATGTCACTTAAGGTGTCGACCCGAAGTGTCGACCTGGTTTTGGGAATGCATGAACCTGACTGATGGTGGGGGAGCATCTGCAGTCGCTGGAGGGCATACTCGGTCTCAGGAGAGCATCCGGGGGGACAGGCGAGCATGCGCGTCTGATGTATCCCGGAAGAGGATTTCTATTTATCAGGGGTATTATTGTCCTTAATGCCCTGACTAATGACACCCTAATCTCCTAGGCATATCATCATTGTCAGGTTTGGATTTTCTGAACTTTCCACATACATGATTTTCATATAAATGATTGTCTGAAATTGCATATGCATACATGTTGATTTGTTGGTGCTAAACTGGAGCTTCTGCAATATGAATTGAACAATCATGCTAATGGTAATTCTCTTCTGTCTAATTTGTATGAATCATATTCGAATGCAAATTTTGATATCATGTGATGTGATTTCAATACATTTCATGCATATAGACAGGGGGAGCTTGTATGCTGTCGCTTGGTCATCATTATCAGATTTGTTGCATAGTTAGCATGTAGAATAGTGTATTGCATTGCATATATTTTGCATCATGGTGTCAGGGGGTGCTGTGAGTTCAGTTCAATTCTTTGAATCCTTTTCACTCCTTAGAGTCCCCACTCAATTCATTCACATTCTTTGACATCAGATGCTCTTGGATCTTAATGACTATTGCTATCATTTCCCTAACCTTCACTGAACAACAGTATTGCATCTGGTTTAGTGCATTGAGCTGTGGTCATTGCAATTGTTCATTTATAAGAATTACTCTTACAAATTGAAAGGAACTAAAGGTTTAACCTTTATAAATTGAAGAGTTAAGTGTCTGCACTTCAGAACTTGAGATAAAAGAAAACTTTTATAGCTATTAATCTTTGTATCATGGTTAAAATAGAAAAAGTCTTTTTGTAATACCTGAAAGTGTTAAACTGGAAATGTCTAGAACAGGTGAATAATTGTGTGTACTGATTTTTAAACAATCTCTCTAAAAGATATCAGGGCAGTTGTAAATAAGATCATAAATGTAATGAGCTGAACACAGTGACAGAGCAATGGCTGAATTGCACTGAGAAACTGTGATCTCCTCCAAAGAAGCAGGATAATTCATAGTCATGAAGTGCTTCAGACTACCTCTATTCATAGGGTCAAATCTATAGGGGGAGTCCTCACCAAGTAACTAGGGGTACTGGCCTCTGATCAAGGTGTACCCTTAATGTCAAAGGTGAAGATAGTTCCTTGTAGGTCTTGATCTGAAATAGATCCAGTAGTTTATGCCTAGTAACTGGGGGTACCTGCCTCTGATCAAGGTGTACACCTAATGTCAACAGCATAAATGCCACTAGTCTATTCACTTAGCTCAGTTTCTGAAAATGAAAAAGTGAAAAATAAACTGCTGTAACCCTTGAAATCAAAAGTCATTGAGTGAAAATTATTTTTCTCAATACACATTCAAGTTGCCTTTCTTAAACTTCCATGCTTAATCACAAAGGGTATTATTTCTGACTTATCTATTAAAATCATGTGCCTTAGATTCATTGCTATAAATGGAGTCTAAAACTCTTTTTCAGTGGTCATCTGCTTTACTCTATTTTTATCACTGTTAAACCTGAATTTCTGTCAAGATTGTATATTGCTGATTCTTATGCCCCCTGTGATTTTGATGATAGCAAACACTATAAGTCATTTGAATGCATACAATTCTGTTTGTGGTTCATATGAATGTTTCATTGAAAATCTTATCTGAATTATTGCTGCATTTAAATATGGCTGTGTGGTGTGTGCTTTGGTGCATTTCATTATTGCTGATGCATTTCATAATTGATTGTTATCTGGATTGCTTGTTATCTGGATATCTTGATGTCAGTCTGTTCAATGGGTCGACCCCCCTTCCAGATGGGCCCAAGGCACACCTGCAAGTTAGCACACTATGTTGCATGGGCAGGTACCCAAACTATCTTGGGCCCTGCATGGTTAATAGTGACAATTTTGGCAGGTGTTCTAAACAACCTCTTAGCATGTAGGTCATCAGATCTCATCAGATGGCAATTATTCATTAAATGACCTAATATACCACAATAATAGCAAGAGGCAGTAGATTTCAGATTTGATTTATGCACATTCTGATTAGTATGAGTTCTATGTGCATATGTATGAAATTTTCTGTTAACAGAATTAAGATTCTGTTTACCAACATAAGCCAGCCAACAGTCAGCAGCTCTATGGCCTGGCTTCCCACATTCAAAACATGTAAGTGTTTTCTTTTCAAACACAAATTCATTTCTATCAGAAATATTTCTATTGACAGGGAATTTACCAGATTTATTGTTAAACTTCCTTCCCTGAGCATGCCAACATTGGGCTGCAATGTGGCCCATCTTGCCACAGTGAAAGCATGAACTAGAATTTCTTCCACCAGCCCTCAGCCAGCATTCAATGGCCCTGTGGCCTGTCTTTCCACACTCAAAGCATGTAATGAGCTTATCTTTAAAACCAAATTTGTTCTTATTAGGACCATGTTGGCTTGCAAGAGATTTACCATGATATGAATGAGATGTTTTCTTATCATTTACAAACCAGCATTGTGTAATTGTGTGTCCTAATTTACCACAGTGAAAACATTCAATTTTCTTTTTCTGAAATGAAGGATTTCTATCATGAAGGTTCCTAGCAGTCATATCATCCTTCTCCATCAATTTACATTCATGCATCAGATGACCAAATTTATGACAATAATGGCATGACATTTTCTTTTTAGATGCATGTGAATGTGTGTGTGAACTTTGATCAACATGCCCTAATGAACCCTTTTTATTTATTTTCTGTTTTCCAATCTTTTTCTGATTTTTGTTCTGTTCTTCAGTTTTCTAAACAATGGGCTGTTTATCTTTTGAAGTGGTGGCTACATTTGAAGCCTTTACAAAAGATGTCATCAACTTGCTCTGAAATTCTTTCTTGTTACCATTATTGTAGCCCAGCCCTTCCTTCCTAGTGTTGATTTTTACACCTAGTAGCTTGTCTAGGTTTTTCTGCCCACTTACGAATTTTGACAAAGTATTGTTCAGATCATTTATTTCAGATTGAAGGGAAGAGACGTGATGTTCATAGTTGACTATATCTTCTTCACAGACCAGAATTTGTTGATGCATCACATCATTCAAAGTTTTAAGGGTATCAATTTCTGATTTCAGTTTGAGCTCATTTTGATTTTCATCAACATATTTTCCTTTTTCAAATGTCAGCAATCTCTCTGACATGGTGGATTTCAACTGTTTTAGTTTCTCAATTTCCTCCTTTAGACTAGTGTTCTCCTGCTCAAGTTTATCATCATCAAACAGAACATCAGTTAGGAAACTTGGATATTCTGATTTACAGTTTTCAAAGTTTTCCTAAAATTTTAAGTTCGCAACACTAACAGCCTTGAACTCTTCATTGATCAATTTGTTTTCATTCTCAAGACTGATTTGTTTTTGTTCAGATTCTTGACATTTGTTTCTGAGTTTAGTGTTTTCAGATTCAACATGATCAAGTTCTGATTGGATTCCATCTAGTTTCGACACTTGTCTTCTGAGTATCTCATTTTCAGTTTTCAGAATTTCAGGATTTTCAAGATTTTCAGTTCCAGAAATAGGATCCCCTAGACTTGTTAACTTCTTTATCAGACTTTTATTCTTCTTCCTCAAATTTTCATGGGAGTTTAACAAATTAGCATAGGCATCCTCCCAGTCATCTAAAGTGAAACTATCGAAAGGATTGATTACCTCTTCAGCATCTTCAAATTCATCTTGATCAGTGCTATGGTCGCTCTTATCAGCCATCAGGCAGCTGTCCTCATTCATCCTCTGAGCTAGCTTCAACTGATCCAGAATGTCCTTTGCGGACCTGCAGTCATAAAAACAAGAATGTAGAGCCTTGTCAGTAGCTTCTTTCATTAATCTCAAAACTTTCTGATTCTCTCCATTTCTTGATCTGTCACTTTTATTCCATTTGGACTCTTCCTGTGGCAGTCTATGAGGACCATGTGAAATTAACTTCCACAGATCCGGATCCATTAATTCCACATAATTGTGTAGACTGCTAACCCATGAATTAAAGTTAGAACCATTGTAAACCGGTGGAGAACCCATGGATTAAATCGGCAAGTAGATTTATGCAACAGAGAGTAAATTCAGAAATGCACCAAAGGCAACAAGATCCTCTGCAGATCGTTGGATCTGATCAGACAGAGAACCACTCTGATACCAATTGATAGGGTGCAAGCCCTGGATACAGAGGGGGGATGAATGTATCCTGCTAGAAATATCGCCCAATTAAAATTAAACTTAGAAGCTAAACACAAATCCAGAATAAAAACTAATTCAATTGAACATATGAAGAGACACTTGGAGCGCTCCTAATCAATCATCTAGCGGAAGCAAACACACAGACAAACCACTGCTCAAGAGATTTTTAGGTGGTTCGGTCCAAGGACCTACGTCCACCCCTCACTCCCAACCGGAGTGAGGCTTCCACTAGCACAGGCTAGAAAACTGCAGACTCAGTCTGCGAACAAGATGCTGCCACACAGCTTGACTAGGGGAACAACCTCCCCTCTTCCTCCCAACCGGAGGGACACCCCAAGTGAATCCCAGCCACTTGGAAACCAGAGACGCACAGTCTCTCTTCCTCCAAACCGGAGGGAACACCTAGTCTTGCAACCCACAAGACTAGAACTAGAGGACCAATCCTCCCTTCCTCCAAACCGGAGGGGAACCTAGAGACCCAAGTCTCTCTTCCTCTGAAACCCAGAGGGAAGCACAAGTGACACCAAGTCACCTGCAAACTAGAGGTCTCGGACTCCTCCCAACCGGAGGGACCCCTGGACTCGAAACCTACAAGCCCAGAACCGGAGGACCCATCCTCCCTTCCTCCAAATCGGAGGGAAACAACCGATGACTCCCAGTCAAAGGCAACCAGAGACGCAAGTCTCTCTTCCTCCACACCGGAGGGAACCCGACCTCACACAAGAGAATCGGAAGAACAACTAGTGAATAGTTGAAAAGAAAAACAAAAACGCAGCAACAGAAAGCTGGAACAAGTAAACTCAGACTGTGGCTCTCGCAGGAGCTAGCTGGCCTAGATTTGATCCACGGCCCAGCAGGAACAGATCTTCAGTTGAAGCTTCTATCACTCTAGCTCTCTCTTCTTTTCACTCTTCTTTTTCTTCTCTTTCACAGGCTCTCTCTAGCTTTTCTTTTCTCTTCTTCTTTCTTCTTCTTCTTCTTCTGCTTCTGCTCACTGCCTCTCTGCAACTCTCTTCTTCTATATCGATCACTCTCTTTCTTTCTGATCTCGATCACTTTTTCTCTTCACTGTTCTCGCTTTTTCTTCTTTTCTCAGATGGAGGCGGCTTGGTATTTATAGCTGCAGCATTTAGGGCGTTATCATCGGATCACGTGCCAGGTGGCAACCTCGGATCACGTGCACTTCATAGGCTTCACGAGCAGTACCTGTCACACAGTCATAAGAAGATATCAGATGATGTATAGACTTGGTTCAGGCTATTTAACAAAGTGTGTACAGCCATGATGCAGCTTGAGTGTATAGACTTGAAGGTTAACTGAGTGTACAGACTTCGTGTGAAGTATAGAGTGTATAGACTTGGAGCTCGATATCGAGTGTATAGAGTTGAAGCTTTGGAAACGAGTGAATAGACTTCGTTTTGAAGGGGATGAACATGTGCTGAAGTGTGTACAATCTACAAGGATGGATGTTCAGACTTAACATCTAAAGAGTATATATTCTGCTGAAGAACGTTCAGTCGATGTACAAGCCACATGCTGTATAGACTTCATATGCAATGCAACATTGTATAGACTTGAGAGAGACGCTGAATGAGACGCAGATGTTGTATAGTCTTTACATGTGAATGCATATGCCAATGTATATACTTGAAAGCATGAGACGCTGACTGAGACGATCGGATGTACAGACTTCGAATCAAGGCTTGAATAGTAAATCAATGTCTAGACTTGGATGCCCAATTGCCAATGTATAGACTTGCAGCTTGAACTAGTGTATAGACTCTGATGCAAATGAGAAGCCAATGTGCAGACTTCACAAAGTATAGACTTTCCAAATGACTGTATAGACTTTAGCCCAATCAGCGATGTACAGACTTTGATAACTAATGCATGAACAGTATGCCAATGTATAGACTTGGAACATCTGAGGACCAGTGTATAGACTTGCAGAGCCGAACCCAATGTATAGGCTTGGCGAAGCATAGTCCAATGTATAGACTTTGCGAAACAGAGTCCAATGTATAGACTTGGCAGGTTGACCCACTGTACAGACTTTGAAGCCTAAGACAATGTGTAGACTTGTGAAGCTTGAGGCCAATGTACAGACTTGGCGTTCCACTGTGGATGTATAGACTTGAGTGAAGTGAACGGATGTTCAGATTTTGAAGATCCACTGTGGATGTATAGACTTCGAAGGATGAATGAACAGTTAATGTATAGACTTCACTTGAGTGCATTGGCTATACATACTTTGAGCAATGCAAAGGCAATCGGATGTATAGACTTCACATGCCAGAACAACTGAACCGTGTACAGACTTGAACAGGCAAAGTCTGTACAGACTTGAAGATTCACGATGTATAGACTTTGGCAAGATATTGGCTGTACAGACTTCAACACGGCTGCGATGTACAGGCTTTGACAAAGTAGTGTTGTACAGACTTGATGAAGCTTCATATGAATGAATGTATAGACTTCCCAAACGAATGTACAGACTTCAGAAGATGAAGACTCTGTATAGACATGAAGAAGTTGAGTGAACAATGTATAGGCTTTGAACTCTGTACAGACTTGAAGACCCTGAGCCAATGTGTAGACTTTGCCTTAGAAACGAATGTATAGACTTGAAACAGAAGTCAGGCAAGCGTTGTGTAGACTTGGCCAGAACGTAGGAAAAGGTATGAATGTATAAACTTGGCCAGAACGTAGGGAAAGCCGCCAATGTTCAGACTTGATCATCCAGCAGTGTATAGACTTTGTTTCGAGCAACGTAGGTAAAAGATACAATGTATAGACTTTGCACAGGAGTGCCTGAAGCGATGTACAGACTTGGAGTGCCAAAGCCATTGTATAGACTTGGCGTGCCGAAGCCATTGTATAGACTTGGCGAATGACTTGAAACACAAGGACGCTGCTCGCTGTACAGACTTGAGGTTTCAACAGAATGATGTATAGACTTGGAGAATGGCTTGAGACACATAAACGCTGCTCGCTGTACAGACTTGATAAAGGCAGCTGAACAATGTACACACTTCCAATGTATAGACTTCTCATGAACAGACCGATGTGCATACTTCCCTTCGATGCATCTACAGTGCAATGTATTGACTTGACGAACATTATGCAATGTATGGACTTGATGAACAGTGCATTGTATGGACTTTGATTAAGGGCCCAATGTATGGACTTCGCCTGAAATGCAGGAATCTGGGCGCTGTACAGACTTGAGTTTTCAACAGACCGATGTACACACTTGGAAGGCTTTGAAGGCAATGTACAGACTCTACCAACATGCAGACTTTGCCTAAAATGCAGTGTGTAGACTTGAGATATGATGCATGAACAGATTTGCGTTGTATAGACTTGGGGGGTCGACCCATCTGGAAGGGGGGTCGACCCATTGAACAGACTGACATCAAGATATCCAGATAACAAGCAATCCAGATAACAATCAATTATGAAATGCATCAGCAATAATGAAATGCACCAAAGCACACACCACACAGCCATATTTAAATGCAGCAATAATTCAGATAAGATTTTCAATGAAACATTCATATGAACCACAAACAGAATTGTATGCATTCAAATGACTTATAGTGTTTGCTATCATCAAAATCATAGGGACACAATAATCTCCCCCTTTTTGATGATGGCAACACTATGAGTACTCTATGAGTCATACTGACTTGATCAAATATTTCTCCCCCTTTGACTTCAGCAAAAAGACATGAATTGAAGAGGAAAGAATAAGACTGCATAATATGAGTGAATTAAAAACTCCCCCTTTGACTAAGCTCCCTCTTATCAGAAAACATTTTGATGAATGAAACCCATTGAGATGAAGGGAGAATGTCAACAAAAGTACAGGGACACTCAAGAATGCTAACTAGATCTCCCCTTTAAGGAATCATGACATGGAAGCTCCCCCTGATTAGATGGAGTGAAGCCAATTGATATAGTGAAGTGATGAGCATCTATCAGCAAAACACAGACTGTAATCACAGTGAATAAGTGAGAAAGACAAGTTTTCATTAGCACACAGCAAGGATGAACTCTGGTTATCCAAAGACTACAACTCTCATATATGACAACCAGTCTGAATCAAAACATAGTGATAAAGAACAATAGGATGAGCATTTTCAACAATTAGTGAAAATTGAGATATTGAACTTTTCAGCAAGATACCAACTTCATAGAATCAGAATTTTAAGTTCTAGATTCCTCCATCATAAAAGCTTATGAAACCTTGATTGTCAGATGTGGTTTAAGAATGATGTAAACCTAAATTTTTCAAAGAGAAATTGTACTCATATCTGAACCAACTCTTAATAAAAAGGAACTACAAGCTCATATAAGATTCTAGTTCAACCAACTTCCATCTTACTTAGTTTACTTTCCATGACAGCTTTAACAGAAACATAAGTGAATGCACCTGAATTTTAATTGTTGTTTCAGAAATTGATTTACACTTGTTCATATCTTTCTTTAATGAACAATTTTGGTTTATCAGCACCTTTTGACGTGGAGAGACACCTTGATCAGAGGTCAGAATCCCCAGTTACTCAGTGTGACAACCATATTGCTTCTTCCTCCAGACCAGGAGGAACCCGACCTCAATCCAGAGAGTCGGAAGAACAATGATGAACAGATAATAAAAGAAAGGAAAAATAAGAAAGGAAAAATACACAGCGATCAGAAAGTTGTAAAGAAAGATAACATAGATATGGCTCCCATGGAGCTGACTGGCCTGGATTTGATCCACGGTCCAGTAGACAGATCTTCAGTCAAGACTTCTTTCTTCTTCTCCACGACCTCTCACTCTCTCTCTTCTCCTTCTCTTTTTCTCTTTTTTTTGATACTCGATCGTGCAGGCTCTCTCTATCTCTTCTTTTCTCTTCTTCTTCTTTTTCCTCTTCTGCTGCTCTCTGCCTCACTTCTTCTTCACTCACAGTCTCGATCAGCCCTCTGCTGTTCTTCTACTTTTTTTTTCTTCAGATGGAGGAAGGCTTCTATTTATGGCAGCAGCAACTAGGATGTGTGCTCTCCACATTTCCAGCCCTAAGAATTCAGACCACGTGGCAGCATCCAACAGGCTGTCAGTACACGTGTCATCATTTGGGCACTCCCCTTATCCTCGGATCACGTGCCTTCATTATGTTTCACGAAGGGTGCCTGTCATACAGAGAATCACATTATCAGTTTATATGCATTGTAGTGTATAGACTTCGCTGTATAGACTTGTGAAGACGAAGCAATGTATAGACTTCATGAAGTAGGACAATTGCATTGTACAGACTATGTGAAGACAAAGCTGTAGCGATGTATAGACTTCATGAATTAGAGCTGAAGCAGTGTATAGAGTTGCTGAAGTGTAATGCAATGTGCAGACATTGTTCAATGTATGGACTTTACAATGTAAACAGCAATGTATAGACATTTCAATCGACAGGCAGATAATGTACAGACTTGTACATGCTTCAGGTCAAAGTATGGACTTGAATGAACGAGCATGCAATGTATAGACTTGCTCAGCCTGAAGCAATGTATAGACTTCAGCTCAATGCCAATGTATAGACTTCAGAGTATGTAATGTACAGACTCTGAAGAACAGCAGCCAGTGTATGGACTTAGGCAGGCTTCAACTCAATGTATAGACTTCACGACTGATGAATGCAATGCACTGGACAAAGTGTAGACTTAACGATGTGCAGACTTGCCAAGACAAATGAGCGATGTACATACTTGCTCGTTGTTCAGACTTCATGGACGATGTACAGACATGCAAAGAGAAAGGCTGTACAGACTTGAACAAAGCAAGACATCGAATGTATAGACTTCCAAGGGAAATGACGGTAAAGCTATCAGTGTATAGACTTCAAGGGAAACGACGGTAAAACTACCGATGTATAGACTTGAAGGGAAACGTAGGTAAAACTTCCAATGTACAGACTTCGAAGTTGAACAGTTGGATGTACAGACTTGGAAGATCACTGATGGATGTACAGACTTCACCTCGATGTATAGACTTGGAAGAATGATGCACAGTGCAATCTACAGACTTCATGACTATGCTCATGCAATGTATAGACGCTGGAAAGCTAAGGCCAATGTATAGACTTCAACGATGCTTGCTACAGTCCAATGTATGGACTTAGCTTCGTGCATGCTATAGTCCAATGTATGGACTTATGAAGAGTGATGCATGACCAATCGGATGTACATACTTCACTTGAAATAGTCCGATGTTCAGACTTTGTCTGAAACAGTCGGATGTACAGACTTGAGTGAACGTTGCATGAACAAGCCTAACCAATGTATAGACTTTGATGCACAAACACACAATGCAATGTATAGACTTTAAAGTGAATGCATATGCCAATGTATATACTTGAAAGCGTGAAGTCCAATGTACAGACTTGGAAGATGTGAGCGAGACAATGTATGGACTTGGCCCTTGAAGGATGTACAGACATTGAAGACTCGAAGCCCCACGATGTATAGACTTTGAAGCATGTGAACATGGGGACAATGTACAGAGTTGGCTTCGCGCTTGGTACAGTACACTGTCTAGAATTGGACAGCTTCAAGGCACAATGTGCAGACTTGAATGTTCGACCAGTGTACAGACTTTGATGAACATGCAAGTGAATGTATAGACTTTACCTAATGCACATGTGACGATGAACAGACGATGTATAGACTTCAATGATCCATACACAAGATGCAGCAAGAGATGCTCAGAAAGACTGCCCACTGTATAGACATTGCCTTAGACATGCAGACACTGTGAATGTATAGACTTTGATCTTGTGCATGTAATGTATAAACTTGCTAAATGTATGGACTTAGCAGAACAAACGTTGCACAAACAATGTATGGACTTATGAGTGCAGCACAGACAGATGCAATGTACAGACATGTGAATCTGATAGAACACTCATGCACACACTCATGCACAGGGGAGCAATCGCTGCTCCAGGGGAGCATTCTCAGCGTCAGGGGAGCATGCATTACGGGCTCAAGGTATTTTTGATGTCACTTGGAGCAGGCTGACCTGCATGAAGAAGTGTCGACTCTTGTCTTGGCAATGCATGAAAAAGTGTCGACACTTGTCTTGGCAATGCATTAACCTGACTGATGGTGGGGGAGCATCTACAGCCGCTGGATAAACACTTAGATGGGTCGACCCACAGAGCTGACACACTCATGCATTCTTCCACAGAATAGATCAGATATATTCAAAACAATGTGGTGATGAAACATTGAAACATTCATATGCAACACATGTTCATTGAATATGCAACACAAATTTATATGCAACACAAATAGATTTATATGCAGATTCAGCAGATTCAAATAGATGATGACTTATAGTGTTTGCTATCATCAAAATCACAAGGACACAACAATCTCCCCCTTTTTGATGATGGCAACACTATGAGTCAGTATGACTTGATCAAATATTTCTCCTCCTTTGACTTCAGCAAAAAGACATTAATTGAAGAGGGAAGATAAGCAGATATGAAACAATTGAAAGAACATTTCTCCCTTTAACTACATGGAAGCACATTCTCCCTCAAAGAGCAATATGACTCAAATCAATTTCTCCCCCCCCCCTTTTTTTAAACAATCATGCAAAGCTATGAATGCAAAGATGCAGATGCAGCAAGAAATGTAATACCTCCCCCTAAGAATATGAATGCAGGGTCACAATTGATATGAGCATGATTCAATATGAGAAGGATGCTCCCCCTGAATAGATACCAATTGATATGCATCTGTTGCATTTCTCCCAATTGATGTGGTTGAGATGGAGACCATAGTGGCATTCAAGGGTAAGTTCAGGTCAATGAACCAAGGACAGTGAGGAGAAGAGTTTCAAACACAAGAAGTTCAAAACAAGATTTTCAAGGAGACATCAATCTCATAAATCTAAAACATAAGTTTTCAAAGCCTTCCATTATAAGGGCTTATGAATGAACTTTATTGTTCAGCATGGTTTAACCATAATGTATGCAGAGTTTATCAATAAAATTCTGTATTGATATCTAAAACCATGGTTTAATAAAAATGAACCAAGCCCTCATATTTATCTTGATTAATCTCCCTTTCTCTTACACAATCAAATCTATTGACTTCTTTCATAATTACATGCACTAGTATTGAAATCAAGCAATTATGAAGTCATATGATTTTGTCTAGGGTTGTAGCAATTTGATTTTAGCATCAATATTCAGATATTTCAATTTGTTCAACAATTTTCTTGCTACAAATTTTACGAGCACTCTAGTTCAGTGCACACATTGTAACTAGAGGATATACCTTGATTAAAGGCCAATATCCCTAAGCCCTTAGTGTGACTAACTGTCATGCTTTATGTGAACAGAGTTAGCATTTACACATCATGACACACTACAAATCATTTTTTAATGAGTGAGTTGTATTTCTCAGTATGCATGCCATTGCTCTGCCTGATTTTCAATGAATTTTATGCAGAGTTAACTAAGGCACCTCATGACACAGTCCTTTGGACATGTGTTTCTCAGTGACCAATGTCATTACTCTGACAGATATTACCCTTTAGATATTTCATAAAAATTCATTTACTTCAAATCAATAATAGTTTCATGTACTTAACCAATTAAAGTCATGTATTCAAAAGTGCAGATTTCAGAAATTTTCACAAGACACAGCATGAAACAGATGGTTAAGGTTTATTAAACATGCTTCAGATATTTTTAAGAGATTTTAAAGTCAAACTCCATGAACATTAAACTTAAACCACATGAGTTATTTCAGACATTCATAAAAATGTATAATAGAAGATTTCTAGTTCAAGAGTTTTCAGATTTATGATCGAGATAGCCCATTGAAATCTTCATGAAAGATTGATAAAATTCTGAAATCAAATGATACCAATTGATAAGAGAGATTTTGAAGCCCAGTTATTATTTTTCAGAGTATGATCGAGGTTTGTCAACCAAGTGAATAAGAAAGGATATGCAATGAATTTTGACAAATGTATGCATTTGACAACCTATATGTAATGCATTGACTCCCCCTGACAACATGTATTCAATCACTCTTTTTGGCATTTTTAATATCAGGAAATGCAATGCACTATATGTATGCAAGGATATGTAATTTACTCAATATTGATTGCTATGCAAAGTCATGCAATTAACTCCCCCTGAAAACATGCAATGTTTGCCATTAGAAACTGAACATATGATTTTGATTCATGCACATTCAGACTGCCCTATCAAGCAAAATGACCCATGGTACTAGGCGGAGGACTTGGCCTAAAAGACCAGCTCTCACATAGTAAGGACCTCCAAACATATTTCCCTGCCTTTTGGTAGCTTACCATTTGATATACAATAGAGGTCATGAATAACAAAGTAAAACCAACAGTCCTATATGCAATTCAGGTTTTTAATGAACTATGCAACAGAGAAATTTCAAACAACATTCATATGCAGTCCAGATCTTTCAGAATGTAATTTGTTTTCAGAGTTTATGCATTTCAACAATTATCAAACAACTACAAATGGCAGATATGCAAGATTACATCAAATCAGATATGCAATGAATTTCAAAATAGGAAATGCAGAGAATTTACCTGAAAAGTTCAGAAGGGGTTTTCATTCTTGAGTGCCTTGGATTAATACCCCTTTTTATTCCATTCCAAGGCACACCTGCAAGGTAAAGTTATTTTGCACAAACAGGTACCCAAGAAGTCTTGGGTCCTGACAAGACAGTATCACTTCTAGCAGGTTTTCTCAGCACATTTTTAACTTGATGGCAAGGAGCAGCAGTTTTCAGATCTGATTTATGCACATTCTTGTTAGAATGATATCCATGTGCATATGCATCAAACTTTTTGTTATTGACAGAATTAAAATTCTGTTTACTAAAACCGGCTAGCCAACATTCAGCAGCTCTATAGCCTGGCTTCCCACAGTTATAACATGAAAAGCTCACAGATTTTCTGGCAGAGAATTTGATAACATGAGGGTTAAAAAAATTCTTTTGAATGTGCCAACAGTCCTTGACTGTGTGGCCATACTTCCCACATTTGAAGCACTCATTGTGCTTGCCTCTAAAAATATTTCTTCCAAAAGTATTCCCATTTGCAGGGAGTTTAACAGTTTTAGAATTGAATTGTCTACCCTGAGCATGCCAGCATTCAATGGCCCTGTGGCCACTCTTTCCACATTCAAAGCATGAAATAGAGTTTCTCCTACCAGCATTCAGCCAGCATTCAATGGCCCTGTGGCCATGCTTTCCACAGTGAGAGCATTTGAAAGAATTTCTTTTAAAAGAACCTGACCAGTATTCAGAGGTCTTGTGACCAATCATGTTGCAGTTAAAACAGATGATGTGCTGGTTCATTGAAACAGATTTGTTTTTACTAAAAACACGTTGGTTTGCAGGGAATTTAGCATGATATGAATAAAAGGTTTTCTTCCCACTAGCAAACCAGCAATGAGCAATTGAGTGTCCTAATTTGTCACAATTAGAACATGTGACACTCCTTTTCTGAGGTGAAGGATTTTTATCATGAGATCTCCTAGCATTCTTATCATGCATCCTTCTCCATCAACTTACACTCATGCATCAGATGACCAAATTTATGACAGTAATGACAGATAATCTTCTTTTTAGATGCATGTGAGTGTGTGTGAGGACTGTGATCAATATGTACTGATGAACCCTTTTCATTTATTTTCTGATTTACAGTCCTTTTCTGATTTTTATCCTATTTTCCTATTTTCTTAGCCTTGTACTGAGTTGGAGATGAAGTAGAAGGCTTTTCCTGTTCAGAAGATTTAACAAAAACAGTTTTTAGGTTGGCTCCATTAACCTTCCTCATGACTGGACTGTAACCCAGTCCTTCTTTCTTAAAATTAATCTTTGTTCCCAGCTTTTTCTGAACAGTGGACTGTTTGTCTTTTGATGTTGTGGCTACATTTGAAGCATTTAAAAATGATGTCATTAGCTTGTTCTGAAAAGTATTTTTATTGACATTGTTGTAGCCCAACCCTTCCTTTTTGACATTGACTTTTGTTCCCAGCAATTTGTTCAGATTATCTTGCCCGCAAACAAATTTAGACAAAGAGTTTTTTAAGTCTTGAATTTCATTTTCTAAAGAGGAAATATGCAACTCGTAACTGGCAATCTCTTGCTCACTGCAATTCATAGCTTCACTCAAAACTTTGTTAGCAGTTTTATATTTCTCAATTTCCTATTCTAGATTGCTCAGTTTATCAGAATCTTCAATGCAAACAGTTTTTCCTCTTTCCAAAGCTAGAAGTCGCTCTGTCATAGTGGAGTTCAGCATTTTTAATTTCTCATTTTCTTCCTTAAGTTTATCATTCTGAACCAATTCATTTATTAGAGTCTGATCATCTGAGTTAACTCCAAGTTTTCTTTTAGCCTCAAATTCCTTTAATTCTTTTTGCTGTTTCTCCCGATCTTTCTGTAGTTCTATATTTACAGATTTTATGGCATTGAATTTTTCAGCAAACAAGTTCTTCTCCTGCTCAAGTTTCTCAAATTTTTCATCATTTTCATTAACAGATTTTCTCAGAGAATCATTTTCAGATTTTAGCTTGTTTAAATCTGAGTTCACACTTTCAAAGTTTTTCAGCAATTTTTTATACTGATCATGATAGTTAACAAGAGTCTGATTATCATTATCTGACTTGAATTTTTCTTTGAGTTCAGATATCACATTTATATGATCTTGATTCTCAGTTCTCAATAATGAGATTTGTTTCTTCAACATTTGAAAATCAGACATACAGACATCATGAACATTTTTCAATTCAACACAATTTCTACATGGAGAACTTGAACTAACTGACCCAGTACCCTTCTTCAATTTTTTATACTGTTTTCTTAACAGTTCATGAGATTCAAGTAGCTCAGAATATGCATTTTCCCAATCATCTAAAGTATAGTTTTCAAAGGGATTTACCTCATCATCATCATCATCTTCATCTTGACTACTGCCTTGATTATTTCTGTCGGCCATCATACAGCTGACCTCATTTCTTATCTGAGTTCGCTTCAGTATATCCAGAATGTCTTTAGCAGAACTGCAATCAAGGAAACATGAATGAAGGGCTCTATCAGTAGCTGCCTTTATTAGGTTTATAGCTATCTGGTTCTCTTCATGCATAGATTTGTGACTGTCAGTCCATTTGGACTTTTTCTTTGGTAGTTCTTGAGGACCGTGTGAAATTACTTTCCACAGGTCTGGATTAACAGAATTAGCATAATTCTTCAGACTAGCAAACCATACATTAAAATACGTACCACTGAAAATTGGTGGATGGGCCATGAGAACAAATAGCAAGAAAATTCAATGCAACAGGAATATTGATGCACTAAAAACAAATTAGCACCGAAGACTGCAAGATCAGATCTGCAGGTCGCTGGACCTTGTATGCAGACACCGCTCTGATACCAATTGTTAGGGTGCTAGGCCCGGATACAGAGGGGGGTGAATGTATCCCCTTCAGAAATTATGCCCAAATTAAATCTCTAGAGCTCAGATATGCGGAATAAAAACTAATGAGCTTTCCAAGATGAGATGATAAGACAACAATAGATCAAACAGTTGGACTACAACAATGCAGCCACCTGATCAAACCAGAAACGCAGACAGAACTAAGCAAACCAATCACACCTAGCAAAAATATAATGCTCAAGGTTAACTCCCTAGATAATACAACTAGCCAAGCATGCACAACCTGTGAATGGGAGGTAGAAGGCAAGGAACAAACGCACAAAGCAAAACCACTGCACAGTAGATTTTTAGGTGGTTCGGTCACCAAGACCTACATCCACCCCTCACTCCCAACCGGAGTGAGGCTTCACAAGCCAACGCTAGAAACAAGCAGACTCAGTCTGCGAACACTTGCTGCCACACAGCTTGACCAGGGGAACAGCCTCCCCTCTTCCTCCCAATCGGAGGGACACCCCAAGTGACTCCCAGCCACTTGGAAACCAGAGGTCGAAGACCACTCTTCCTTCAGACCAGGAGGGACCCCTGGACTTGCAACCACAAGCCCAGAACCGGAGGACGAGCCTCCCTTCCTCTAACCAGAGGGAACCCACAAGTGACAACCTGTCACTTGCAACCCGGAGATCAGATCTCCCTTCTACTGAACCAACAGGAGGAACTCGACCTCAGTCCAGAGGATCGGAAGAACAAAGGTAATCAGAAAAGCAAAAGGAAAATAAGAAACACAAAATGAAAATAACTTCAGCAACCAGAAAGCTGAAAAATGAAATATAAACTGTAGCTCTCGCAGGAGCAACTGGATTGGATTTGATCCAAAGTCCAGTGAAGATAACGAAGCTTCTCTCTGCTCTTCTTCTCGAGCTCTCTCTTTCTCTATCTCTCTTTCTTTCTCCTCTGCTCTCCTTTTCTCTCACGTTGTTCTCTCCTTCTTCTCTGCAACTCTTTTTCTT
Source organism: Amorphophallus konjac (assembly GCA_022559845.1). NCBI lineage: Eukaryota > Viridiplantae > Streptophyta > Magnoliopsida > Alismatales > Araceae > Amorphophallus > Amorphophallus konjac. The sequence goes on from CM040122.1 coordinate 364,985,280, forward strand.
CTGCCGGCTCACTCTTCTTCTATTTCTTCTTACTTCTGCTCAAGGCTTCAGTCCTTCTACTTCGATCTCTCTTCTTCTGTGGAAGAAGGCTCGTATATAGCAGCAGCAGCAGCAGCCAGGGCGCGTGTGGTTTCCACATTTCCCGCCCTAAGAATTCGGACCACGTGGCAGCATCCAGCAGGCTGTCAGTACACGTGTCCTCATCTGGGCATCTCGTCCTTACTTGGATCATGTGCCTTCATTAGGCTTCACAAAGATTCCCTGTTAGACAAAGAACAAATTATCAGTTAAGTCTAAACCCTGTACAGTCTCTGAAGAATACAACACATTGTATAGACTTCAGTTTAAAGCCAACGTACAGACATTACTGTATGGACTTTATAAGACAAACAACAATGTATAGACTCTTCAATCGACAGGCAGACAATGTATATACTTGCTCAGTGTATGGACTTGATTGAATGAACATGCAATGTATATACTTGCTCAGCCTGAGGCAATGTCTAGACTTGATGATGCAGCGAGCATGCAATGTACAGACTCTACATTGCAGGCAGACAGCAATGTATAGAGTTGCTACGTGCAGGCTGGCATCGCAATGTACGGACTCTGCGTGCAGGCATTGGGGTGATGTATAGACTTGCTAGGTACGTGCAAGCTAAAGGAGCAAACGGATGTATAGACTCAGCAGCAGGTGCACACAATGTATAGACTTGGTTCGGCACAAAGGCAACTCATTGATGTACAGACTTTGGCTTGAACAATGCACAATGTATGGACTTAGTGTTGTGCGAGCAAGACTGCAGGCAGTGTATAGACTTGATGATGTGCAGTGCATGAACAACCGATGTATAGACTTGGCTATGCGAGCAAGCTACACGATGTGTAGACTTAATGAGATGCAATGCCAACTCTGTACAGACTTGGTCGTGTAAGGCGACGCAAGTAATGGCTGTATAGACTTTGGACTTGAACGCCCAAGCAGGCTGTACAGACTTGAAAAGTAAGCCAGTGTATAGACTTGCTGAGGGAGAGACTGTATAGACTTGAAGCAAAGCAAGGCAATCGAGTGTGTAGACTTGACTGCTGCGAGCACAGGCTGTACATACTTGGTGTGAAGAACACAAGCCAAGTGCAGTGTATGGACTTTATGCAAGAAAGCAAGTGTGCATAGTATAGACTTGAGTGATGAGTGGACTTTCAATGAAGAGGCTGTACAGACATGATGAAATCACGATGTGTAGACTTGCCAATTATAGCTGGTCGATGTACAGACTAGAACAAGGCTAAGTCTATACAGACTTGAACAAACACAGTGTATAGACATTGGCAGGCAACGTTGGTAAAACTACCAATGTGCAGACTTTCAAAGCTGAACGTAGGTAAAGAACCCAATGTGCAGACTTGGAAGTGCAACGTAGGAACAGATGCCAATGTACAAACTTTGGCAAGCAACGATGTACAGACTTGCACAGTTCCAGCTGAAGAATGTATAGACTTTACCTAATAAATGTGGCTGTACAGACTTGGAGAGTTGAAGCCAATGTACAGACTTGTTGATATCAAACCGATGTACAGACTTGCAGATGCGAAGCCAATGTACAGACTTTATGATATGAAGCCAATGTATAGACTTGCAGATGCGAAGCCGATGTACAGACTTAAAAGGCTGTGAACAACAAGGCATGCTGTACAGACTTACTCAATCAAACTGATGTATAGACTTTGAAGGATTTGAACGGGAGAGTGTCTAGACTTTAAGAACCGAAACTCACGTTGTACAAACTTTATGAGCACAGTCTAGTGTATAGACTTGATGCCTTGAAGGCGATGTATATACTTGGATGCCCAACGCCAATGTACTGACTTTGAAGAGAAGACAAATGTATGGACTTGGCCCTTGAAGGATGTACAGACATTGAAGACTCGAAGCCCCACGATGTATAGACTTTGAAGCATGTGAACATGGGGACAATGTACAGAGTTGGCTTCGCGCTTGCTACAGTACACTGTTTAGACTTGGACAGCTTCAAGGCACAATGTGCAGACTTTAATGTTCGACCAGTGTACAGACTTTGATGAACATGCAAGTGAATGTATAGACTTTACCTTATGCACATGTGACGATGAACAGACGATGTATAGACTTCAATGATCCATACACAAGATGCAGCAAGAGTCGCTCAGAAAGACTGCCCACTGTATAGACATTGCCTTAGACATGTAGATACTGTGAATGTATAGACTTTGATCTTGTGCATGTAATGTATAAACTTGCTAAATGTATGGACTTAGCAGAATAAACGTTGCACAAACAATGCATGGACTTATGAGTGCAGCACAGATAGATGCAATGTACAGACATGCAAATCTGATAGAACACTCATGCACACACTCATGCACAGGGGAGCAATCGCTGCTCCAGGGGAGCATTCTCAGCGTCAGGGGAGCATGCATTACGGGCTCAAGGCATTTTTGATGTCACTTGGAGCAGGCTGACCTGCATGAAGAAGTGTCGACTCTTGTCTTGGCAATGCATGAAAAAGTGTCGACACTTGTCTTGGCAATGCATTAACCTGACTAATGGTGGGGGAGCATCTACAGCCGCTGGATAAACACTTAGATGGGTCGACCCACAGAGCTGGCACACTCATGCATTCTTCCACAGAATAGATCAGATATATTCAAAACAATGTGGTGATGAAACATTGAAACATTCATATGCAACACATGTTCATTGAAACATTTATATGCAACACAAATAGATTTATATGCAGATTCAGCAGATTCAAATAGATGATGACTTATAGTGTTTGCTATCATCAAAATCACAGGGACACAATACTTTCTGTAGAGATTCTTCCCTTCTCTTTTAAGAAATCTACTGAACCTTTTTGTGATCATAGCTATTTCATCCTTTTCAAGATCTGATCCAGATGAACTCCGATCACTGGATAATCCAATGCTGTTGGACTGTTTTGAGCAGCTATGCTTGGCCTTCAGAGCAATAGGCTTCCTGTATTCGTGCTCTTCAGTTTGAAGTAAATTCATCTCGTACGCCATCAAGGAGCCTATCAGCTCATTGGGTTTCATCCTTTGTAGATCTTTTGACTCTTCAACCACAGTTGCTTTGGTATGCCATATAGGAGTCAACGATCGAAGGATCTTCCTCACAACTTCATGATAAATATAACTCTTTCCCAGATTTCTTAGACCATTTGTTATGATGGTCAGACGAGCATACATTTCGGTCACTGTCTCACCAGGCTTCATCCGAAATGCTTCATACCTTGACACTAGCATGTTTGCCCTCGTCTCTCTCACTTCAGATGTTCCCTCATAAGTGACTTCGAGGGTATCCCACATCTCCTTTGCTGTCTTGCAGGATGACACTCTGTCAAATTCAGTGGGATGAAGTGCACACTGAATGGCGTTGATGGCGCTCCAATTCAGAGTAGATTTCCTGACTTCTTCTCTGGTCTACAATTCCTCATTCTCGTGTAGCTCATAGGGACCTTTGCTTATAATTTTCCAGATCTCTTAATCTTTGGCTCTGAGGAAGACCTGCATCCGGTTCTTCCAATATGGGTAGTTGGAACCATCGAAGAATGGTGGCTTCGTAGTGGACTGACCCTCTACTGTTAGCCCTCTAGCATCCATGGCCGATCCTCTTTAGGATGTTAGTCCCGCACAAAGAACCTGGGATAAAAGAAAACTCTTATAGCTCTTAATCTTTGTCTCATGGCTAAAATAGAAAAAGTTTCTTTTTATACCTGAATGTGTTAATCTGGAAATGTCTAGAACAGGTGAACAAGAGTGTGTACTATTTTTTTCAAACAATCACTCTAAAAGAAATAAGGGCAGCAGTAAATAAGATCTTCAAGTAAAGAACTGAACATTGTGACAGAGCAATGGCTGATTGCACTGAGAAACTATGAACTCCTCCAAAGAAGCAGGAGAATTCGTATGTTATGAGGTGCTTCAGAATACCTCTGTTCATAGGGGCAAATCTATAGGGGGAGTCCTCACCAAGTAACTGAGGGTACTGGCCTTTAATTAAGGTGTACCCTTAATGTCAAAAGTGAAGGCTATTCCTTGTAGGTCTTGATCTGAAATAGATCTAGTAGTTTATACCTAGTAACTGGGGGTACCTGCCTCTGATCAAGGTGTACACCTAATGTCAACAGTATAAATGCCACAGGTCTATTCACTTAGTTCAGTTTCTAAAAATTCAAAAGTGAAATACAAACTGCTGTAACCCTTTGAAAATCAAAAGTCAATGAGTGAAAATTATTTTTATTAATACATATTCAAGTTGCCTTTCTTGAATTTCCTTGTTTAATCACAAAAGGGTATTATTTTTGACTTATCTATTAATACCATGTGCCCTAGATTCATTGCTATAAATGGAGTCTATAAACTCTTTTTCAGGGGTCAGGTGTTTTACTCTAGATTTATCACTGTTAAACCTAAAGTTTTGTCAAAATTGTATGCTGCTGATTCTTATACTTTAACTACTATTTATCATCAGGCTTATTTTCTGAACAAATGATTCAGCTGTTGTCAAGTGACCCTCCTACCTTCTCTACCTTTGTATATCTGTCCATATTCCTTCTCAAAGGGGGAGCAATTATTTAGGGGGTGAAATAATTCAGGGGGAGTCATACCTTCAGGGGGAGTTTACTGCTCTAGAGGAATTTACATGCATAATGCACTTTGCACTCATGTTTTTACTATTTTTCTCTTTTTGATTATGTCAAAGGGGGAGAAAATTTTGTGTGTGACTCACTGTCACATTGTGTTGCCATCATCAAAAAGGGGGAGAATGTTGTGCCTCTTAGGCACAAGCATGTGCTATGTTGATTTGATGATAGCAATGCTGTTTTGTTTTGATGATAGCAACACAGTGAGTGCTTTATGAGATTGTGTTTTGATGATAGCAACATAAATTATTTTGTGGAGAATGCATGTGTATGACTGATATATTGGTTGTGCTTGATTTCTGCTCTGTGCGTTGCTTTTCTGTCTGCATGTAATTTGATGACTAGCAAGTCTATACACTGCAGGGTAAAGCATTTCAGAGTCTTTACATCGTTCATGCATGTGCACAGTTCGTGGACAAAGTCTGCACATCGCCCTAGATTGCCTTAGCAAGTCCATACATCGGACTGTTCATGCTTTCATCGTGAAGTCTGTACATTGCATGACTTCCACCAAGTCTATACATTAGTAGGTGGTAAGTCTGTACATTGGCTTCACATTTGCTTCAAAGTCTGTACATTTGCACTGTAGATGCATGAACTCAAAGTCCATAAGTCTATACACTGCACTATTCATGCACAGTGTCTGTGTCTCATGCATCGTCTATGCAATGTCCATACATTGCATTGGCTAAGTGTGTACATTGGTCCGTCTCATTTAGTGTCTCATATGTATAATTGAGTCAAAGTCTGTACACCACTGTTCAGTGCATCGTCTCATTCATCGTCTCACTTGACGTTCAAGTCTGTACAGCCGTTTGCATTAGATCTCAAGTCCATACATTGGTCGGTGGTAAGTCTGTACACTGGTCGAGCTTTGAAGTATAAACATTGGCATATGCATTTACTGTAAAGTCTAGACTGTGGACCATCTTTCTCAACGTCTCAATTGGACTAGGTCTGCAACGGCTAAGTCTATACACTAGACTCGTATTCACAACATTCATTCAGCAAAGTCTGTACAATGAAGTCACGCTTCACAAAGTCTGTACAGACTTTCTCATTTGCACAATGCATTTCATTCATAAAGTCTGTACACTGTCCATGTTTCATGTAGCGTCAACTCAGTGTGTCTTGTAGCGTCAACTCAGCAAGTGTGTACATTGCTTGGTTAAGTCTATACGCTGCTTCATATGCAGTGAAGTCTGCACATTGTTGAATGCTCTTCAAAGTCTGCACACTGGTAAAGTCTATACAGACTGTGTTTGCCCAAGTATGTACATCGTTCATTCGTCTTGGCAAGTCTGTACATCGTGAAGTCCATACATTGTCAGTTGTCTGTCCAAGTCTTCACATTGCCTAAGTCTGTACAGCGAGTGACTTCGTATATGAAGTCTGTACATCGCACAGCACTGCATATAGGAACTCTATACATTGGGCAGAGTCTATACAGCATGCATCGTCTCATGCAGCGTCTTATTTGAAGTCTATACATTGGGTTTTTACCTACGTTGCTTGAAACGAAGTCTATACACTGCTTGATGATCAGGTCTGCTCATTGGTGTTTTTCCCTACGTTCTGGCCAAGTCTATACAACCATATCTTTTACCTACGTTCTGGCCAAGTCTACACATCCGTTTGCCTGACTTCTATCTCAAGTCTATACAGCCTTTTGCTTCGACAAAGTCTGTACATTGGTCTGCATTGCCCTTGGACATCAAAGTCTGTACAGCCTTGTCTTTGGCAAGTTTGCATAGTGAAGTCCATACACTGCACTCGAGTTCACAGTGTCTTCATGAGGTCTATACAACGCACTTTACATTACAAGTCTATACATCATGATCGTCTTTACAAGTCTATACAGAGCTCTTCACTTAACCTGATATTCCGATACTCTGTCTGACAGGTGCTCTGCTCGTGGAGGCTAATGAAGGACACGTGATCTGAGGCTGGAAGGGCAGACAGGATCGTGACACGTGTGCTGAAGCTGGCTGAGAGACTGGCACGTGGTCCAAGGTTTTTGGGCGGGAGATGTGGAGAGCACACGCCCTAGCTGCTGCTGCTGCTATATATATGAGTCTTCATTTTCAGATGAAGGGTGATCGAAGTGGAGAAAGAAAAAAGCAGAAGTGCAGAGACTTCGATCCAGCAGAAGAGAAGAAGAAGAGTGAAGAGAGCAGAAGAAGAAAGAAGAGAGAAGAGAAGAGAAAGAGAAGAAGAGCAGAAGATAAAGAAGAGAAAGAGAGAGATAGAGAGCTCGAGTTGAGAAAGAGAGAGAGGTTGAGGTTGTCTGGCTTTTGGATCAAATCCAAGCCAGAACTGCTCCTTCGAGAGCTATATTTGTGCTTCATTTCTTTACAGCTTTCCGGTGCTGTAGTGTCTGTTTTCCGGTGCTGTTAGTTAGCGGGTTTTGCAGAGGTGCTGCCTCTAGAAGGCTAAGCTGTATTGCCCAGCGGTTTGCAGTGGAGGATTCCACTGGACAGTAAGCTGTGTTGCTCAGCAGGGCGAGGAGGATTCCTCGGACGGCAAGCTGTGTTGCCCAGCGGTTGTATGGCAAGCAGTGATGCCCAGCTGTTCAAGCTGTGAGTCAGCAGGAAGCCACACTCGGGTTGAGTGTGGGGTGGATGTAGGTCTGCTGGACCGAACCACCTAAAAACCCTCTTGCATTGTGGTTTGTTTTGTTCTATTTGTGCTTCCGCTAGATGAATGCATAGGGGTGCTCAACTCTCTGCTTATAGGTTCAGTAGATTAGTGTTCTATTTTGTCTTGTTAGCATTCCAATTTTTAAGTGAGCGAAATCTTATTTTGGGTGAAGGTTTTTAATTGGGCAAATTTTTAAAGGGCTATATTCATTCACCCCCCCCTCTGAATACTGCACCGAACCCAACATTATAAGTCATCATCTACTTAAAGCAGACAGAAATACATCGGACTGGTATGCATAGGCGAAGTCTTCACATTGAAGCATGCATTGTCTTCAAGTATGTATAGCGTCCAGTGTCTTACTGTTAAAGTCTGTACAGACTTCATCGTCTCATCTTCTGTCTCAGTTGAACATTGCAAAGTCTACACATCCGTTACATGCATCATTCTTCATGTCCATACACTGCACTGTAGCTGGAACTGTGCAAGTCTGTACATCATTGCATTGGCCAAGTATATACAATGCCTTTTGTTCATGCATGTTAGCAAGACTGTCTAAGTCTATACATTGGTTCATTTATCAAGTCTGCACATCCCTTACAGAAAGTATACACATTCGTTGTGCATAGTCTTGAGCATATAGAAAGTATGTACATCGAGTATGTCTGTACATCGTGCAACTTTTGATTCGAAGTCTGTACAGCATATGTTCTTCAAAGTCTTCACATTGCATCGTGTGCTTCATCATTCAAGTCTGTACATGGTTCGCCTAGAATGCATTGTTCATCAAGTCTACACACTCTGTGTGTCTGCATCGCATTCATCAAGTCTATACACTCTTGTGTTTGCATTGCATTCACGCTAAGTCCATACACTGCATTTGGGCATTGGTCTTCACAGCAAGTATGTACTTTGTTCAGAATGCCAAGTCCATACAGCCATTGTGCATACTTTATCTTGTGCATCACTGCACACACTGTAAAGTCTATACACTGTCTTCGCATTATCAAGTCTACACATTGCTTGATGCATCGAACGAAGTCTATACAATGTGTCGACATTAAACTAATAATTCTCTATCTGACAGGCTCTGTTCGTAAAGCTTAATGAAGGGGCATGTGATCCGAGGCTGGAAGGGCTGACAGGATGACACGTGGCCAAAACACTTGGGCGGGAAATGTGGAAGACACGCGCCCAGTGCTGCTCCTGTTGTGACTGCTTATAAAAGGAAACCTTCGTCCACAAATGAAGTTGAGATTGAATGCAGAAGCCTTGAAGAAAAAGTAGAGAGCAGAGAGCCCTTTCGATCCAGCAGAAGAGAGAAGAGAAAAGAGAGAAAAGGAAGAGAGTTGAGAGAGTGAAGAGTTGAGAGTTTTATTCCTCAGATCTCTAGTTCAAAACTAGATCTGAGGTTTGCTCACTTGTTTGAGCTATATTCCCTGTAGGGATTCCTTTTGTCTTTCGTTTGTCTTTTGTTTTATTTTTCGAAACTATTGTGTTCAAGCTGTGTGGCAGCACTTGCAGTGGTGGATTCCACTGGACGGCTAAGCTGTATTGCCCAGCGGGTTTTGCAGAGGAGAATTCCTCTGGACAGCAAGTTGTGAGGCTCAGCAGGCGAGGTGGATACCTCGGACAGCAAGCTATGAGGCTCAGCGGATTGTAGGCAAGCTGTGAGGCCCAACAATTCAAGCTGTGAGTCAGCAGTAAGCCACACTCGGGTTGAGTGTGGGGTGGATGTAGGTCTGGAGGACCGAACCACCTAAAAGCCTTTGTCTACTGTGTGATTGTTTTGTGGTTTGCCTAGCTTCCATATTTCTATCTTGGCGCAGTAGATGTATGCTTAGGACGGTTCTTCATCTCTCCTGGGTGGTATTCGCTTTGTGCCCACTATCTGTTCAGTAGAAGTTTTAATTCCGCATTTGATTCTACTGCAGTAATTTTTAACGGGTGTGTGATCTATTCACCCCCCCTCTAGATCACCCTTTAGCGTCCCAACACCTAGAGGTTCGAGGGCGCTGTGCGGAGGTTCTCAGTTGCTAGCTTGCCGGGCCGAGTGTTCACTTGGCACGTGGTACGTTTTTACTGCTTTAGACTGTACTTCCTGTTGGACTGGACTCTGTTGTAGCTGTAGTTGTTCTTTTATTTCAGCTCATTATTGTTGATTTGTCCTGCTTTATTTCCTATTTCTTTGTGCCTCCACACTCCTTTTAGCACTTCCGAGCCCTCCCGGCTCGTGGGCGGCGGTTCGAGTCTCGGGTTATCGGGCCTTCCCGGTAATCGGATTCTCGGGTCGTTACACATATTGACTTATGTGGACCAATGGGGAAGGACTGAGGGCCCCCTTGCTGGACCTACTGACATTTTACACAAAAACCCAAACAATCCAAGGGAATGACACATTGACTTATAAAGCCTTACAATTGCACATATACTTTCCCAAGGATATAAAAGCAAACTAAAAGGACACCAGTGCAAAAATAAAAGTCAGTGCTCGACGTCGATTCCCATCAACTCTTCCCAGGTGGGAAGAACTCGACCCCGTCGAGTAAGGGGTGCGGCTGCTCGTGACGTTGGCGCATCCGTCATCATACCTGGAAGCGCGGAGTACGCTCCACCCCAAGTAGTCGACACTTGCTCACCCTGTATAGATTCGATATGCACACGCTGCCATGGGAATGAGGCTAGAGGTGGACACTCCGGGGTGGGGTCACTCTCAAATGAGGGAAGGCGACTCGAAGACTCACTAGGAATCACCGCTTGTCCCTTATGTGACTAGATCCGATATGAGGTAGAACCGATCCCAATAGTCCGACAAGTCTCGAACTCGAAAGGGCTTAACAACGCGAGCATACAAACTGACTCGACTCGATGGATGCTCAGACACACAAGACCCTAGACACACCTAATGTTAGTCCGACCCGTACATGGGTGATGGCGGACCAGGACACCCGAATATGTGCCATGCATGCACTAGTGGCAACCGATGGTTGGCAGAGAGTGGGACTCCTAGACACCCTACTTTGTCCCTAATATGCGACTGCCTATTGGATTTGGGAGACTCGAGAGGGCTAGGTGAGCTGGATGTAGGTGTATCGTAGACGGGCTTGGTGGGTATGGAGGACCCGGCCCGTAGGAAAGGGGTATGAAAGTGGACTTCCCCGACAAGGTAGAATGGATGTGATGGATCACTAGGCCCACTAGAGAAGGGGTCGAATGGATCCAAGAATGTGTGACCCTTTGATGTTTCCATTACATAGTCCCATGGGTGAAAATCATGAAGGTGATGATCACCTCCATCCATCGTGGTAGATGGGACCGTGCATAGGAGATATGACTCCTCCCTCGGAAGAAAAGTAATGAAGTCGGGCTCGTCCGGTAGCGGGAGAAGTAGAAGAACCTCCGTGGTAACACAACCCACGGTGCATACGGAGGTAATGGACCCTATGGCCGGATGGGTGAAGCTACGACTAGTGGGTTGGTTGAAGCCTCGGGCCAATAAATGCGTCAACTTCCATTGCCAACCTAAACCAAGAATAAGGTCACCCAATGTGTCAACATGGTGACTAGATCGGAATGTAGTATGGTAGGAGTTGACGGACACTAGGGGTAAGGTGGGGTCCATGAATGGGTAAGGCGGTGGGACCAAGCCATCATTGAGCCAACTAAGAAGTGGCTCGGCTATGTATAGCGTACCCGTAAGAAACACGGGCGGCTCGGGATGAGGTGGCTCCAAGCGTGAATCCGAAGGTGGAGTGGACCACTGGGGTTGGGTGGCTGGAAATACGGGGGTGCTCGACTGAGCCTTGTCCTTAAGGATGATCTTGCCGGGTAGGTAAGGTGGGCATAAGGTGCAAGTCCTCTTGTCCCAGTCAAGAGTGGCTTTTCTCTCTCCTAACCACGTTTGCCCTAAAATGATGCATGGACCAGCAAGTGTGTCGATCCGGCACCATGCGCCATCGGAGTAAAAAACGGAGCCGATCTTCCTTTGGAACTCGACACAAGCAAAATCACCATCGCGGACAATCTCGCCGGTCTTAGAGAGGGATTCCACGATATCAAGATAAACCCAATTATCCGACTCCCTATTGGTGAAATGGAGTTCCGTTGTGGACCCATTGGGTAGAGTGGCTTTAGTAATGAGAGGGGTAAAATCCAAGGGTCGAGCCATGAAGGCCTTCGCTTGGGCCACCAGGGATGACCACTTGGACGCATGGTCTTGGGGAACGGCCATGGGGGTGGCGGATAGTGGACATGCAGGCACACGGTGACAAGATTGGACCCGTGGACTAGACACGACCCTACTATGCGATGCAAAGTTGGAATGCATACTCGACTAGCAACCTAGACACAACCAAGACTCGGTACGTGGCGGAGATAATTGATCCGAAGATCACTCGCGCAAGTGTGCGGCCTTCCCGATAGGCGTAGCCTAACGTTCGGACAACACCTTTTTATATACCGAATAATGGTATACAAATGCAACACCTAGGATCGACTTAGACTTGAGACACCTAGACCGACTTAGACCTAAATGACACCCTTTTTTTTGTTGTTGCTTTTACTACCCTTGACTCAAACCGGACGCTCTGATACCAAGTTGATGCGGGATGGACCACGGACTCGACTTGAATTTGGAATGCGATCCTCGGACTCTAGATGAGCTCGCGATTGTCCCTTGGCGAGGGAAACGTGGGACCGGGCACGGTTAAGAAACCGACCGTGAGTCACGGGTATCGGCTTTCCGTGTAGACTTGGATCGAGTCACGGGACGGTACACTCAATCTCGCTCTCTCGCAGCGGTGATAATAGAATATCAAGCTAGAAACCTACTCTCGCAGCGGCATTCAAAGCTATACAAGATAAGCAAATGCGATAAAGAGTGGGGAGCGAGTGTACCTCCACGCTCCGGGCGTGGGGAAGACGTTCCCGGCCAGTTACGGTAACTCCCGGTTAACAACAGTAAAAACTTTAATTACAGCAGTAATTATATTGCCCACTCCACGCAGGGAGGTAAAGGACTACAGTGGGGCCCGGGAGGACCGACCCTGGGTTGACGGGCAGCAATCTGGAGGCAAACTCAGCACGAACTCGGCCGGCTGGTCCGACTCGACACTATTCCAACTCGATGCTACGCCAACTCGGTAGCTGACTCGGTGGACGGCACGTAATCCGTTCCAAAGGAACGCTGTCTTCCTGACGTCTTCTAGAGACGCCGCTTGGCTGGGACGTTGGCGGGATGTCTCTGATCGACTCCCTGAAGGGGCGGCTCCTGAAGTTTACTTTTGACACTTGTTCTTGAATTTTTTTTCAGACTGTAATTTCAGACCTGCACACAGGACAGATCTGTAGGCCTTGACGGTAAAAATGCGTGCGCCTAGATCCGGAGGCCGATCGAGGCGTGGCTTGTACCGTTGGAAAGAAGACTCAGAGATTTACAGCATACATTTTTTACAGCATCATCCACCACACGGATTGAAAATGAAAACTTCTGCAAACTGACTTTTTTTCCTGACCCGGACTGATAGACACACAGGGCAGCAAGCAATCTGCCTGAAACACACCTTTGACTGAAGGGTAAATGATTTTTGTAGACTCAAAGAAAATTATGGTGGAAGGGAACATACGTGGGGAACACTCAGTAATTTGTTGGGATTTTATAAAAATAGATAAGGGGGTGACAAAAATAAAACAAGACGACTCTGTACTGTAGATCTGCAGAATGACAGATTGACAGGGGTGGTATAGAAATTGCGGGAAAAATATCAAACGAGATCAGAATGGGGCATAAGATATATAGATGGAAAGCTAACAAAGAGAGGAAGACGAGCTCGAAATTTCAGCTTGATCAAATAACATTATAAAATGATAGATCCACGGAGGTGGGGTTCTTTCCTGATGGAGATAGAACTCCGGTGGCGGTGGTGGCGGCGCGACGGCGGTGCGACGGTGGCGACGGCAGCTTCAGAAAGGGAACTCAGAGGATGAGAGGGGGAGGTAGAAAGGGTCTCCTACCCAAGATTTCTAGAGGAAGGGGAAGAACAGCAAGGAGATAGGGGGAGAGGGGCACACCCTCCAAGGAGCCTTCTTGGTAATTTTCACAAATTCTTCTTCAATAATCTCTAATGACACTATACATAGGCTTATATAGAGAATGAGAAGGGGTGGGGGGCTGGGAATTTCATGGGAAATAGGCCATTTTCTTCCCCCATTTGGTCAAAAACTTAAAATAAATAAATTACATATGGAGGGGACACTCCTTTGACTAGGTAGGTAAGGTAGGTGGCCTCCCTTTGACATTTTCAACCACTTGTCTCCCATGTGTCCAATTGACCTTCTAGATGCCACCTAGGACTTTGACCAACCCCACATGGACCCATATGACTTATGTTGACCAATGGGGAAGGAGTGAGGGCCCCCTTGCTCCCTTGCTGGACCTACTGACATTTTGCACAAAAACCCAAACAATCCAAGGGAATGACATATTGACTTATAAAGCCTTACAATTGCACATATACTTTCCCAAGGATATAAAAGCAAACTAAAAGGACACAAGTGTAAAAATAAAACTCAGTGCTCGATGTCGATTCCCATCAACTCTCCCCAGGTGGGAAGAACTCGACCCCGTTGAGTAAGGGGTGCGGCTGCTCGTGACGTCGGCGGATCCGTCATCGTACCTGGAAGCGCGGAGTACGCTCCACTCCAAGTAATCGACACCTGCTCACCCTGTATAGATTCGATATGCACACGCTGCCATGGGAATGAGGCTAGAGGTGGACACTCCGGGGTGGGGTCACTCTCAAATGAGGGAAGGCGACTCGAAGACTCACTAGGAATCACGTCTTGTCCCTTATGTGACTAGATCCGATATGAGGTAGAACCGATCCCAATAGTCCGACAAGTCTCGAACTTGAAAGGGCTTAACAACGCGAGCATACAAACCGACTCGACTCGATGAATGCTCAGACACACAAGACCCTAGACACACCTAATGTTAGTCCGACCCGTACATGGGTGATGGCGGACCAGGACACCCGAATATGTGCCATGCATGCACTAGTGGCAACCGATGGTTGGCAGAGAGTGGGACTCCTAGACACCCTACTTTGTCCCTAATATGCGACTGCCTATTGGATTTGGGAGACTCGAGAGGGCTAGGTGAGCTGGATGTAGGTGTATCGTAGACGGGCTTGGTAGGTATGGAGGACCCGGCCCGTAGGAAAGGGGTATGAAAGTGGACTTCCCCGACAAGATAGAATGGAAGTGATGGATCACTAGGCCCACTAGAGAAGGGGTCGAATGGATCCAAGAATGTGTGACCCTTTGATGTCTCCATTACATAGTCCCATGGGTGAAATTCATGAAGGTGATGATCACCTCCATCCATCGTGGTAGATGGGACCGTGCATAGGAGATATGACTCCTCCCTCAGAAGAAAAGTAATGAAGTCGGGCTCGTCCGGTAGCGGGAGAAGTAGAAGAACCTCCGTGGTAACACAACCCACGGTGCATACGGAGGTAATGGACCCTATGGCCAGATGGGTGAAGCTACGACTAGTGGGTTGGTCGAAGCCTCGGGCCAATAAATGCGTCAACTTCCATTGCCAACCTAAACCAAGAATAAGGTCACCCAATGTGTCAACATGGTGACTAGATCGGAATGTAGTATGGTAGGAGTTGACGGACACTAGGGGTAAGGTGGGGTCCATGAATGGGTAAGGCGGTGGGACCAAGCCATCCTTGAGCCAACTAAGAAGTAGCTCGGCTATGTATAGCGTACCCGTAAGAAACACGGGCGTCTCGGGATGAGGTGGCTCCAAGCGTGAATCTGAAGGTGGAGTGGACCACTGGGGTTGGGTGGCTGGAAATACGGGGGTGCTCGACTGAGCCCTATCCTTAAGGATGATCTTGCCGGGTAGGTAAGGTGGGCATAAGGTGCAAGTCCTCTTGTCCCAGTCAAGAGTGGCTTTTCTCTCTCCTAACCACGTTTGCCCTAAAATGATGCATGGGCCAGCAAGTGTGCCGATCCGGCACCATGCGCCATCGGAGTAAAGAACGGAGCCGATCTTCCTTTGGAACTCGACACAAGCAAAATCACCATCGCGGACAATCTCGCCTATCTTGGAGAGGGATTCCACGATATCAAGAGAAACCCAATTATCTGACTCCCTATTGGTGAAATGGAGTTCCGTTGTGGACCCATTGGGTAGAGTGGCTTTAGTAATGAGAGGGGTAAAATCCAAGGGTCGGGCCATGAAGGCCTTCGCTTGGGCCACCAGGGATGACCACTTGGACGCATGGTCTTGGGGAACAGCCATGGGGGTGGCAGATAATGGACATGTAGGCACACGGTGACAAGATTGGACCCGTGGACTAGACACGACCCTACTATGCGATGCAAAGTTGGAATGCAGACTCGACTAGCAACCTAGACACAACCAAGACGAGGTACGTGGCGGAGATAATTGATCCGAAGATCACTCGCGCAAGTGTGCGGCCTTCCCGATAGGCGTAGCCTAACATTCGGACAACACCTTTTTATATACCGAATAATGGTATGCAAATGCAACACCTAGGACCGACTTAGACTTAAATGACACCCTTTGTTTTGTTGTTGCTTTTACTACCCTTGACTCAAACCGGACGTTCTGATACCAAGTTGATGCGGGATGGATCACGGACTCGACTTGTATTAGGAATGCGATCCTCGGACTCTAGACGAGCTCGTGATTGTCCCTTAGCAAGGGAAACGTGGGACTGGGCACGGTTAAGAAACCGACCGTGAGTCACGGGTATCGGCTTTCCGTGTAGACTCGGATCGAGTCACGGACGGTACACTCAATCTCGCTCTCTCGCAACGGTGATAATAGAATATCAAGCTAGAAACCTACTCTCGCAGCGGCATTCAAAGCTATACAAGATAAGCAAATGCGATAAAGAGTGGGGAGCGAGTGTACCTCCACGCTCCGGGCGTGGGGAAGACGTTCCCGGCCAGTTACGGTAACTCCCGGTTAACAACAGTAAAAACTTTAATTACAGCAGTAATTATATTGCCCACTCCACGCAGGGAGGTAAAGGGCTATAGTGGGGCCCGGGAGGACCGACCCTGGGTTGACGGGCAGCAATCTGGAGGTGAACTCAGCACGAACTCGACCGGCTGGTCCGACTCGGCACTATTCCAACTCGGTGCTACGCCAACTCGGTAGCTGACTCGGTGGACAGCAAGCAATCCGTTCCAAAGGAACGCTGTCTTCCTGACGTCTTCTGGAGACGCCGCTTGGCTGGGACGTTGGCGGGATGTCTCTGATCGACTCCCTGAAGTTTACTTTTGACACTTGTTCTTGAATTTTTTTTCAGACTGTAATTTCGGACCTGCACACAGGACAGATCTGCAGGCTTTGACGGTAAAAATGCTTGCGCCCAGATCCGGAGGCCGATCGAGGCATGGCTGATACCGTTGGAAAGAAGACTCAGAGATCTACAACATACTTTTTTTACTGCTTCATCCACCATACGGATTGAAAATGAAAACTTCTGCAAACTGACTTTGTTTCCTGACCTAGATTGACAGACACACAGGGCAGCAAGCAATCTGCCTGAAACACACCTTTGACTGAAGGGTAAACGATTTTTGTAGACTCAAAGAAAATTATGGTGGAAGGGGATATACGTGGGGAACACTCAGTAATGTTTTGGGATTTTTTAAAAATAGATAATGGGGTGACAAAAATAGAACAAGACGACTCTGTACTGTAGATATGCAGAATGACAGATTGACATGGATGGTATAGAAATTGCGGGAAAAATATCAAACGAGATCAGAATGGGGCATAAAATATATGTATGGAAAGCTAACAAAGAGAGGAACAAGCTTTCAAAGTTTCAACGTGATCAGACAATAGCATAAAAAGATAGATCCACGGAGGTGGGGTTCTGTCCTGATGGAGACAGAACTCCGGTGGCGGTGGCGGCGGCACGACGGCGGCGGCGGCAACTTCAGAAAGGGAACTCATAGGATGAAAGGGGGAGGTAGAAAGGGTCTCCTACCCTAGATTTCTGGAGGAAGGGGAAGAACAGGAAGGAGATAGGGGGAGAGGGGCGCACCCTCCAAGGAGCCTTCTTGGTAATTTTCACAAATTCTTCTTCAATAATCTCTAATGACACTATACATAGGCTTATATAGAGAATGGCAAGGGGTGGGGGCTGGGAATTTCATGGGAAATAGGCCATTTTCTTCCCCCATGTGGTTAAAAACCCAAAATAAATAAATTACATAGGGAGGGGACACTCCTTTGACTAGGTAGGTAAGGTAGGTGGCCTCCCTTTGACATTTTCAACCACTTGTCTCCCATGTGTCCAATTGACCTTCTAGATGCCACCTTGTACTTTGACCAGCCCCACATGGACCCATATGACTTATGTGGACCAATGGGGAAGGAGTGAGGGCCCCCTTGCTGGACCTACTGACATTTTGCACAAAAACTCAAACAATCCAAGCGAATGACACATTGACTTATAAAGCCTTATAATTGCACATATACTTTCCCAAGGATATAAAAGTAAACTAAAAGGACACAAGTGCAAAAATAAAAGTCAGTGCTCGACGTCGATTCCCATCAAAAAAAGAGAGAAGATATAAAAAGCTAGAGTAGCCACTAAAAGGAGGAGAGCCTGAGCGCCTGCTAAAATATTTGAAGGGAAAAAGAGTTGCAGAAGCCCGGGGAAGAAGATTCAAGGTGGGGTAGTCTGTCAAAGGCCCTAAGGGGCTATATTATCCCCTTCCCCATCTTTTATTTGAATCTGTTTCCTTTCTTTTGGTCTACTTCCGAACGCTGTTCCTCTGATGATATCAAATGCCAGTGTAGCCCGGTTGTCAAGGGGCATCATCTGTATTTAGATTCTCGCAGTCGGATTTTTCCCTTCTGTGCTAAATGTATGCGTCCTCTGCAATGAAATGAAGCATGAGGTTCTGGATTTATCTCTCTCTCTCTCTCTCTCTCTCTCTCTCTCTCTCTCGGCCTCTATGAAATCTACTGTATTCAATACCCGTTGTGAATAGATTTTGTTTCACTGTATGCACATCCCTCAGGTCATATGAGTGATTTCTATTGCATTGTCTCTGTATTTTCAACCTCACAATCACGAAGAGAGCCTGAGACAGTCCATCTCATGGCTTCTCATTCGTGAGATGATGAGGGATATGTTCGAATCGAAGCTCATAGAATTCGATCAGTAACTTGGCTCCCAGTGAGGCTCCAGAGTGAAAGCCCTCTTCTCATCGCCATTATTATCTCTTCCAGAACTGTTCTCTCTGGCCATCTCAAACCCCTTTGGATAAAGCCTCCCAAAACCTTGAATAAAGCCTATAAAACCTTTGAATAAAACCTCCTAAAACCCTCAGATAAAAACCCGAAAACCCTCAACCTCATAAAACCTTCAAAAACCCTCCTATCGGCGCCCTAATTGCCTCCCGGCGCGGCTCTCTCTCGGCGTGGGTTCCGCGCCGAGTGATGAGCGCGCCGATCGGCCACCCTTCCTCTAGCGTGCCGAGACCCTCACAAATCCGCATTCTCGTGCCGGTTTACCTTCATGCCGACCTCCCTCCAGGCCGAGGCCTTCCAGTTTTCTCTATCGCGCCGAGGCCAATAGCGCCGACACCCTCATGAGCCCCCAGCCTGATCATCTCCAGTATAGAACCATCACCACCCCGAGGAGGAGTAATATCCCTTCACTCAAGCCCACGGGAGCTAAATTAACAGGGTTAACCCCCCTACATTTTGTAACCCCATTGGCCTATGGAGTTCTGCTACTGCATGCTCTCCTATGGCCTCTTCAAGGGGATATTAATGATTGCCCCGATGAGTGTACATTGTCCCGTCGGATTACGATCCTCTCGGATCTCGGGCTACGCCCGTATTTCTTTTGGCTTCCGTCTCGGCACTCCGTGGATGGATGTCCTATACTCCCCTTTTGGCACAGTCCAAAATAAGGGGAGATGTTACCGAAATTCATTTGTGATCCTTGCTTTATCGTATCGTGTGATGTTTTCATTAAATTGATGATTTAACCCCACTTGGTGCGGCAAAATCCTGAGAAGGACTATCTCATGGCCCTTTACTCACTGTAAAAGAGGAATACAATCATTATGAGATTTTCCGTTGATTGTCACATGGTCTCCCTAGACCTTCTGTGGATGAATTTATCCTCCCCTTTCAGCTTACCTAAACATCATCACCAGAGCCCATGAAGCCCTGATTAAACACAAGTGATCCCCCCAATAGAGCCTCAAAGCCCCAAATCCTCAAATCTTCCCTATCGGCACCCCAGTTGGTCTCCCGGCGCTGGTTCCGCGCCGAGTGGTAGGCGCGATGGTGAGCGCCCGCTCCGGTTTGCCTCCGCGCCGACCACCTCTCCCCCAGGCTGATGCCCCTATACTAAGGCCTCCGCGCCGAGTCCCCATCGCGCCGGTCCGCCTTCGCGTCGGTTCCCATCCATGCCGGTTCATCTCAACGCCGACTATTATTCAAACACTCAACTTCCCAGCAACCTTAATGAGCCCTAAACTCAGTCTAAAACCAATGTCCCAACCTCATTAGCCTTCATTCCAACCTTCATCATATCATGGGGAATCATGGCTCTTCATTCAAGTCTAAGGGAGCTAAATTAATGGGGTTTTACCCCCACATTATACCGTTTGACTGCGATGATTTCTTCTAACCCTGCTGACTCTTGGAGTTATGCCATTGCATGTCCTCCAATGGTTTCTTAGGGGGATATCAATAGATACCTTGATAATGGACATTGTCCCGTCGCATCTAGATCCTCTTAGATCTCGAGCTACGCCCATCTTTCTTCTGGCGTCCATCTCGGCACTCCGTGGATGATGTCCTATACTCTCCTTTTGGCATAGTCCAAAATAAGGGAATATGCTGCCAAATTTATCCCATACATTAATGTCATATTTCATCTCATATCCTGCAAATAAATCAGTGTAGCAGTCTTATCTCGTTTTGCCCCCGGGGGCCCTCTTACTTTGGCATTTAATCAAGGGTTGTCCTTCTTTGGAAGGGCGTAATTAACGTCATAGCCTTTATGGTATGGCAGACTTCCGATCCCGACTCGGACTTCACAATCGACTGACCAAGTCAGATCGAGCGCATAATAAACTATCACCCCGGTGACTGGCACACCCAATAAACTAACCAACCAATAAGCTAATAAAAAAATAACTCCATAATAATAAATAATAAAATAGATAAATAAATCCACTCCCACAAGCTGGCATGCCCAGTTGGGCCAACTCTCCCTTCATCTTTTTGCCAAAGTAAGAGGCCTGGCGGCCTCTCCAAAAGTTCTGAATGTGTGCTAATCTTACTTGCAGGAATTCAAATGAAGACCGGACTAATTTCTGTCGAGTTCGGCCAGCATGTCGTCGACAACCTTGTTCGCTATGGGTACCTGGCGGTGCCGATGATGTTCGGATCCATGCCCCCGGCAGTAGGATTCTCGAACTGCTTAGGACTCGCATTCGTCGACTTGCTCCAAGTCGATGGTGAAGTCTAGAAGACTGCTGCTGTAGAACCCGCGAAGATGCCAGAAGAGAAGAAAGCCCAAGAGACGGTTGTCTCCTATACCATCCTTCCATGCTATGTCCACCAAGTGGATAGAAGGACCACTGCCCCTACTTCTGCTGGCAGGAAGAAGAAGAACTACCGGAGGAATCAGACTGCTGCACCCCAGGGACGTCTGTCGGTCTCTGGGAAATCCATGCTGATAGGAGGGATGCGGGTCTACCTCAACGGTCGCTCAGCTGAGGTGCTACTCGACCGCATCATTCTGGCGGTCCCTACCAACAACAAGTTCCAAGTGCTAGCCACCAGAAGGGCCAACGTGGAAAGAGAAGGAAAGAAGCCATTGGCACCCAAGCCGGTAAAATTCAAGCAAGTCTGGGTGCCCAAGAGAACACGGGACCCAGCACCAGCCCCTGCAAAGACAGAAGCTGCTGCTATGCACCCCAGGAGAGGGGGCAGGAAAGTTCTGATAAGGGAAGAAGAAGAAGAAGAAGAAGAGGTTATTCCAATGGCTGTTTCCCACATGCCAAGGGCATGCGCCCAACAGGCAGATGTATTCTGGTATCCCCGGAAGATGTATCAAGCTGCACAGATGAAAAGGCTGGCTTATCAGCCGAAAACACAAGAGCGACTGATGCCTCGAGCTGATCCCCAGAGGCGTAGTTGAGAAGAAATGGGTAGAGTAGTCCAAGATTATTTCCACTGTCTAGGGAATTCATCCCTGGGGTAGCAAAGATTACTTTGTGCCATGTGCGCCGAAGAAGAAGAGGAAGATAACAAAGAAGAAATGATGCCAGGAGTCTCATGTTCAGACTCCAATGAACTTGAAGATGGCTAAAGGGCCGAATGTTTGAAGGATGCCCCGCAGCGGGGAGAAGAGAAAGAAAGAATATCTGTGTTTGATCGGTTGACCTTCCCTGGTCATGTCCAAAGAAGAGTGTGCTGGCAAAGAGGAAAGTTGCAAATCTTTGCTTGTAACATGGCAGGATTTGCTGGAAGGTATGGTGCTCTACCTGACCAGCCTAAAGAGCTCACCAGATTAGCTCAAAGACCTGGCCTCATAACAAGGCGGAGTCAAGCAGCAAAGGAAAAACTCATGACCGTCGATGATACACTAAGGGTCACCACGTTAACTGTAAATGTGGTGACTTCAGAAGAAGAAGATGTGTCACTCATGAACCCGGGTGAGGGGACATCTGGTCGGGTGATAGAAGATATGCCTATGGCCGCATCTCTGGACCCAACCATCCTTATGATGTTTGAGAGATATCAACAGAAGATTGAGTCTCTTCAGAGGCAATTAAATGAGAAGAATGAACAGACTCCTGTCTCCAAGCATGCGGAGCCAGCAAGGGAAGTCTCTAGTTCTACGGAGGTGGTAATACCCGCCGTCTCCTACCAAGCAAGTCACGGGAAGACTCCATGCCAGCCTTTCCCGCCACAGCCAACAGTGCAACCCTCTCCTTCAGGAGTGTAGCCGGGTTTACATGCCACTGTCATGACAACCCCCTTTACACAACAACAGGCCCACTTCTACCCAGAGCATGTTGATCCTACCATGGTAAACAAGCTGATGGTTGAGAGGATGATAGAAATGAAGCTGTTCGAGAGGGCTGATGGTGATTATGGGACCTTTGATGTCTACCGAGTACCTTATCCTTCGCAATATGGTGCAAAGAGACTACCCCCAAGCATTAACAAGCCACCAAAGTTCGATAAATTCAATTGGCAAGGATCCCCAAGGAAACATATTGCTTATTACACAACAGTCATGGGACATTTGGCTGCTGATGAAGCTTATCTACTGAAGTTCTTCAGTTCGTCCCTCACGGGCTTGGCCTTCGAGTGATACTCCAGCTTACCTGCCGGGTCTGTGGCTGATTGGCCCGATATGCAGCGAAAATTCTGAGAAAGGTTCGATGTCACAGAAAGGGAGATTACAGTGGCAGAATTATACTCTACCAGGCAGAGGCAGGATGAAACGGCCGTGGATTATATTAAAAGATGGAGAAACCTGGCCATGAGATGCAAGCGGCCTCCATACCAAGAAGATACTGTTCAAATATGCAAGCAAAACCTCAGGAGGGAAGTGTTTGAAAAGATGATTGGGACAGATATTAGAACATTTGATCGTCTGAATAGTGTGGTGGCCGAGGTCGAGACCTTCCTGTCCAGACGTCCTGCAAACAACATTCCTGCTACCCAGAAAGGGAAGGCTGTTGAGCGGCGACCGGCGCCGACTGAAGCAAATACTGTTGATTTCAATACCTTTGACCAGCAAACAGCAAAGGCCAAAGCAGTGGCTGCCCCTCTGCCAACAGAGGCAACAGAAAAGAAAGAAAAAGTCTCTTTGAGGAACAAAATGAGGAAGTTGTATTCATTTCCCAAAGAAAAGACAGGTCCCCTATTTAATTGGGCATATAAATACAACAAGATAACATTGCCTGAGCCAAAGAGACCCGAGGATGCAGCTAAGAAGGATGATCCCCTATTCTGTCCGTATCACCGGGCATTGGGACATACCATTGAAAATTGTTACGTCTTCAAAGACATCATGGAAAACATGATTACGAAGGGCGAGCTCCAGATGGGAGAGCACCAGGTGGATCCTCCACGCCCTCATGAGCCCCCAGTGATGAAACCGGTTGTCAATGTGATTTCCCTATACCAACCATTGCCTTAAGAGGCTGCTGAAACCTGCACACAACATACATATGAAGCATGATTTCTTACCCCCATCAAAGATCAGGTGGGGTGGCAGACGGTATCAGCCAAGACCAAAAGATGGCCATTAGTCTCTGAAGTGTCAGCGGCCTCTATCCGGTGTGTCACTCCAAAGCAACCCCCGCCAGCAATGAACCTTGTGTGGCGCACTACAGAGTCACCACCAGTTATCCGAATATTCATTCCCAATCGGAGGAAGCAGACTCTGCTGCCAACCCATGAGAAGGCAAGCCCCGAGGTGAGGCGCCTGCAGCAGTACATCAACCAGCTTGATGAATATGAACAACCTAAGCTGAATCCAATATTGGTGAAAGACCATGTCCTCTGGGAACAGCTGGAGGGGTTAACCATCAAAGAACAATCAGAAAAAGAGCAAGAGAAAACTGAAGCCGACCTCTTCTGGGGGCACAAGCCAGCCGAGTCTAGGCGTCGAAGGAAGAATAAACCAAGAAACAAGAAGAAATCAATCACATTGCAGTGTAAAACTCTATCAGCACTGTTCACCCTACCAGGGGAAGAAGATGAAGGAGAGTCTTCCACTCTGTCATTAGAAGCAAATCAAGCTGAGGCTTTGACCTCAATGCATGCTACCCGCTTTGGGAGGAGGTGGGGGCGCTTCCCTCCACCCAACCACAATATTATCTTCAGGGGCGAGCAACCCTATCAGATACCAGAGCCAGAAGTCCGGGGTATTGAAATCCCTCCCCCGTCAGGCCTCTATGCAAAAACAAAAGGGGGTAATGAGACCCCGTCATTCCTTGAATTCCTGTCCGTTCTGGAAGGCAAACAGCCGGCCTCGAACACTGTTGCTGAAAATGAAAATCCCCGGCAACCATCTGCCGCAATGATCAAAGAACAAGATGAAGCAAACATCAACCTTCCCTCAACATCAGAAGTAACTCCCCAAACGGAGACTCCCCAACAGTCCTCACAGAAGAAAGAAGCAAGAGATGGGCAAGCCATGCTGCAAGCGCCACATGAGCCTCCGAGACCCCGCTGGGCGGAGGAGATGCGACTATCCAATGTCTGTGTGGGTAGCAGAATTATGAAGATGCTGAAGAAACTCCCCACAAGATTTTCTATATGGGAGATCCTCTCCCTGAGCGAAGAAGCTCGCCAAGCCATTATTGATGCCCTATAGGCACCAGCTCAATATGAAGCGCTTCTGACAGAAGTTGACTCCGGGCCGACTGTTACATTCACGGAGTATGACATGTTAATTCCTGACCCCAATCACAATAGGCCTCTATATATGAGGGGGCATCTTAACTGTCAGCCACTAAGTCATATTCTGAAAGATCCAGGAGCTGCTGTAAACATCTTGCCTTACCGCATCTATCAGAAGTACTATTTTGATCTACACCTCACCAAGGTGAAAGATATGAGGATTGTTGGCTTCAATCAGAAGTGCGAGACTCCACTCGGAGTGGCAGAGTTCAACCTCACATTGGGTGACTTCACCACCACCGTGCAATTCTATGTGATAAATTCAAATACCACATACAAAGCTTTGCTGGGACGACCCTGGTTACATAAGTACCAGATAGTGCCCTCTACGTTACACCAATGTATCAAATACTGCCATAACGGCAAAGAGGAAAGGGTGTTTGCAGATCTGCATCCCTTCGAAGTAAATGAGTGCCACATGCTTGATGCACCATTCTATACAGAAGTCTCCCAAGGGGTGAAGAAAAGAGAAGCTCCTGCAAGACAGAAGAAAGCAATGTCAGAAGCAGATGAATGGTCCCCTCCACCACCCCCGGGTTTCGTGGAACAGTAGGAGGTCACCCACGTCTCTCAGACTGGGGACTTTGCTAGAGTTGCACCACCAGCTGCTTACCATGTCGAAGTAGATGATGACATAAAAGATAAGCTCAATCTTGTTGATGTCCCGCCTGGACTGTTCAAACCCGTTCCAAGCTTGGAATGCCAGACAGTGTAACCACTGAAGATTATGGAGGTTCCCTGTTTCGGCGAACCCCCTATGATATTCTATCCTGGTGAACCTGTCGATGAGGATGATGAAGACTGTGTAATCCCGGAAGAGGCAACTAACAGAATGGTCCAATATCGGGTCTAGATTATACTACCCAACGGGTCTCCCAGATGTTTGCCAAAATACAAATGCCCTTGCTGCAGCCTGTTGGCCAGAAGAAGTCATTCCAAAAACTCTAGACCCCCCCAACAACAACAAAGAACTGCTGAAGATTACTCAACATCCGGGGCTGGGCTATACTCTACAGGAGTATTATGAGACAGAGGTAGATGTTATCTCCACCTACTTTACTCACGAAGACCCCTTCGAGGTAGATTACGATGATTACCCGCTATATGGCGAAGAAACAACACAACACCCCGAAGATGATGCTGAAACCCATGATAATTATGAAAGCTCAACGGGGCAAGATGAAGTCACTCTATGCCAATACTGGAAGGAGCCCTTTTCCTAGGAGGATCTATTCCAAGATGAGGCCAGATTTGACAGGGGAACAACTGAAGAAGATCAAGCCGCTGAAAAAGAAAAGGAGCGCCTAGAGTTTGAGCGCATACTGGAGGAGATCTGGGATATGCAAGACCTAGCGGATCCAGTAGAGGAAATTTTACTTGTAGACCCTCAGGGGGCAGAAGGTCCTATGTCGGGAACACAAGATGAGACATCAAAACCGCCAATCAGCGCTGACCAAAACCCGGTGGAGGGTCCAGTAGTTCAGCAACAGAACCAAGAAGCTGAGAGACAAGTTCCTCTAACCTTAGAGAGCCAGTCTGAAGAAAGCCAACAATTTCCAGCCGACTTCGAAGATCCGAGGTCGACCTACACATCACTCGGGGAGCTGGAAGCCCTAGAAGCTGAAGAAGATTATATCAACGGAGGCTTCATCAACCTTGAAGAGGCTCCACTAGAAGTCAAAGACGGCGGTCAAGCTACCGTTGATGAGTTGATAGAAGTAAACTTGGGGAGTGAGGGGGATTCAAGACCCACCTTTCTCAATGCGCTGTTGTCAGAAGAAGAACAAGAGCAGTATATACAGATTCTGAAGGAGTTCCAGGATTGTTTTGCTTGGACCTACAATGAAGTGCCAGGGTTGAACCCCAATGTAGCACAACATCTGCTGTCTATTGATCCAAAAGCAGAGCCTGTAAAGCAGCCTTCTAGGTGGATGCAACCCGAGATGATTAACCAAATTAATGGGGAAGTCGACAAGCTCATTGATGTGGGGTTCATCGAAGAAAATCAATACACAACATGGTTAGCAAATATAGTGCCCGTGAAAAATAAAAATGGGTATATAAGAATATGTGTTGACTTTCGGGACCTCAATAAAGTATTCCCGAAAGATGACTTCCCTATGCTGAACACCGTGGTGATGATAGACGCCACCACAGGCCATGAAGCCCTCACATTTATGGATGGATCATCCGGATATAACTAGATTTGGATTGCTGAGCAAGACAGGGTCTATACTACATTCCGCACCCCAAAGGGGATATTCCATTATAAAAGAATGACGTTCGGCCTCAAGAATGCCGGTGCTACATATCAAAGAGCTATGACGAAGATATTTGATGACTTGCTCTACAAGAAGGTGGAGTGCTACATTGATCATCTGGTAGTGAAGACCAAGAGAAAGGAAGACCATCTGCAAGATTTGAGGGTGGTGTTTCAAAGGCTACGCTAATACGAGCTAAAAATGAACCCCATGAAATGCGTCTTCGGCGTGTCCAGCGGAAAATTCCTTGGATTCATTGTCCGGCATAGAGGCATCGAGATTGATCCATCTAAGATTAAAGCTATTCAAGAACTCTCTCCTCCGAAGAGGCTGTCAGAGCTGCGGTCCTTGCAAGGCCGGCTGGGGTACATTCGTTGATTTATTTCAAACCTGTCGGGTCGATGCCACCCTTTTCACAGGCTACTGATGAAGGATATGCCATTCTTCTGGGATGAAGAATGACAAACAGCTTTTGAGAAGCTGAAGGAATATCTGAAGACCCCTCCAGTGTTGGGAGCGCCGATTAAGGGAAGACCCCTAATTCTTTACATAGCAGCTACTCACTGTTCTCTGGGGGCAATGCTAGCTCAAGTAAATGAAGAAGGCAAAGAGCAAGCCCTCTACTACCTTAGCAGAAGGTTGGTAAGGACTGAAGAAAATTATACTTTTATAGAGAAGACCTGTCTGGCCCTGGTCTTCGCTGTCAAGAAACTCCGGCATTACATGCTGTCCCATGAAATCAAATTGATATCTGGAGTGGACCCGCTCAAGTACATATTATCTCAGCCAGCACTCAAGGGTCGACTCGGCAAATGGGCCGTCATCTTGATGGAATTCGACATTTCATATGTGTCTCAAAGAGCCATGAAAGGCCAAGCCGTAGCCGACTTATTTGCAGCACACCTTGCACCAGAGGATGTTCCATTAGAAGCTGAACTCCCTGATGATGAGACACTGGAGGCATGTCAAGCCGAGCTAGTGATATGGCACCTCTACTTTGATGGGGCGTCAAGAATAGAAACTGCCTCAGCTGGACACGTCAGAGTCCGAGCTGGAGCCGGCATTGTTCTGAAGTCACCGGAAGGGGAAGTGGTATACACTTCATGTTCAATAAACAAGCCATGCACTAATAATGAAGCTAAGTGAAGCTCTGATAATCGGCCTGCAAATTGCACTCAGCATGGGAATCCATATGCTCCAAGTGTTCGGTGACTCGATGTTGATAATAAAATAGATGCAGGGGGAGTTTGAGGTGTAGAAGCCAGAACTAAACCCCTACTACCAAAAAGCATTACGCCTGATGGCGAGCTTTCATCATATCAAACTCAATCATGTGGGCCGAGGACATAATGCTTAGGCCGATGCTTTGGCAAAACTAGACAGTTCACTAGCAGTCCCGCCAGATGAAACACTCAACATTGTTGTGGTAAATCGACGGCAGGTTCCCAACGTGTTAGAGTCATGTCCGGAAGAATATGAGGCCAATGCAACCGAAGAAGCACGGGAGCCCGACTGGAGACAACATCTACTACAGTGGTTCCTTCATCAGCAGCTACCCAAAAATAAAGAAGAGAGAATGAAACTTCTCCGGACTAAAGATTCCTACGAGCTCCGAAGCGGAACACTATTCTGAATCATGGCGGATGCTCGTAAGAAGATTCTGCTCCGCTGCCTATCCACCAATGAAGCTTGGCAAGTGATGAAAGAAGTACATGTCGGGACAGCTGGGACATACCAAGCTGGACCAAAGATGAAGATCAAAATTAAGAAATTAGGCTATTACTGGCCTACTTTGTTTGAAGACTGCTGTCAGTTTGCAAAAACATGCCAGAAATGCCAAGAGCATGCTACTGTGCCTAGAAGCCCCCTGTGCCCCTACACCTGACAGTTCCCAGTTGGCCTTTTGCTCAATGGGGAACCGATGTGGTTGGACCTCTACCAACGTCTTCAACTGGACACAAGTACATCTTGGCTATAACATATTACTTCTCCAGATGGGCAGAAGCTATAGCACTCAGAGAAGTGACTGGTGAGTTGGTCGCCAGATTCATCAAACAGAACATTATTTTTCGGTTTGGTGTTCGCAACCGGATAATTTCTAATAACAGAAGCCATTTCAAGAATCAGAAAATATATCGGCTCACCGAGAAGTACAAAATTGATTGGAGGACTTCTACCCCCTACAATCCGCAAGCAAATGGATTGGCTGAAGCATTCAATAAAACCCTATGCACGCTCCTTGCTAAGACTATCAACTCCAGCAAGAAGGACTGGGGGAAAAGGATGTACGAAGCATTATGGGCATATCGTACTGTCTACAAGACCCCTACAGGTTGTTCACCTTTCTCCTTAGTATACGGCTCCGAGGCAGTAGTCCCCATAGAGTTGGAAGTCTCATCACTCAGGGTCACAATTCAATATAGATTAGCATGCGATGAGCAAACAAATGCTGAAAGAAGATTTGAAGAATTGGCTGAGCTGGAAGGAAAACGCCTTCAGGCATAGAAGAATATCTAGGCATATCAAGCCTGCATGGCAAATGCCTTCAACAAGCTCGTCAAAGGACGAGAGTTCAAGAAAGGTGACCTAGTCATGGTCAAGAAGAAAGAAGTCATGGCTCCCAACCCAAAGAGCAAGCTGGCTTCAAACTGGTTGGGTCCGTATGTGGTCCAAAGGGTCTACGAAGGTGGAGCCTATGTTGTTGTCAACCATCGGGGGGAAGTTCAATTCCCGCCACTCAATGGGAAGCATCTGAAACTCTACCATGCTGCACCACTGCCCTTTGAGGGAGTGGCAAATGACTGAATGAACAGGCCTCCTCCATGTAAATATCAATCTGGACCTTCTGTCTAGATCGATAATGAAACCTTATCTCCCTTGCGTTGATGTAAACCCCACATCAACGATGAGACATATGTACATTCTAGGCAAACGGCTTCAGGCCTAAGCCTCCCTTATACGAATATCAATTCGGACCTTCCGTCTAGATCGATAATGAAACCTTATCTCCCTTGTGTTGATGTAAACCCCACATCAACGATGAGACATATGCACATTCTAGGCGAACGGCTTCAGGCCTAAGCCTCCCTCATACGAATATCAATCCGGACCTTCCGTCTAGATCGATAATGAAACCTTATCTCCCTTGCGTTGATGTAAACCCCACATCAACGATGAGACATATGTACATTCTAGGCGAACGGCTTCAGGCCTAAGCCTCCCTCATACGAATATTGTTGTGTATGTGATTTTGATGATTACAAAATAACTCTGTTGCTTGACCTTGTACGTGAATGGTTACTCATGTCTTCATGAGTATGAAGTATGTAATGATTGTGGAAATGATTACAAACTGTTTGATTACAAACTGTTTCTTTTGGGATATCATCATGTGAATGCATCTGTGACTCTTTGAGGTTCATACGTGCTTTGAGGTTAGCACATTACATATACATTCCATCTAC
This sequence comes from Amorphophallus konjac, assembly GCA_022559845.1. Taxonomy (NCBI): domain Eukaryota; kingdom Viridiplantae; phylum Streptophyta; class Magnoliopsida; order Alismatales; family Araceae; genus Amorphophallus; species Amorphophallus konjac. The sequence continues at coordinate 365,015,866 of CM040122.1, forward strand.
ACTTGGTGCGGTTGCTCTATCTTCAATGTGAAAGGCCTTTGTGAAAAGCACACTCGAGCATCATGTCCTATTGAGCCTAATATCATGAATGTGTACTTTGGTAATGCTAAATGAATGGAGGGAATGATATGTGGTTTGATGAGTTTAAATGATGGTTCCTTGTCCTTCGGATCATATGGCTTAAATGGTTGGTGAAATGGCTTGTAGGAGAATTGGGTTGAAATTGGGATCTTGAGACTCGGTTTAATATCAACTTGCTTATGAGTTCATTGCCATATAGTGCAGGGTAATATTGCTTCAAGGTAAGAAGTTATATTGGAATCCATGGTGAGACTCTTCTAATCTTGAACTGGAAAATTGAGTTCTCTAATGCCTTGATACTGATCTATCATGGGAATGCTCATATGTCTCATGCTAATGATTTCGAATTCACATTTCATGACTTTTGGGTCTCGGTCTCAAAACTAGCTTCATATGTTAATACATGACCCATATATTTTGATCTTGATCTAACCTCTTGCTTTATCATGTTTTTCAGAATGAAAAATCATGGTTGATCTTCATGGGATTATGGTAATATTTAATCATTTGTTTCCCATTGATTTGATGGAAGTTTTAGCCCTTTTTCAGAACCAAACAAGAAGGGGTCGACCCATCGGGTCGACCCTCTAAAGTTCTGTTCAAAACAGAACTAGTTTTGAAATCTGCTGAAAGGGGTCGACCTGTGGGTCGACCCTGGGGTCGACCCCTGTAACCCATAACCTTAAATCATGTTCTGTTTCGGTTCTGGAAGCACGAGGGTCAACCCCTGGGGTCGACCCATTGAAGGGTCGACCCTGGGGTCGACCCCTGTAACCCAGAACCAAAAAATTGGTTCTGTTTGGTTTCTGTATGCCCGAGGGTCGACCCTGGGGTCGACCCCTTCCGGTCGAACGTCCAGCCACCATCTTTGACCGCCGTTTTCTTGCCCCCAAAGTCCTACCAATCAAGTCCTAATGCCCTTTATGTCTCCCTAATTCGTGGATGTGGTCTGCAAGCTGTCCCTTGACCGTTCTAATCACATATATACATCTCTTGGGTTACAAACCCTAAGGAGAAGAGGATGCTAGATCTGAAAATCATTTTTCTTCTAACCCTTGCATGTGCTGGTCGAAAGTAGCAGCTCCATGGCTTCTCCCACGTTTTCTGAGCTTGTATGTGAAGGGAAGAAGGTGAATTCAAGTCTTCAATCAATCCTCTACTGGAAGCTGCGAAGGAAATCAAGTTACAACTTCGTTTTTGCAAGAATCGATCATCCTTCTTCAAGAACCTTCTTCATCCTGTAGAAGCATTCAAATACGTTTGAAGAAGAGAAAGGGGGAGCTCTAATCACTGTAAAATCTTCCTCATTCTGATCTTTGTTGATAGAGCTCGAGAACCTACTTTAAGGCATTATAGGAGGGCTTCATATGTCCTATCTCTTGCATATATATATGAGTTGTGATTTTTGTGATACAACAATCTTAATGCTCATGTGTTCTTTCGTATAGGTTGAAGATGAAGAGGGGGATCTCTAAACCATTCATTTCTATACTCTTGGTTGAGATTAGCTTAAAGTTTGAACTTATTAATTCTATCTATTCTTTCAGGTGAAGAAGAGATTGGAAGAAGGAAAAGAGGAGCGGCTAGAGAAGAGGGAGAAGATGATGTCAAGATTATGATCATCTGTCAATGAGCAAGGAGAATCAGATTTTGCTGAAGAAGGGGGAGCCTTATACTTGATGCATCTATCTAGTTTTCATCTCTATAATTTGTTTGGAGGGTCATAGCATAAATGTGTTTTTGGTTCATAAACATTTGAGATAATGCTTTGTGTGGGTGTTCGGAGAAAGGGGTCTCCGAGTGTGTGTGTTGATTTATGTGCGTCGATTTGTGCGGAGTATATCCGCGTGTGTGGTTGGGTGTAACTAGGGGTGTGTTCCCCGTGTGTTGGTTGGGGGTTTACTCCCGTGTGGTTATGTAGGCAGTGCCTACGTGTGTGTGGACGGAGTTGTGTCTCCGTGTGAAGTATTCAGTTCGGGGTGTGTTCCCCAATGGGGTGTGTGTGTGTGTGTGTGTGTGTGTGTGTGCTACTGTGGCAGCAGTTTGAGGCAAGGCCTCGTGTGTGGTTTGCTGCGAAAGCAGCGTGTGTGTTTTTTGGGTTTGTCCCCGTGTTGATTTATTTTGTAGCGTGTAGTGAAGCCTCACCGGTTTGGTGAGGGGTGGACGTAGGGAGCCCGTCGTGGTCCCGGACCACCTTAAAAATCCCCGTGTCTTGTGGTTTGATTCTTGTGATTGTGTGTTTCTATCTTATCTATTTGTGCAATCGTGTGAGCTCGGTGAGATTGAGTGAATCCAGTTTAAACCTGTTTAGATTAAATTACTCAATCTTGTATATTCCGCTGTGTGCTAGTTGAGTTTTTAATTGGACATAGTTTTTAGTAGTAGGATCTATTCACCCCCCCCCTCTAGATCCGTGTTCCTGCACTACGGGAGCCAACAATTGGTATCAGAGCGAGGCTCTTTTGTCCCTAGATCTTGCGATCTACAGAGTGATCCCAGTGCATTCCACCATCATGAATTTTTCTACTGAACATATATCAATGAACTGTTTGCCAATCTTCACTGGTTTGAATTTTAATTCATGGCTAGGTAAATTGTGTGTGGTGATCAATTCTATTAATCCTAGTCTTTGGAAATTGATTTATCATGGTCCACACATATTACCTCTAGATGAGACCAAGTTGTCTAATCATGATAAAATGATGCATCATGATAATGTTACTGCTTTGAGTTTATTGAAAGCTTCTATAAGTAGTAACAAGTATCCATTTGCATCTTCTTGTAGGACGGCGAAGGAGCTAATGGACAGGCTGATCAAAGCTCAAGAGAAGGAAAGGCAAAAATGTCTCATGGCCGATGATGCTGATCAACAAAGTGACAAAAATACAGAAGAGGTAAATTCTGATTCTGAAGAATTTACTCTTGACGATCTTGTTGAAGCTTATGATGAGTTGGCAAAATAATATAAGAAAGTCAAGTCAGAAAATAGAAAATTGAAAAAAAAATCTGAAAACTTGGTCCATGAAAATGGTTCTTGTGATAAATGTTCTGAGCTTGTTAACTTCAATGAACTTTTAGAGCATGATGTTGAATGTCACAAAGAAACCATTACTTGTTTGAGAAATGAGAATGTTGCACTCAAGAATAAAATCGATCAATTGGAGAAAACTGAAAAAGATCTAAGAAACAAAATGGAATCAAACTCAATTGATCAGGATATTTGCAATGAATTGATTATAAATGATAAACTTGCAAATGAAAATGAAGAACTTAAAAAGGAAAACAGTGCTATATTGATTCAGACATCTCTGGTTGAAGGCAGCATGAGTTTCTTGAAAAAGAACATGTTTTGTTAAAATCTGAAAATGAAAAATTGAAACATCTAAACACATCCATGTCTAAAAAATTACTTACTTTTGAAAAAGGGAAAAGTTTGGTTGTTGATGATTCTGAAAAGATGCATGTGCTAGAACAAATGATGGAGAGCTACAAAACCATCAATGCCCAATTGAATGAAAAAATCATTTCCTGTGACAATGAGATCATTTCCTATGAATTGCATATTTCATCACTTGAAAAAGAAATTCTTGATCTGAATGCTTCTTTGTGTAAGTTTGTGAATGGGGAAGAAAATCTGAACAAGATATTGGGGACTAAGGTGAATTTTCAAAAAGAGGGGCTAGGCTATAATCCTGTGAACAAAAAGAACTTTGAAAATAAAGTCTACACATCATTTGTCCATAGTTCTAATATAGCCAGCACATCCAATGGGTCTCCAAATCAATCTAGTCCTCAAATAACAAAATAATCAAATGAAAGTCTGAAAAAGAAACAAAACTTGCATCAAAAAGCTAAAAATGTTGCTGGTGTCACGATGAATGCCATGAAAAATCTTGTTGCACATACACATACATCCACAAAGAAAATCTCATATTTTTTTTGTGGTGAACTTGGCCATATGATGCATGATTACTTTTTGATGAAATATGAAGATCTAGAAGCATGCAAGAAAATGAATGGCTTCACAAAGCCAAGAAAGTTTCTGAACACAAAAAGAACTCTTGATAACTCTTATATTCATGTAAGAAGACCATTTGAAAGATTTGCTCCTTTGAACTGTTTTCATTGTGGATGGTTTGGTCACAGGATGAACAATTGCTTTAGTTTGAAAAATGATAACATCTCTACAGACCCACAGAAATTTCATGCTCATCCTGTTGTGAAGAAGAAAAATTTTCATGCTTATAATGATAACATTCATGCTAAATCACAGAAATTTGATTATCATATTTATGAGAATTCTGTGAAGTCTCTTGGTGGTTGTCATTATTGTGGTGAGTTTGGGCATACCATGCATGTTTGCTCCTTAATGTATTTGGATGATATGCATGCCCAAGAACTGTGGAAGGCACCCTCTAGAGGTGAAACTAACCATCCAGGACCCAAGAAGGTTTGGGTACCCAAAACAACCAAATGAGAACTTTGTTGCAGGATTGCATTGATGTCAAGGGGAAGGCTCTAAGTCAACTTGGCCAGTTTTGGTGTGATGCCTTGGTGAACTTGGGCTTGTCCCTGAGTTGATACTTGAAGCTCATCATTCATACTTGCAGCTCATAAGAGATTATCTTGTGGAAGAAAAACATTGAAATTGATTTTCTCACTTGTATTGAATTGAGATTGACATGAATTGAGCTCTTTACAGTGCAGGTTTGATAATGACCATCAACCTTTGAAATCATGGAGAGAAAGAAAGGAGCTCAAGAGGACTTCAATGCAAGATTTGATCTGCTTCCATTTCTTTTGACTAATATCATTCTATTTCTTGCAGGAGAGAAAGAAAGAAGCTTAAGAAGACTTCAATGCCAAGGTTGTTCTACTTCTATTGAGATTAGGAGCATGTTGATGAAGATGACAACAAGCGGAATAAAGCAAAGAATCTAAAAAATGTCAATAAAGGTAACTCAAGACAAAGGTGAGAAAATAAAGTGTTTGTTTGAAACTCTTTGGTCTTGATGTTAATGTCATATCTTGATAGACAATGATTTTGAAGTTTTGAATACCCCTTGGTTGCTTTTGACAATGTGGATGATGAATGCTTGGCTGAATGGTATTGGAACATCTGAGCAGTATATATGAGAGTGTAGCCATTGAATGCCATTTGCTAAACCCCCGATGTCATATGGGAATGCATTGTATTTTTCTGATCATCATTTCAATGATTACATGGTATATAAAATGGTGACATGTGAAAGGGCAGGTCAAGCCTGTCTGAAAGTAATCACCATACGTGAGAATATGCCTCCGCCCGGTACCATGAATCATTTATGCATATGGCATCCAACTTAAATGAATTTTCTGAAATCATGCATTGATTATGGGGGAGTTTTGCATGCTGAAAATTTTAAAAATGATATTTTTCCATTCTCTCATCATGATGATATTGTGTTTATGGCTGAACATCTTGAGGACTGAAGTTGATCAATGTTCCATGGTCTTTACCAATGTGCCACTCATCTTTTTGGTTAAAAGCACAACTGTTTTCAAGAAAAGTTCACATGTGATGATTTTGATGCTTTGAATGAATTTTCTGAATTCTCTTTTCAGAACAAAATTGTGTCGTCAGATTTTAACAATTGATAATGCGTGTCATGCATTAGTTGCATTAGGTGCATATAGAGTGTCATGTGAAATCTAAAATCTTGCATCACATTGCATCTTTGCATATCATTCACATAGTACTTTTGGAAGATGAAGCTCATCGTGTGTCTTGTTACATAGTTGGGATTTCTAGCATGCATATAGTGCATATTTTGAAATGCATCATCTTGAACATTTCATGTTGCATAAATGCCAAAAAGAATACTTCCAACATTGGTCATCATATCTTTGGAGCCAACATTTCAAGCATTGAGATTGCATACCTTTTCATTTTGCATTGCATATGCATGTCATTACATTGTATGCTTGCATGTTATTAATTGCTATTCAACCCCTTCCTTGAAACTTCTAAGACCAAACACTCCATTGTTAAATATTGTTGCATCTGAGTCTTAACAAGTGTGCTTCATGTCAAACTCTTAGGGGGAGCATTTCACGCTTATTGCATTTACATAGGGGGAGCTACACTATCTTGTTTTGAGTTAAATTTTCTCCATACATATTGAATCAAATTTGTACACTTCATGCACTTTAATGTGAAATTGAGTGTTATTCATAAGGATATAGGTATTTCATTTCAACACTCTAAAGTAATTCAACTTGCTGCATGGATGATAAGAGACAGTTGAGGAAAAAGCTGCCTGCCTCCGCATAAAAAATTGGTTGGAATGAAAGGTAGAGCAATGCTAAGTCTCACTGAGTAAACTGGGCACATGTCACCTGAGACGTGATGTGGTTCATTTCTGAAAAGTGTTGACTAAAGTATCTCTGTTCAAATGAGGTGACAAGGTTCAGTATTCTGAGTAACCGGAGATTCTGGTATGAGCTCCATGTGTCTCCTCGCGTTAAAAGGAATTATGTTGAACCTGATCCTTCTTAGAAAAATTCAGATTGTCAGTATGAAAATTTCTGATGATATATTCGATTGAGGTAGAGCGAAGCCTCCAATACGCTGTTCTCTACTTTGAAATATAGTCTGTGCAGTTACTATTGTGTTTACTTGAAAATCTGGTTATCCATATGGCTAAACTTCATTCTCATGTTACTCACTTGCACATGGTAATTTGATTTGATATGTATTCTGAAAATTTGATTAATTGCAATGACCTGCTGTACGTCTTCTCCTATTTATCTGCATAATCCTCTAGGTGTAATCATGAGCATTCTGAACTTAATGACTCACTTGCACTTTTCCTACTCCTATCCCCTCACTGTAAATCAATTGGTATCACTTCTTGTGAAGGAGTTATGTTGCATGTATCTATAGATATCTGCTTGATTACATTGTATGCATTTCATGTCTCATCATTTTGATCATACATCATGTTTCATGCATTTCACAAGAAAACTAAAAATCAAAAATTTGAAAATCAAAATAGTCATCTAATGTGTCAATGTCAATGGGGGAGCTTTGCATGTGATCTTATCTGCTTAACTCATCAGGTCTTGCATGAGTCAATACCTTTCTATTGGTGTTTGAGTGCTTATTTGCTGGCTCATCATTGTTCATGCCATACGCCATTTCCAATTGCTGCAACTCATGTGCATTTGCATATCGTTTTGTCATCTTGCATGACCACATTATCCACATTTACATTTCCACTTTCCACAATTGGTATCAGACACTTGGTATAAGAGTTTCATTTCAACAATTGGTTACCAACAGCTCTGCAATTAGTTCATGCATAATTGTACACATTGGTTCTCTTCATAATATGGTTGTCCATGGGTTCCTGCCCTTCTGGATTTTCCATCATAATCCCCATTTCTGATTATGTCAAAGGGGGAGAGAGCATTATAGCATAATATTTTATCATCATCAAAATGGGGGAGATTGTTGTGTATGTGATTTTGATGATTACAAGATGACTCTGTTGCTTGGCCTTGTGCGTGAATGGTTACTCATGTCTTCATGAGTATGAAGTATGTAATGATTGTGGAAATGATTACAAACTATTTGATTACAAACTGTTTCTTTTGGGATATCATCATGTGAATGCATCTGTGACTCTTTGAGGTTCATACGTGCTTTGAGGTTAGCATATTACATATACATTCCATCTACACTTGGTGCGGTTGCTCTATCTTCAATGTGAAAGGCCTTTGTGAAAAGCACACTCGAGCATCATGTCCTATTGAGCCTAATATCATGAATGTGTACTTTGGTAATGCTAAATGAATGAAGGGAATGATATGTGGTTTGATGAGTTTGAATGATGGTTCCTTGTCCTTCGGATCATATGGCTTAAATGGTTGGTGAAATGGCTTGTAGGAGAATTGGGTTGAAATTGGGATCTTGAGACTCGGTTTAATATCAACTTGCTTATGAGTTCATTGCCATATAGTGCAGGGTAATATTGCTTCAAGGTAAGAAGTTATATTGGAATCCATGGTGAGACTCTTCTAATCTTGAACTGGAAAATTGAGTTCTCTAATGCCTTGATACTGATCTATCATGGGAATGCTCATATGCCTCATGCTAATGATTTCGCAATCACATTTCATGACTTTTGGGTCTCGGTCTCAAAACTAGCTTCACATGTTAATGCATGACCCATATATTTTGATCTTGATCTAACCTCTTGCTTTATCATGTTTTTCAGGATTAAAAATCATGGTTGATCTTCATGGGATTATGGTAATATTTAATCATTTATTTCCCATTGATTTGATGGAAGTTTTAGCCCCTTTTCAGACCTAAACAAGAAGGGGTCGACCCATCGGGTCGACCCTCTAAAGTTCTGTTCAAAACAGAACTAGTTTTGAAATCTGCTAAAAGGGGTCGACCCCTGTAACCCAGAACCTTAAATCAGGTTCTGTTTGGGTTCTAGAAGCACGAGGGTCGACCCCTGTAACCCAGAACCAAAAAATTGGTTCTGTTTGGTTTCTGTATGCCCGAGGGTCGACCCTGGGGTCGACCCCTTCCGGTCGAACGTCCAGTCACCATCTTTGACCGCCGTTTTCTTGCCCAAAAGTCCTACCAATCAATTCCTAATGCCCTATATGTCTCCCTAATTCGTGGATCTGGTCTGCAAGCTGTCCCTTGACCGTTCTAATCACATATATACATCTCTTGGGTTGAAAACCCTAAGGAGAAGAGGATACTAGATCTGAAAATCATTTTTCTTCTAACCCTTGCATGTGCTGGTCGAAAGTAGCAGCTCCATAGCTTCTCCCACGTTCTTCTGAGCTTGTATGTGAAGGGAAGAAGGTGGATTCAAGTCTTCAATCAATCCTCTACTGGAAGATGCGAAGGAAATCAAGTTACAACTTCATTTTTGCAAGAATCGATCATCCTTCTTCAAGAACCTTCTTCATCCTGCAGAAGCATTCAAATACGTTTGAAGAAGAGAAAGGGGGAGCTCTAATCACTGCAAAATCTTCCTCATTCTGATCTTTGTTGATAGAGCTCGAAAACCTGCTTTAAGGCATTATAGGAGGGCTTCATATGTCCTATCTCTTGCATATATATATGAGTTGTGATTTTTGTGATACAACAATCTTAATGCTCATGTGTTCTTTCGTATAGGTTGAAGATGAAGAGGGGGATCTCTAAACCATTCATTTCTATACTCTTGGTTGAGATTAGCTTAAAGTTTGAACTTATTAATTCTATCTATTCTTTCAGGTGAAGAAGAGATTGGAAGAAGGAAAAGAGGAGCGGCTAGAGAAGAGGGAGAAGATGATGTCAAGATTATGATCATCTGTCAACGAGCAAGGAGAATCAGATTTTGCTGAAGAAGGGGGAGCCTTATACTTGATGCATCTATCTAGTTTTCATCTCTATAATTTGTTTGGAGGGTCATAGCATAAATGTGTTTTTGGTTCATAAACATTTGAGATAATGCTTTGTGTGGGTGTTCGGAGAAAGGGGTCTCCGAGTGTGTATGTTGATTTATGTGCGTCGATTTGTGCGGAGTATATCCGCGTGTGTGGTTGGGTGTAACCAGGGGTGTGTTCCCCATGTGTTGGTTGGGGGTTTACTCCCGTGTGGTTATGTAGGCAGTGCCTACGTGTGTGTGGATGGAGTTGTGTCTCCGTGTGAAGTATTCAGTTTGGGGTGTGTTCCCCAACGGTGTGTGTGTGTGTGGGTGTGTGTGTGCTGTGGCAGTAGTTTGAGGCAAGGCCTCGTGTGTGGTTTGCTGTGAAAGCAGCGTGTGTGTTTTTGGGGTTTGTCCCCATGTTGCTACATTTTGTAGCGTGTAGTGAAGCCTCACCGGTTTGGTGAGGGGTGGACGTAGGGAGCCCATCGTGGTCCCGAACAACCTTAAAAATCTCCGTGTCTTGTGGTTTGATTCTTGTGATTGTGTGTTCTCTATCCTATCTGTTTGTGCAATCGTGTGAGCTCGGTGAGATTGAGTGAATCTAGTTTAAACCTGTTTAGATTAAATTACTCAATCTTGTATATTCTGCTGTGTGCTAGTTGAGTTTTTAATTGGACACAGGTTTTAGTAGTAGGATCTATTCACCCCCCCTCTAGATCCGTGTTCCTGCACTACGGGACCCAACAATCAATTCGGACCTTCCGTCCGGATCGATAATGAAACCTTATCTCCCTAGCGTTGATGTAAACCCCACATCAACGATGAGACATATGCACATTCTATGCGAACGGCTTCGGGGCTAAGCCTCCCTCATACGAATATCAATCCGGACCTTCCGTCTAGATCGATAATGAAACCTTATCTCCCTTGTGTTGATGTAAACCCAACATCAACGATGAGACATATGCACATTCTAGGCGAACGGCTTCGGGCGTAAGCCTCCCTCATGCGAATATCAATCCGGACCTTCCTTCTAGATCGATAATGAAACCTTATCTCCCTTGCGTTGATGTAAACCCCACATCATTGATGAAACACATATGCATTCTCGGCAAACGGCTTCGGGCCGAAGCCACCGGCATACCAACATCAATTCGGACCTTCCATATGAATAGATGATGAAACCACATTTCCTTTGCGCTGATGTTAATCCCTACATCAATGATGAACTCTTTTACGTGATCAAAGGCAACGTGTAATCTCAACTATTACAAAGAGAGAGAGAGAGAGAGAGAGAGAGAGAGAGAGAAATATAATATGGGGCTTAAAATAGAGGTGCCCCGCCAGACTTGTTCAGACATCCTGGACAAGGGCAAAAAGGGCTATAACCCAGCTGTGGTGAAAACCCAAAAGGGCGCTGCAGGTAAAATCGAGTACCCCGCCACGTGAAAACCCGAAGGGGCGCGTGGGCAAAAGTAAGAGGGGGCTGGCTCTAGCGAAAACTCGAAAGGGTGCTTGGGTCAGTAATGTGGTTACTATAAACATGAAAACATATACCATACCCCTTTTGAAGACATTTCTACCAATTGTCCCACCGATATTGAAACCCACCCAGAATGGACTTTCCGTCCGTTCTGATGAAACTTATCAACTTCCTTGCATCGGCATAAGCCCAATGTCGATGATGAAACCTTCTGTCGGTCACAAGGCATCATCGCCGGGATCGATAATGAAACCTACCCAGAATGGACTTTCCGTCCGTTCTAATGAAACTTATCAACTTCCTTGCATCGGCATAAACCCAATGTCGATGATGAAACCTTCTGTCGGTCACAAGGCATCATCGCCTAGATCGATAATGAAACCTACCCAGGATGGACTTTCCGTCTGTTCTGATAAAACTTATCAACTTCCTTGCATCGGCATAAACCCAATGTCGATGATGAAACCTTCTATCGGTCACAAGGCATCATCGCCCGGATCGATAATGAAACCTATCCACAATAGACCTTCTGTCTATTCTGATGAAACTTATCAACTTTCTTGCATCGGCATAAACCCAGTGTCGATGATGAAACCTTCTGTCGGTCACAAGGCATCATCGCCCGGATCGATAATGAAACCTATCCAGAATAGACCTTCCGTCTATTCTGATGAAACATATTAACTTCCTTCCATCGGCATAAACCCAGTGTCAATGATGAAACTTTCTGTCGGTCATAAGGCATCATCGCCTAGATTGATAATGAAACCTACCCAGAATGGACTTTCCGTCCGTTCTGATGAAACTTATCAACTTCCTTGCATCGGCATAAACCGAATGTCGATGATGAAACCTTCTGTCGGTCACAAGGCATCATCGCCTGGATCGATAATGAAACCTATCCAGAATAGACCTTCCGTCTATTCTGATGAAACTTATCAACTTCCTTGCATCGGCATAAACACAGTGTCGATGGTGAAACCTTCTGTCGGTCACAAGGCATCATTGCCCGGATCAATAATGAAACCTATCCAGAATAGGCCTTCCGTCTATTCTGATGAAGCTCATCAACTTCCTTGCATCGGCATAAACCCAGTGTCGATGATGAAACTTTCTGTCGGTCATAAGGCATCATCGCCTAGATCGATAACGAAACCTATCCAGGATAGGCCTTCCGTCTATTCTGATGAAACTCATCAACTCCCTTACGTCGGCATAAACCCAATGTCGACGATGAAACCTTCTGTCGGTCATAAGGCATCATCGCCTGGATTGATAATGAAACCTGTCCGGAGTAAACCTTCCGTCTACTCTGATGAAACTCACCTATTTTCTACTGACCTAAGTCCCACTAACAGTAAAACCCCCCTATCGATCATGAGGCATCATTGCCCGGATCGGTAATGAAACCTACCCAGAGTGGACCTTTCGTCTATTTTGATGAAACACATCCATTCCCTTGCATTGGCATAGACCCAATGCCGACGATGAAGCTCTTAATGATCACACGACATTGTGCCTAGATCAAATGCTAAAACCTATTTGAGATGGACCTTTAGTCTATTTCAATGAGAGGTATGGACCCTCCATACACACATCAGCAAGCATTCGCACATCCGGCACCTCTGGCCGATGAGACATACACTTGTGCCGATTTGGCAGCTCCTGGAATCCCGGTGCGCGATGGAGCGACGCCCCCATCCTTTCCTTGAAAGGGTGGGCGCTCTCCTGCGGTACAGACACGGGTATGCTTCCATGAAAGTTGCCAAGATTACTACGAGATATGACAGAATGAAGGTGAGGGAATGATCGCCAAAGACATCAAAAGAAAGATATATTCCATTGCCAAAAAGGGGAAATGAAGACAATTGGGGCCCTCCGAGGGGGATGAGTTACAAGAGAAAGATAGGCTAAGATCGCCTGAAGATATCTTCAAAGTCCAGAAGCTCCACGTGTGGAGCCGCTCCCAGTTCATGAAGTTGGACTTCCTCCTCCTGAACACGGGTCATCTCAGTCTGTAAAGATGCAACTCGGCCCTCTAGTAGTGTGGTCTCCTCAATACCCTGTGTAGAGCCCCAAAATTTATAAAGGTAATTTCTAGTTATTTAAAAAATATTCTGGCATTAATTGGGCTAAATAATCAATATAAGGCCAAAATTGTGTTAATCAATTAACCCAACCCACTTAATTGAAGTCCAAAAGGGTTTAGGACCTAGACCATTAGGTTTGGGCCCATATTCTAGAAGTATTTAAGCCTATCCACGGATATTAAGGATAAATACTAATAATATAAGATAATCATTTAGATAATTAACAAAAGAGTTTTTATAAAATGAAACTCTAAGCTACGATGACTGTAACGGTCTATCGTAAGACCGCCACATCTATGTAACGCATGGGCACTCGACCGTTACATTCATGTTAGTTCCGTAAGTAAAGGGACTCATGAAAAGATTGGAACTTGATGTTCCTATCCACTATGGATCGACTTGGGAAGGATTGTAAAAACTCTAAGGACTTTTAGAGATTAGGATTTGATGAAATAAGGACTCTAAACTCTATCTAATCTCAAACCCTAGCCTAAACTCTAAGAATAGGGCATAGTTCTGAATTGTGTGACCCTTACTTTTTGGGCGTAAGGAAGCAAGATAAGGAGTCATTATCTCAGGTAAGTTCTTTAGAATAATTTGTTTACAATACTTTAGACTAACTCCCCTTCGAAATTCACATCTTTTAGGTCAAGAGGGCGTGAAGTTAGAGCCTAAAGAAGTTGCTAAAAAAGTCACAAGAGAAGGAAGGGATCTAGGGCAGGGTTCTCAACCAAATTCAGAAACTACAGTCTAAGTAAGAGGTAGGTTATCTCATGAACGGCAAAAAATAGCATGATAGGACTAAAAGCCCTCTTGTTTGATTGAATTCCATGCATTATAGAGCATTGATTCCATGTTTTATTTGTTCTATGCACATCATGCACCTCTTAGCCAAATTAAGAAATTAAAACATGACTATTCATCTATTCATGATTACCTATGCATGTAGATGGCCTTACTTCGTGAACATGACTAGAAACTCATCATGTTTTGATAAAAGACATGATGTGATTTGATCTCTTAGTTTCTATGATTGTTTTCTGTTAGCAGATACTGTAACGCACTAGCATAGGACCGTCACTTTCCAGTAACGGCCCTACTACAGACCGTTACAAACTCTGTAGTATTTGAATTGCACTGATGTTTCTAACGCGCTTGGATAGACGCGTTACATTCAAGTAACGGCTTGATCATGACCGTCACTTTCACTGTGACGCCCCCTCTTAAGACTGTTAGAATCTGTGTTCTGTCAAACCTAAGACAGAATATAACATGCCAATGTTATTATAGTTAAAGCCTAGTTACCTAAGTTTTTAAACCTAATCATGTGATTTTAAGGATATTTGAGTATTCATGATAGGTATTGCATGTTTTGTTATCACTTCTACTTAAGTTATGTTAAACCAAATTCTATAGTTTTGTACTATAAAGCATGACTTTTTAAACATTGTATTGACGGAGTTTTTATCATGATTTTCACATTGATTATACATATCTCTCTCTGTCAATAGAGTCAATTCTATACGTACATGGCACATATTCCGATATGTTGTCATTAGTTCACACTTTGCACTATAGGAACACAATCTTGGACATGAGGACCTCTCTATTAGATATTCCTTCCAATAGACTAGAAAATCATTGTTTCAAGGCCTCCGTAATTATCCGCGAGCCTGGGATTCCCACTAGGACGCCGAGTTGGTTGTACCAATGAAAGCCCATTAATTAGAACACTCTATCGTAGTTTTTGATTATTGAAATGTAACGGCCTTGAATTGGACCGTCAGGCTCACGTAACGGCCCAGTGTCAGACCGTCACATTCCTCTGGGTCTATTTTTATCCTTCTGGACTCGGATCACTGTAACGGCCTATTACTGGCACGTTACATAATGTAACGGCCCAGAAAATGACCGTTACATAGCTTGCATTTGTTAACCCAAGGTTTGACCAAGGGTTGATATTCCTATGATTCTAGACAAACCTTGATGATCTAGAACTTGTCATATTGCTTAAATTGATCTAAAAGAAATGAAAGTTAAGGAAAATACCGTTATGCTGTCGATTTATTTCTATGAGCATGACATTGTTTAAAGTCTATTTCTTGACTCCTACATTCTTATGTTGAAGCATTCATTCATTGATTTTAGTTATCATGAAATTATTGGAAGTGCTATATTCTTGGCCATATGTTACTGTTATACTGCGTGGAAGTAGCTTAATTTATAACTGAAGATGCGATCGAGCACTGGTTGTGTTCAAGGGCTCTATGCTAGTCCCCTCGGTTGATTGCCGGAAACATACTATTTTATAAACCATGGGATATGATGCTACTGGCGTCGCATTGCGCTGGGAGTACTATTTCTATAAATAAGTGAAGATCCACAGCACAACATGACATTCTTGCTTGATATTCCACAGAAATTCACGAAGCACTTGCTCTTAAGCATAAGATGCTAAAGTGAGTGAAGAGGCGAAATCTCGCGCTGGTTCCTGAGCGGGCTGGTAATCACTAAGTTTGTGAACTGCAAGATAGGGAAACAGGTCAGAGGGCCCAGGGGGATTCCCTGGGGCGAAACCCTCCGACGCTCAAGTCAGTAGAGCAATGGTGGGAGCAGCGATAGGGAGGAGAAAGTGAAGGCGCGAGATCCCTCTCCACCAATGGGGTGAAGTGATCCTTGCTCAGGAATTGGGGGTGGATCAATGCCCTTTTGGACTTACCATTCGCCGGAGGGTATCCCAGGTTTAAATAGTGCGCCGCCCTCTGGAGTCCTGCAAGCTGAGAGGTCTCCGGTGGAGGTTACGTCCTCGTCATGGGCTTTTATGGCCTCATCGTGGGGGCGTTATCCTCGCGGGGAAGCCGGAGCTCCTTGCATTCTTTGGCGTCCGGCCCGCTGTGGACTCTAACGGATGCAGTGATGAACATTTTATCGATCGTACCGAGTTTAGGGGGGCCGGCCCTATCGGGCGATAGGCCTAGCTCGGTGAGGAGATGGGTCGGACAGACCGGCTAGCGCTTCCCCCCTTCGTGTGGAGGGATAGCTCGTGCGCGGGTCTTCCTGTGACCTGACCGAGGCTCAGGCTCTCCGAGCCTTGGGGCCGCCTAGGAGAGTTGTTTTCTCGAGCATTGTTTTATTAGGTTTTTCCGAGTGGGCCATGTGGGCTGTCACTTGGACGAGCTTGTCTCGTTGGGCCTTGTTGGGCCTAGTTGGGTCTGCTCTTTGAGTGGGCTGCAAGAATCCCCCTCTCCACTTGTCCCCCTCCTACTCCCGAGCCAAGGAGGCTCAGTTGAGTAGTTTTTCGAGGCTTTGGACCGGCGTGGCTCGGGTGGGTGGAATCCTGTTGACGTTATGAAGCCACGTGTAGTGGTCGCCTGGGCCTGTAGTAATAATGATCCTGACGGATTTGAAATGAAGGGGCCCCCTTTTTCTCGGAGGTTGAAACGGCGCGCCGCCTCCCGCGAGGGTTTATAGGCGTAGGGCGTTGCTCGTTCCTCCTAGTCTTTTTAGGGTTTTTGGCCTTTCCTCCATTTCTCTACTTCTGGGGCTCCTTGATGCGCCGTGAAGATACAGTGGGGGAGCAAGCTCTTGCGGCGGCATTTGAGGAGCTGGCGCGTATAACCGCGGAGGCGATCCGGCAGCTTCCTTCTCCCCCGGAGTCTTCGGACTCTAGTGAAGGTTCTTCTTCTAGCTCGATGGCGGATTTGCGCTCGGAAATCGAGCAGGTGAGGCGGGAGCCCGTCCCCAATCGCAGCGAGTTGGGGGAGGCTGATGTGAAGAAACCGGAGCATCGGTTTCGCCTGCCTCTCCGATATAGCTTTGTAGCCGCTGCCCCATACGAGACGAGCTTGGATAGCCGCACGAGCCATATTTGTACTTTTCTCCTGGCGTGGAAGAGCGGATTCTGCCTCCCCTTCGAGCCTTTCATCTTGAAGCTTCTCAATTTTTTCGTGTTGGCGCCTGTTCAGCTGGTGGCCAACTCGTATCTCATGCTGTCTGCCTTTCGGATCCCCTGCCGCCTGCAGGGGGTTCCCCCGTCCCTGGATCTTTTTAATTATTTCTTCGAGCTGAAGGCACATCCGTCGGTGGGGAAAGGCTTCTATTTTATCCAGGCGGGCAGGAATCGGAGTTGTATTCCGCTGGCGGCGAAGGATTCTTCGCATAAAGGGTGGAAGAGGCAATTTTTCTGGGTGAAGGCGGAAGCAGTGGATGAATCCTGGAGCTGCCAGGTTATGCCCAACTTCCATCCGAATCTTCCCCCGCGATAGGAGGAGTTCCCCGCCGATGTGGAGGAATACGCCGCTCGCTTGTTGACAAATCGCCTGTCGACTGAGGAGCTGGTGACGCTGGAGAACGTAGAGCAGTATCTGCTTACACAGCTCAAGCCATCAGGTATCATCCTTCGGAACCTTCAGCGGGGTCGGAGGGTCGCCTTTTCGCTTCTTAACCAAATCTTCCTCTTCATTGTAGACATCTGGCGGGAACCTTTGGAAGAGGTCACCGAGGTCATCGATCTTGGGGATGACTCAGCGGCTGATGAGTCTGTCGTTCCCGCGGGTCGTTCCCAAGCCCGAGATAAGGGCAAGGGGGTGGCCTCCGAGGGACCTTCGCGGCCAAGCGGGGCGAAGCGCAAGGATCCCATGGAGGGAAAATTGCGGGAAGCCGCGAAGGCCAAGAAACGGGCCAAGAAGGCTGGCCTTCCTACCGCTGCTGGGGGCGACTCTGGCTCGGTGGCGCTCCCCTCTCGGGGGCAAGATGGGGCTGACCCTTCCGGGCCAGCTCCCCCACCTACCAGGCGAGAGGGGGCCGAGGAGACGAGGGGCCCCTCAGAGGGCGGAGATGGGTCGGTTCTCCCCTCACCGAGGACGGAGGGGACCGGTGCTGAAGCAGCCGACGTCGAGACCGGGATACCGGTCGAGGTCGGCGCTGTCTCGAGCAGCGAGGAGTGGGCCGAGACAGATATGGACGGGGGTTCACCCGCGAGGGCGTCGCAGCCCCAAGTGCTCGAAGTTCCTGGTGCGGTCGATCCCGTGGCGTCAGTCGAGGTTGGGGGTTCGCCCGGGGAGGCGTCGCAACCCCAACCGACCGCGGCGCGCGGGGCGGTCGGCCCCTTTGCTCGAGCCGAACCTTCTGGCGGTGCGTCCGGTGGGGAGTGGATCTCCATGTCGGAGGCCTTGGAAAGGCTCGGTGTTTCGGGCGACCTCTACCGGGTTTGCCGAGAGGTAGCCGCAAAGACGAGGGGGGGAGACAAGCGCCACTCCCCCTCCGAAGTCCTCGACATCCTCATGGAGGGCGGCCTAGTCATGGCTCGGTCGGCGGCCTTGATGGCGAAGACGTACGCTCGGACGGAGGCGGAGCGGTTGAATCTCGCCTGGGCCCTCGGGGGGTGCGAGAGGAAACTGGCCCGCCTCAGCGAGGAGCATGAGGGGCTTCGACGGGAGTTCTCCGTGATCAGGGATTTGGCACGGGAGAGTCGACTAGAAACCGAGGTGCTGACCGAGCAGTTGGCTAAGGCCCGGGAGTCGCTTGAGAGGAAGGGCAGACTCTTGAGGGAGAAGTGTCTGTGTCACCTCGAGCTAGACGGTCGCTGGGAGCTCGAACGTGCCGAGCTACTGGACCGGGCGGAGGTAGCAGAGCGCCTTCGTTCCGTGGCCGAGGCGGACTGAGGCCGAGGCGGAGAGGCGGTCGAGCGAAGCCGAGCGAGGGAGGGTCGAGGCAGAGGAACGCCCGGCGGGGGCAGAGGAGCGTGCGGCCAAGGCGGAGCGGGCTTGGGTCGAGCTCGTTGGGAGGATGGAGCAGATCAAGGCGGGGGCGATCGAGCGGTATAGGAGCTCGGACGCCTTTTCAGCCAACCTGGAGAGAGCCACCCTACTATATTACGAGGTAGCTCTTCACCGGGGTGCCCGAAAGGGGTTTAAGCAGGGTTATCGTCGGGCGGTGGACTACGCCTTCGATCAAGACTCCGGGATCGAGTTCCCATTGGGCCAGATCTATGACTCGGATGAGTCAGTTTCTAGCTCCTCTGCGTCGAGCGGGGAAGATCCAGAGGGGTCTCCTGCGGTGGGGTCACCAACTCCGGACGTCTCGGGAGGGCTCGCGACCGAGACAGTTCTCGCACAGGCGAGGTCAGTGCCCAGGTCGGCCGTCACCGAGGGCGCTGGGGGTGACGCGCCTACTTCTGTCACTCCCGAGCTTCAAAGTGGGCCCGAGGCCTGATGTATTTTGCCTTATTTTGCCCCCTTTCTCTTGTTTGTCTCTCTTTCCTCCTTTAGAGAGTTTCGTCTTTATGAGATAATAAATGACTTACTTGTTTGATCGCCATCCTTGCCGTGATTTGGTTGGTGTATCTGAAGTAGTTGGAGAGTGCCTATATGTCCTGTGTGGTTTTCGCATGCTGATTCGATAGGCTTCTGACGGGGCGTCTTTCCGTTCCCTCACGCTTTGAATGCCAGGCCGCTTCGTGAATCCCGCTAGGGCGGGAAACGAGGAGTTGGGGTTGACTGTTCAGGGGAGAAATCCTTTGGCGTGTTTTAGAGGGGGGAGTCATTTAAGGCGTGTAGCCTCCTTTGGCCTATAAGAAGGACCGAAAGGCGCCCTTTCCTCTTTACCGCTTGGGATTTTCTCTAACAGTCTTCCCTCACTCCTTCTTCTTCACTCTGCGTAGTGCCGTTGCATTCGGAGCATGGAGGATCCTTCCGAGGCTGACGCTGCCGACGACGGGGAGCAGAGAGCTCTTGCCGTCCCGGCTTGTTAGACGGGTCCCACGGTCGCCGCGCGGATCTGGAGAGGGCTTCGACGTGTGAGGGCACGACTCTTGCCCTTTCTCAGTTCTGGCATGGCTTCCGGGCGGGCGCCGAGGCGGAGGACGGATGGGGGTATCAGAGATGCCTGCCGCCACTCCCCCTCTACATGGGGGGGGAGGCGCATCAAGTTCCCTCCTCACCGAAGCCTTCCTCCGTCTGCAGCCTCTTTATCCCTCTTCTGCTCTTCATTTCTTTCACTCTTCGGAGGCTACTTGCTCTATGTTCCCTTTCAAGGAGTTGGTAGGTTGGGAAAGAGGAGGTCTTCACGGCGCTCCTTCTCCCTGGCCTCTATCAACTTGGAAGGTAGCCTTCTCCAACCTTAGAAGTGTTAGGGTGCTAGGCCCAGATACAGAGGGGGGGTGAATGTATCCTTCTATGTATAATGGCCAAATAAAAACTAGGATGCTAGAGATAGACACAGAATAGAACCAATTCGATTCAACTCAAATACAAACACTTGGAGCGTGCCTATTCAAGCATCTAGCAGAAGCAAAGCAAACAAACAAACCACTGCACAATAGATTTTTAGGTGGTTCGGTCCACAGACCTACATCCACCCCTCACTCCCAACCGGAGTGAGGCTTCCACTAGCACAGGCTAGAACGCAGACTCAGTCTGCAAATAGTTGCTGCCACACAGCTTGACCAGGGGAACAACCTCCCCTCTTCCTCCCAACCGGAGGGACACCCCAAGTGACTCCCAGCCACTTGGAAACTAGAGGTCGAAGGCCTCTCTTCCTCCAGATCAGGAGGGACCCCTGGACTTGCAACCCACAAGCTCAGAACCAGAGACAAGTCTCCCTTCTCCTGAATCCACAGGAGGAACCCGATCCCCAGTCTAGAGGATCGGAAGTACAAAGGTAATCAGAAAACAAAGGAAAATAATAAACAAAAATAACACAGCAATCAGAAAGCGGTAAAAGATGAAAACACAGATGTGGCTCTCAATGGAGCTGACTGGCCTGGATCTGATCCACGGTCCAGTAGGAACTAGTCTTCAGATGAAGCTTCTTCTTTCTCTTCTCTTCTCTCTCACTTTCTTTTTCTCTTAACCCTCACGAGCTCTCTAACTCTCTCTTACTCTTCTTCTCCTTCTGCTCTTCTTCTCTTTCTTTTCTTCTTCTTTCACATGCTCTCTCTATCTCTTCTCTTCTCTGGATCGAATACTCTCTGCTGCTCTCAGACTGGATGTATATACTTTGCTCCTTTTCTTTTGATCAGTCTTCTTCAGTGGAAGAAGACACATATATATAGCAGCAGCAGCTGCAGCTCCTGGGCGCGTGGCTTCCACGTTTTCTCGCCCAAGGAATTCGCCAGATCCGAGGCAGCTTCATCCACGTGTCAGCATCTGCATACCTCGTTCTCCTGGGATCACGAGCCAGGTCATCAATCTCGGTAAGAATCCCTGTCAGAGATAGCATCGGATAAGTCATCAGTTTAAGTCTGAACACCCTGTACAGACTCTGTGAATGCAAAGCATTGTATAGACTTCAGAAATCAATATAGCAAGTGTGTACAGAGTGAGGGAGTGTATAGACTTAGAAATCTTCATGCGTGCTCAGTGTATATACTTGCTGAAGAGTGCATTATCATAACAGAAGAGTGTGTAGACTAAGGCCTTCTGTTCGAGACAAAAGCCAATGTACAGACTTCATGCTGTACAGACTTGATGTTGATCAAGACACCTTTGGATATCAGCCCAAGGCGTCAACGCATCCAGTGTCAGCGTCGACGCAGTGAACAAGACAGGTGATGAACAATGTGTAAACTTCATGAGATGCAATGCAAACTCTGTATAGACTTAAGCAATGTATGGACTTCACATAAGAAGCCAACGGCTGTACAGACTTAGGCAACCTTCAACTCACTGCGATGTACAGACTCTGAAGGACAACAGCCAATGTATGGACTTGCTCAGCCTGAGGCACTGTGTAGACTTCAGCTCAAGGCCAGTGTATGGACTTGATGAGACACTCATGAGTGTATAGAGTTAGAGTGAGGCAAATAGTGTAACACAGCAACAGACTGTATAGACTTTGGCAAAGGCATGAGACATACCCTAAGACGATGAAGTCTGTATAGACTTTACTGTGAATGGATGCTCAGTGAGACGCAAGTTGAGACGATGCAGTGTACAAACTTCATGTAATGCATGCAGACGTTGAAACAATAGAATGTGCATACTTTGCCATGAGACGCTGAACAAGACACTCCAATGAGTAGACTTGCTGGATGCACTGTAGACAATGTATAGACCTTGAAGGCTAACAAGCGTCCTCAGTGTACAGACTTGGGCTGTACAGACTTTGACTCAAATGTGCATATGAGACGCTGAATGAGACAATTCACTGTATAGACTTGGCCTAAGACAATGCATGAGACGGACTTTGTATAAACTTGTGTTACTGTAGCAATGTATATACTTCATGAACAGACGATGTACCTACTTGGAGTTGATGCATGCTGTGCAATGTACATACTTTGAAATCATGTAGGTTGATGTGCAGACTTCAGTTGAAACAATGTAGCTACAGTGCAATGTACATACTTCATGCAATGCAAAGCAGACCAAAGTACAGACTTCCTAAATGCTTCAAGACCATGCACATCAAATGTCTAGACTTCACGAGGTGAACGGCTGTACATACTTCCTATGTGAAGACAGCCGATGTACAGACTTTGTTGAAGTGTGAAGGAGTTTAGTGTATAGACTTCGCGATGTGAAGACTTTGTCAAAGATAGCAGGACGATGTACAGACTTGAGCCAGTCAAAGTCTGTATAGACTTGAAGATCATTCAGCGACCAATGTATAGACTTTCCAATGGAAAGGATGTACAGACTTGAAACAATGGAAGGCAACGAGTGTATAGACTTTGAAGTGCAACGTAGGTAAAACTTCCAATGTTCAGACTTCAAAGATGAACGTAGGTAAAGAACCCAATGTGCAGACTTGGAAATGCAACGTAGGAACAGATGCCAATGTACAAACTTTGGCAAGTAACGATGTACAGACTTGCACAGTTCCAGCTGAAGAATGTATAGACTTTACCTATTGAATGTGGCTGTACAGACTTGGAGAGTTGAAGCCAATGTACAGACTTTATGATATGAAGCCAATGTACAGACTTTAAAAGGTGTGAACAACAAGGAATGCTGTACAGACTTTATGAGCACTGTCCAGTGTATAGGCTTGATGCCTCGAAGGCGATGTATATACTTTGATGCCCAACGCCAATGTACTGACTTTGAAGAGAAAACAAATGTATGGACTTTGACGAAGTGAGACAATGTTCAGACTTTGAAGATACACTGTGGATGTACATACTTGGAAGATCATGGAGTGTATAGACTTGAAAGTCTGAAGGCGATGTATAGACTTGCCTAAGACGCAGCATGAGAGGCTGGCTGAGACGGACGCTGTACAGACTTTAAATGCACTAAGACGCTAAACAAGACGGACCGATGTATAGACTTCTAAGTGCTGATGAACTATGTATGGACTTGGCTTGAGATGCTGCATGAGACGGTGCAGGATGTATGGACTTGCATGAGACAGTCAGTGAGACGCTCAGCAATGTATAGACTTGAAGGAACTCCAAGCGATGTATAGACTTTGAAATGCTTGAAGAGGATGTACATACTTCAAGAGATGCAGCATGCCAATGTATAGACTTCATGAAGAAACACATGATGCAATGTGTGGACTTGGTGACACATGCAAACAGATGAGTGTACAGACTATGCCAGCAAGCTACACGATGTGTAGACTTAGAAGTGCCTGCAGCTGTGCAATGTGCAACCAGTGTATGGACTTGTCGTGCCTACATAGGGCATTGTACATACTTGCTGCCTGATGCAAATGTGCAGATTCTATTAATGCATATCAATGCTTTATGCAGCAGATAATCAGTCTGAACTTCAAATGCAATGACTCACAGTGTAAGCAGATAAACTGACTGAACATATGAAAGACTGAATGAACAATTGAATGACAGACTGAATATAAGAATGACTGAATAAAACCATGGTGACTCACAGTGATTAACTCACATTAAAACAAATCATCACAAACCCCTAAAGCCAATCATCAAAACCACAAGCCACAGGGGCCAGGGGCACAACAATCTCCCCCTTTTTGATGATGGCAACAATACACAGTGAGTCATTCTGATGATGTAATACATTCTTATGAAAGTCATTCTGATGACTCAAACTATTCTCCCCCTTTGACTTCATCAAAAAAAATAGTTTGAGAAGTGAAAGCAAACCAGCATGCAATGATTGAATAAAATTCTCCCCCTTTGGCAAAAATCTCCCCCTTTGATATAATCTCCCCCTTTGATACCAGCAGAAAGAGATACCAAAATGCAAGAGCTCCCCCTAGAAATATGAATGCAAGAACACAATGCTCCCCCTTTAAGAGTTTCTATGCAGCATGATGCATATGACATGGAAGCTCCCCCTCAATAAGTGGAATCTTATGAGATGGATAACAAGGAGAGGTTCAGGTCAATGAATCAATGATATTTAGCAAAAGAGTTTCAAGTAGCAGATTTTCAAAGAAGCTCCAATCACAAGAAGTTCAGTCAGATTTTTAAAGAGATAGCAATCTCATAAATCCAAAACATAAGTTTTTCAAAGTCTTCCATTATAAGGGCTTATGAATGAGCGTTATTGTTCAGCATGGTTTAACCATAATGTATGCAGAGTTTATCCGTAAAATTCTGTATTGATATCTAAAACCATGGTTTAATAAGAAATTAACCAAGCCTTCATATTTATCTTGATTAATCTCCCTTTGTCTTACACAATCAAATCTATTGACTTCTTTCAGAATTACATGCACTAGTATTGAAATCAAGCAATTATAAAGTCATATGATTTTGTCTAGGGTTGTAGCAATTTGATTTTAGCATCAATATTCAGATATTTCAATTTGTTCAAGAATTTTCTTGCTACAAATTTTACGAGCACTCTAGTTCAGTGCACACATTGCAACTAGAGGATATACCTTGATTAGAGGCCAATATCCCTAAGCCTTTAGTGTGACTAACTATCATACTTTATGTGAACAGAGTTAGCATTTACACATCATGACACACTATAAATCATTTTTAATGAGTGAGTTGTATTTCTCAGTGTGCATGCCATTGCTCTGCCTGATTTTCAATGAATTTTATGCAGAGTTAACTAAGGCACCTCGTGACACAGTCCTTTGGACTTGTGTTTCTCAGTGACCAATGTCATTGCTCTGACAGATATAACCCTTTAGACATTTCACAGACATTCATTTGCTTCAAATCAATAATAGTTTCATGTACTTAACCAATTAAAGTCATGTATTCAAAAGTGCAGATTTCAGAAATTTTTCACAAGACACAGCATGAAACAAATGGTTAAGGTTTATTAAACATGCTTCAGATATTTTTAAGAGATTTTAAAGTCAAACTCCATGAACATTAAACTTAAACCACATGAGTTATTTCAGACATTCATAAAACTGTATAATAGAAGATTTCTAGTTCAAAATTTTCAGATTTATGATCGAGATAGCCCATTGAAATCTTCATGAAGGACTGATTGAATTCTGAACCTAAATCATACCAATTGATAGGAGGAATACCAATTGTTAAGAGAGATTGTGAAGCTCAAAAATTTCAGAATATGATTAAGGTTTGTCAACAAAATCAATAAGAGAGAATATGCAATGAGTTCTGACACATGTATGCATTTGACAACCTATATGCAATGCAATGACTCCCCCTCACAATATGCATTCAAACTCTCTTTTTGGCATTTTCAATATAAGGAGATGCAATGCACTATATGTATGCAGGGACATGCAAAGACTCAACATTGAATGCTATGTAAGGATATGCAACTAACTCCCCCTGAAAACATGCAATGTTTGCACTGAAAACTGAACATATGATACCAAATGATTCATGCACATTCAGACTACCCTATGAAGCAAAATGACCCATGGTACTTGGCGGAGCACTTGGTCTAAAATACCAGCTCTCACATAGTAAGGACCTCCGGACAGATTTCCTTACCTTTTGGTAGCTTACCATTTGATATACCATAGAGGTCATGAATAACAAGGTAAAATCAACAGTCCTATATGCAATTCAGGTTTTCAATGAATTATGCAACAGACAGTTTTCAAACAGCATTCAAATGCAGTTCAGGTTTTTCAATGTACTATACATGCAAATCACATATATGCACCTCAGATGAGGAGAGTTCAGAGGCATCAATTCAGATAATGCAGATGAAGAATGATTATGCAAAAACAGATTTAGTATGTCATGCCGTAGATGAAACTAAGAACAAGATATGCAAGAATACATCAAACCAGATATGCAATGAGTTTCAAAATGGGAAATGCAGAGAGATTACCTGAAAAGTGTGAGAATGGGGTTTTTTTTCATTCTTGAGTGTCTTGGATCATTACCCCTTTATTCCATCCAAGGCACACATGCTAGATACCTTCCTATTTTCCACTAGCAGGAACCCAAGTGGTCTTGGGTCTTGCATAGTAATTAGCCCTTTTGGGACTGCCTGCATCTTTTTCTGTGCCAAATAGTCATCAGAGTTCATGATAAAACAGTTATGCATTGAGTGCCCAGACAGCCCACAATAGTGGCATGAACTAGCAGGTTTCATGTTCCTCTTATGTATACTAGCATGAGCTTGAGCATTATAAGAGTGAGCATGAGGGTTTCTGTTATTATTATGAAATTTTTTCTTTTCATGACCAGCTACCCTGCAAGCAGCAACTTGGTGACCTGGTCTTCTGCAATTTGAGCAAACAGGAATTCTTTTAAAAACAAGTTTGTTCCTATCAAATTCTTTGAAATTTCTATTTCTACCCTGGACATGCCTGCAGTCCTTGACTGCGTGGCCATGCTTCCCACAATGGGAGCAGAAAGGGAACTTTCTTCTAAAAGAGCTTGCCCAACATTCAGTGGCCTTGTGCCCAAGCTTGTTACAATTAAAATATTTGACATGCTAGTTCAGAGAAGCAGTTTTATTTATATTAAAAGCATGTTGGTTAGCATAAGGTTTAGCATGATGTGAGAGAGGTTTTTTCTTTCCATTAGCAAACCAACATTGAGTAAAGATGTGGCCTAATCTACCACAATGAGAGCATTCAATTTTCTTTGAATGAACAGCAGGTTTTCTATCATGATATTTCTAGAATTCATCATTTCAGCATTCAAATTATCCAGTTCGTTTAATTCACACTCATGCATTAAATGTCCAAATCTATGACAGTAGTGGCATGACATTTTCCTTTTAGATGCATGTGAGTGTGTGTGAGGACTGTGATCAACATGCACTGATGAACCCTTTTCATTTATTTCCTGATTTACAGTCCTTTTTTGATTTTTATCATGTTTTTCTATTTTCTTAGCCTTGTACTGAATTGGAGATGAAGTAGAAAGCTTTTCCTGTTCAGAGGTTTTAATGAAAATAGTTTTCAGCTTAGATCCATCACCCTTTTTCAACTTTTCAGTTTGTTTCTGATTCTTCTGAACATTTGGTTGTTTATTTTCTGAGGTGGTGGCTACATCAGATGCTTTGATAAAGGATGTCGTCAGCTTGTTTTCAAAAGCCTTTTTATTGACATTGTTGTAGCCTAACCCTTCCCTTTGAGTATTGACCTTAACTCCTAACAACCTATCCAGATTTTCTTGTCCACTTACAAACTTTGACAGAGAGTTCTTTAAGTCTTGGATTTCATTTTCTAAAGAGGTGATTTGTAACTTATAACTGGCAATCTCTTGCTCACTGCAATTCATAGCTTCATTCAAAACTTTGTTAGCAGTTTTATATTTCTCAATTTCATTTTCCAGATTGCTCAGTTTATCAGAATCTTCAACACAAATACTTTTTCCTCTTTCCAAAGCTAGAAGTCTCTCTGACATAGTGGAGTTCAGCATTTTCAATTTCTCATTTTCTTGCTTAAGTTTGTCATTCTGAATTAACTCATTTATCAAAGTCTGATCTTCTGAGTTAGTTTCAAGTTTTCTTCCAGCCTTGAATTCCTTCAAATCTTTTTCCTTCTTTTCAATGTTTTTCTGTAATTCCACATTCACAGATTTGATGGCTTCAAGTTTTTCAGCAAGCAAGTTTTTTTCCTGCTTAAGTTTCTCTGATTCTTCTTCATCTTCTTTGGAGAGTTTTCTGAGAGATTCATCTTCAGATTTTAGCTTGTTTAGTTCAGAGTAAACACATTCAAGTTCCTTCTTCAGTTTTGCATTCTGATTTTTATACATATGATTATCAGACAGACATGCATCATGAAATTGCTTCGTACTTGAACAATTTTCACATGGAGAGCTAGAACTATCTACCCGAGTACCCTTCTTCAACTTTTTATACTGTTTTCTTAAGCTCTCATGTGACTCTAACAATTAAGCATATGCATTCTCCCAATCATCAAGAGAAAAATTCTCGAAGAGATTTACCTCTTCATCATCATCTTCATTTTGGCTGCTGCTTTGATTGCTTCTGTCAGCCATCATGCAGCTTGTTTGATTTCCTTTCCCGGCTCTCTTCATCATCTCCAACATATCCCTTGCAGATCTGCAATCAAGGAAACATGAGTGAAAGGCTTTGTCAGTGGCTGCTTTCATCAGATTTATGGCTGTCTGATTCTCCTCATACATTGATTCGTGACTGTCAGTCCATTTGGACTTTTTCTTTGGTAATTCATGAGGACCATGTGAAATTACTTTCCACAGGTCTGGATTCACCGATTTGACATAATTCTTCAGACTAGTAAACCATGCATTAAAGTGCGTACCACTGAAAATCGGTGGATGAGCCATGTGAACACAACAGATTAATGCAACAGGAATATTGATGCACTAAAAACAAATTAGCACCTAAGACTGCAAGATCAAATCTGCAGGTCGCTGGACCTTGTATGCAGACACCGCTCTGATACCAACTGTTAGGGTGCTAGGCCCGGATACAGAGGGGGGGTGAATGTATCCTTCTATGTATAATGGCCAAATAAAACTAGGATGCTAGAGATAGACACAGAATAGAACCAATTCGATTCAACTCAAATACAAACACTTGGAGCGTGCCTATTCAAGCATCTAGCGGAAGCAAAGCAAACAATCCCAACCGGAGTGAGGCTTCCACTAGCACAGGCTAGAACGCAGACTCAGTCTGCAAACAGTTGCTGCCACATAGCTTGACCAGGGGAACAACCTCCCCTCTTCCTCCCAACCGGAGGGACACCCCAAGTGACTCCCAGCCACTTGGAAACTAGAGGTCGAAGACCTCTCTTCCTCCAGACCAGGAGGGACCCCTGGACTTGCAACCCACAAGCCCAGAACCGGAGACAAGTCTCCCTTCTCCTGAATCCACAGGAGGAACCCGATCCCCAGTCCAGAGGATCGGAAGTACAAAGGTAATCAGAAAACAAAGGAAAATAATAAACGAAAATGACACAGCAATCAGAAAGCTGTAAAAGATGAAAACACAGATGTGGCTCTCAACGGAGCTGACTGGCCTGGATCTGATCCACGGTCTAGTAGGAACTAGTCTTCAGATGAAGCTTCTTCTTTCTCTTCTCTTCTCTCTCACTTTATTTTTTTCTTAACCCTCACGAGCTCTCTAACTCTCTCTTACTCTTCTTCTCCTTCTGCTCTTCTTCTCTTTCTTTTCTTCTTCTTTCGCAGGCTCTCTCTATCTCTTCTCTTCTCTGGATCGAATACTCTCTGCTGCTCTCAGACTGGAT
This sequence comes from Amorphophallus konjac, assembly GCA_022559845.1. NCBI lineage: Eukaryota > Viridiplantae > Streptophyta > Magnoliopsida > Alismatales > Araceae > Amorphophallus > Amorphophallus konjac. The sequence goes on from CM040122.1 coordinate 365,045,505, forward strand.
GTATATACTTTGCTCCTTTTCTTTTGATCAGTCTTCTTCAGTGGAAGAAGACACATATATATAGCAGCAGCAGCAGCAGCTCCTGGGCGCGTGGCTTCCACATTTTCTCGCCCAAGGAATTCGCCAGATCCGAGGCAGCTTCATCCACGTGTCAACATCTACATACCTCGTTCTCCTGGGATCACGAGCCAGGTCATCAATCTCGGTAAGAATCCCTGTCAGAGATAGCATCGGATAAGTCATCAGTTTAAGTCTGAACACCCTGTATAGACTCTGTGAATGCAAAGCATTGTATAGACTTCAGAAATCAATATAGCAAGTGTGTACAGAGTGAGGGAGTGTATAGACATAGAAATCTTCATGCGTGCTCAGTGTATATACTTGCAGAAGAGTGCATTATCATAACAGAAGAGTGTGTAGACTAAGGCCTTCTGTTCGAGACAAAAGCCAATGTACAGACTTCATGCTGTACAGACTTGATGTTGATCAAGACACCTTTGGATATCAGCCCAAGGCGTCAACGCATCCAGTGTCAGCGTCGACGCAGTGAACAAGACAGGTGATGAACAATGTGCAAACTTCATGAGATGTAATGCAAACTCTGTACAGACTTAAGCAATGTATGGACTTCACATAAGAAGCCAACGGCTGTACAGACTTAGGCAACCTTCAACTCACTGCGATGTACAGACTCTGAAGGACAACAACCAATGTATGGACTTGCTCAGCCTGAGGCACTGTGTAGACTTCAGCTCAAGGCCAGTGTATGGACTTGATGAGACACTCACGAGTGTATAGAGTTAGAGTGAGGCAAATAGTGTAACACAGCAACAGACTGTATAGACTTTGGCAAAGGCATGAGACATACCCTAAGACGATGAAGTCTGTATAGACTTTACTGTGAATGGATGCTCAGTGAGACGCAAGTTGAGACGATGCAGTGTACAAACTTCATGTAATGCATGCAGACGTTGAAACAATAGAATGTGCAGACTTTGCCATGAGACGCTGAACAAGACACTCCAATGAGTAGACTTGCTGGATGCACTGTAGACAATGTATAGACCTTGAAGGCTAACAAGCATCCTCAGTGTACAGACTTGGGCTGTACAGACTTTGACTCAAATGTGCATATGAGACGCTGAATGAGACAATTCACTGTATAGACTTGGCCTAAGACAATGCATGAGACGGACTTTGTATAAACTTGTGTTACTGTAGCAATGTATATACTTCATGAACAGACGATGTACCTACTTGGAGTTGATGCATGCTGTGCAATGTACATACTTTGAAATCATGCAGGCTGATGTGCAGACTTCAGTTGAAACAATGTAGCTACAGTGCAATGTACATACTTCATGCAATGCAAAGCAGACCAAAGTACAGACTTCCTAAATGCTTCAAGACCATGCACATCAAATGTCTAGACTTCACGAGGTGAACGGCTGTACATACTTCCTATGTGAGGACAGCCGCTGTACAGACTTTGTTGAAGTGTGAAGGAGTTGAGTGTATAGACTTCGCGATGTGAAGACTTTGTCAAAGATAGCAGGCCGATGTACAGACTTGAGCGAGTCAAAGTCTGTATAGACTTGAAGATCATTCAGCGACCAATGTATAGACTTTCCAATGGAAAGGCTGTACAGACTTGAAACAATGGAAGACAACGAGTGTATAGACTTTGAAGTGCAACGTAGGTAAAACTTCCAATGTTCAGACTTCAAAGATGAACGTAGGTAAAGAACCCAATGTGCAGACTTGGAAATGCAACGTAGGAACAGATGCCAATGTACAAACTTTGGCAAGTAACGATGTACAGACTTGCACAGTTCCAACTGAAGAATGTATAGACTTTACCTATTGAATGTGGCTGTACAGACTTGGAGAGTTGAAGCCAATGTACAGACTTTAAAAGGTGTGAACAACAAGGAATGTTGTACAGACTTTATGAGCACTGTCCAGTGTATAGGCTTGATGCCTCGAAGGTGATGTATATACTTTGATGCCCAACGCCAATGTACTGACTTTGAAGAGAAAACAAATGTATGGACTTTGATGAAGTGAGACAATGTTCAGACTTTGAAGATACACTGTGGATGTACATACTTGGAAGATCATGGAGTGTATAGACTTGAAAGTCTGAAGGCGATGTATAGACTTGCCTAAGACGCAGCATGAGACGCTGGCTGAGACGGACGCTGTACAGACTTTAAATGCACTAAGACGCTGAATAAGACGGACCGATGTACAGACTTCTAAGTGCTGATGAACTATGTATAGACTTGGCTTGAGATGCTGCATGAGACGGTGCAGGATGTATGGACTTGCATGAGACAGTCAGTGAGACGCTCAGCAATGTATAGACTTGAAGGAACTCCAAGCGATGTATAGACTTTGAAATGCTTGAAGAGGATGTACATACTTCAAGAGATGCAGCATGCCAATGTATAGACTTCATGAAGAAACACATGATGCAATGTGTGGACTTGGTGACACATGCAAATAGATGAGTGTACAGACTATGCCAGCAAGCTACATGATGTGTAGACTTAGAAGTGCCTGCAGCTGTGCAATGTGCAACCAGTGTATGGACTTGTCGTGCCTACACAGTGCGTTGTACATACTTGCTGCCTGATGCAAATGTGCAGATTCTATTAATGCATATCAATGCTTTATGCAGCAGATAATCAGTCTGAACTTCAAATGCAATGACTCACAGTGTAAGCAGATAAACTGACTGAACATATGAAAGACTGAATGAACAATTGAATGACAGACTGAATATAAGAATGACTGAATAAAACCATGGTGACTCACAGTGATTAACTCACATTAAAACCAATCATCACAAACCCCTAAAGCCAATCATCAAAACCACAAGCCACAGGGGCCAGGGGCACAACAAGAAGGTGGTTACCTTCTCTGCAGTCCCTCTGTCACCTTTGTCAGGGGTCATCTGAGCCAACTGGATCGGCCCCTTCTTGTCCGAGCTAGTTTCTAGAGTCAGTGGCTGGACGTGAGGAGATCGAGATCGAGTCAACCGAGCGAGGACCCCTTGCAGCGGTGTTATACGGATTTTCTTGCTTTTTGTCATGCAATGTACTGGCCTTTGCCTTTCTGATGTTTCAATAGTTTTGAATGAAAAGAAAATGGATTTATTTCGTCCATCTTGCTGTACAATTTCAAAAATAGAATTTGCGTAGTGCGGTTGCGTTCCATGTTCGAGGAATGGGTTCCCCTTCCATTGTTGCTAACCTATATGCACCTTTCCCGAGCGTTTCGACCACTCGGTAGGGGCCTTCCCAGTTAGGGGACAGCTTGCCCGCCGCCTCTAACGGTCGAGAGGCTTCGGCTTTTCTGAGGACGAAGTCTCCCGGTTGGAAGTGTCTGCTTCGGACTCTGGCGTTGTAGTATCAAGTGAGGCGTCGCTGGTATTCCATCGCTCGGATGCTGGCAATATCCCAGAGTTCATCGGCTAGGTCGAGGTTCTCGAGTAACTTTTGGTTATTTTCCTCGAGCGAGTAGCGGATGACTCGGAGAGACGGGTTGGCAATCTCTAATGGAATGACGGCCTCAGTGCCGTACACCAACTGAAAAGGACTTTCACCGGTTGCCGTCCTGGGAGTCGTTCGGTGCGACCACAGTACGCTAGGCAATTCCTTGAGCCAACTACCCTTGGCTTTGCCGAGTCTGGTCTTTATGCCTTTCAAGATAGTCTTATTGGCATTTTCGACCAGCCCGTTGGCCTGAGGCTGGGCGATCGAAGTGAAGTGGTTGCGGATGTTTAGGTAGGCGCATCTGCCTCGGAAATACCGAGAATCGAATTGCCGACCGTTATCGCTCACTATCACTCGGGGGATGCCGAAGCGACAAATGATCGATTTCCAGACGAAACTCCAGACGACTGTCTCGGTGATCCTTGCAGTGGCTTCGGCCTCGATCCATTTAGTGAAGTAGTCGATGGCGACGATAATGAACTTTTTCTGGGACTGAGCCGTGGGGAATGGCCCGAGAATGTCGATCCCCCATCGAGCGAAAGGATAAGGCTCGGTGAGGGTGATGAGTTCTATAGTCGGCTGATGGACCAAGTGGTCGAACCGCTGGCATCGGTCGCACTGTTGAGCATAGGCCGAGCAGTCGTGCTGCAAGGTGGGCCACCAGTACCCCTGTCGTAACAGGATCCTGGCCAGTGACCTTGCCCCTGAGTGCACTCCGCACAGGCCTTCATGAACCTCTTGGATGGCTCGGCTGGCTTCGTCGGGGCCGAGGCACTTCAGGAGAGGGCCGGCGAAAGACCTTCGGTAGAGTATGTCATCCAGGAAAACGAAGCGCCGGGCTTGGTACTTCATTCGGCGTGCTTCTCGAGGGTCATAGGGCTCTTGGGAGTCTCGGAGCCAAGACAAGTAGGGGGTGCGCCAGTCGCCCGGGACGGCCGAGTCAACAGCGAGGAGCTCCGAGTCAATGCTCGGGCGTTCTAGCTCTTCGAGGAGGACCGATCGGGTACCTTCTGGGTCTAGGGAGGAGGCCAACTGAGAGAGGGCGTCCGCTCAAGAGTTTTCTTCCCGGGCTATTCGGACTACCTCGAATCCCTCGAATTGTTGGGCCAGGCTCCTGACCAGCTGGAGGTATTTGATCATGGGTGCCTCTCGAGCTTCGTACTCGCCGTTGACCTGGCTTGCGACCAGTTGAAAGTCGGTGTGGATCCTGACTCGCTCAACCCCCAACCGTCGGGCCATGCGCGCTCCCGATATAAGGGCCTCGTACTCGGAAGCGTTGTTTGATGCCTGAAAGTTGAATTTCAAGGCGTACTGCAGCTCCACTCCTTCGGGGGATCTTAGGAGGATCCCGGCACCACTACCGACCGAGTTGGAAGATCCGTCGACGTACAGTTCCCAGGTTGGCCCGGGCATGGTCAGTAGTCTTCCTTCGGTCGGGATGGTGCTTTCGGCGATGAAGTCGGCGAGCGCTTGACCTTTTATAGCTGAGCGCGGGTGATACGAGATGTCGTAGGCCCCAAGCATAATGGCCCATTTGACGAGTCGCCCCGAGGCCTCGGGGTGGGCCAAAATCTTCTTCAACGGCTCATCGATTAACACGGTGATGGGGTGCCCCTGGAAGTAGGGTCGGAGGCATCTCGCGGAGGTGACCAGCGCTAGCACGAGCTTCTCGGTTGCGGGGTACCTCCTCTCGGCCTCGTTAAGCACCTTGCTGGTGTAGTAGACTGGTCTTTTGATTCCCGAGTCATTTCTGACTAGGACCGAACTGACCGTTGATGACGTCGCCGAGAGATAGAGTAGCAAGACTTCGCCCGGCACGGGCTTGAAGAGCACCGGGGGTGAAGCTAGGAACTCCTTGAGCTCAGCGAACGCTTTCTGGTATTCCTCATCCCATGCGAACGTAGCAGATGCCAACTTGGGCCCCCTCAATAGTTTAAAAAAGGGCAAGCATCGTTCGGCCGCACGGGACAAGAAACGGCTGAGAGCGGCGACACGCCCCGTCAGACGCTGGACGTCCTTAATGCAGGTGGGCGGGCGCATGTCCAGGATGGCCTGGACCTTGTCGGGATTGACTTCGATCCCACGCCGAGTGACCAGGAAACCCAGGAACTTCTCGGATCTTACTCCGAAGGCGCACTTGGCAGGATTGAGCTTCATGTTGTACTTCAGGAGGACGCCAAAGGTTTCAGCGAGGTCGGTGAAGTGGTCCTGGGCCTTGGGGGTCTTGACGAGCATGTCGTCAATGTAGGCTTCGACGTTCCGACCTAGCTGCTCCTCGAACATGTGATTGACCAATCTTTGATATGTGACTTCGGCGTTCTTCAACCCGAAAGGCATCCGGGTATAGCAGTACACGCCGTAGTCGGTGATGAAGGCGGTCTTCTCGACGTCCTCAGAATTCATTCTGATCTGATGGTAACCCGAATAGGCATCCAGAAAGCTGAGCATCTCGTTGCCCGATGTCGAGTCGACCAGTTGGTCGATGCTGGGCAAGGGATAGTAGTCCTTAGGGGTCGCCTTATTCAAGTCGGTGAAGACCACGCACATCCGCCACTTGCCGGAAGCCTTTGGTACCAGGACGACATTGGCTAGCCACGTCGGGTACAGGACCGGTCTAAAAAGACCAGTCTCTTGCCCCTTGGTGACCTGCGCCTTGATAATCGTATGTTTCTCGGGTGCGTGCTTCCTTCGGCGCTACTGCACGGGCTTCATGGTGGGGTTGAGGTTGAGTCGGTGCGTCACGGTCTCCTCTGGTATCCCAGGGAGCTGATCGTTGGACCAAGCGAAGACTCGGATGTACTCAGAAAGAAAATTCTTATATTGCTGCTGTTCCTCGGGTGGTAGTTCGGCTCCGATTCTTACTCCTAGGGTCGCGTCGTCATTTAGGAAAATTGTCAGGAACTCGCCACCTGGCTCAGTAGCTGCGGAGTTTTCCTCGACTTCCCGAGGGCCCTTAACGTTCCCGTCCGGCCTCGTGGCCTCCACCGAGATATTATAGCACCTTCGGGCCGTGGCCTGGTTACCTCGGATTTCCCCTACCCCATTTTTGGTGGGGAACTTCATTTTTTGGTGATAGCTAGATGGTACTGCCTTGATCCGGCTGAGGATTCCCCGGTCGAAGATGGCGTTGTACGCTATCATCCCTTTGATCACTATGAAGTCTACCATGACCGTAACGGTTTTGGGTGGGGTGCCGAGGGTAACCGGCAGGCTTAGGGCTCCTTCGGGGAGAGTGGCCAGGCCGTTGAACCCACAGAGGGGCGTTCGGATCGGGCGGAGTTTGGATGGATCCTCTCCCATTTTGAGGAAACAGTCATAAGACAATACATCAGGGGCACTTCCATTGTCCACAAGAATTCGATCTACGTTACAATGGTTTATGGTGGCCGAGATTACGAGGCCGTCATCGTGCGGGGTGCTCAGCCCCTCCAGGTCTTGATCGGAGAAGACTATGACCTAGGGCGGGGCCTTGGGTGGCTCTGGGGCTCGACTCGCCCGCTCGGCATGATGCTTCCTTCCACGGCTGCTGTCGCCTCCTGATGTTATTCCTCCAGAGATGACGTTGATGTGAACCCCTCGGGGGGCGTTGTCGATCTCCTCTGCGGCGCCTTGATCTTCTCTACGCTCGGTGGTGAACCAAGCCAGGTGCCCTAGGCGGATGAGGCGCTCGATTTCATCTTGGAGCTGGTGGCAATCACCGGTGTGATGCCCATGATCGCCGTGGAATAGACAATGTCTGTCTCGCTTGCGATTTTTTGACCTCATCGGCTCAGGCCTGCGGAGGAGTCCTGAGTCTTTGACGTCTTCATAGATTTCATAGACCGGTGCGGTTAACAGGGTGTACCGCTCGTACTTTCGCTTGCGTTCTCCATCTCGGTCTCGCTTCTTTCCCGAGCTAGGATTTGACTCGGGGCCCCGCTTCTTGTCCCCCTCCCGACCTGAGCCGGTTGCGTCTCGGCAAGCGCTGAGTACTTCTTCGCACTCGGCATGGCGCAGAGCCAGAGTCACTAGCTCGGCAAGGGTCGAGGGAGGGTGGAGGACACGTTCACGACGGAGGTTCTCATCCCGGGTACCCCCGGTCAGTGCGGTTGTGGCCGAGGCCACGTCCAGGCGGGGGATTCAGAGGGCTTCCAATTTAAATCGGTGGACGTAAGCCCGGAGCCTTTCCCCTTGCGCCTGTTTGAGGGCCAAGAGCACCGCTACCGACCTTGGGGGGGCACTTCCGGTGAAGCTCTCCTTGAAGACTCGCCCGAACTGCTTGAAGTCTCGGATGGATCCGGGGGCGAGGGCCCGGAACCATGCTTGAGCGCCCTGGACCAGAGTGGTCACGAAGGCTCGACACTTGATGGGGTCCGACGCTCCGTGTAGAGTCATCAGGGCGTCGAAGCTGTCATAATGGTCAGCCGGGTCACCTTGGCCATCGTAAAGCTTGAAGGTTGGTATGGGGGCTCTGGGAGATACCTCTGCCCTCAAGATATACTCAGAGAACGGGGATTTCTCCTCGTCTTCCGGGGAAGAGGCCTTCTGCAGGGCGCGAAGGGCGCGCTCCTGCTCAGCGAAGCGCCTTTCGAAATCTCACAGCCGGAGGGATAACTCCGGTTGCTGCCGTGCCGCGAGGCTGGGGGGAGCGTCTTGGCGGTCTCTGGGAACGTCAGCTTCCGGATCTGGCCGTTGCGTCCCCCGCCTTCCTTTCCTCGGTGCGGAGGAGGCCTCTTGCTCCGGAGGTGGAGCTTGCAAGGGTCCTCCGACCCTGTTACGGATGAGCTGCTGGCCGCGGAGGGTGAAGCGGCCCCCAGCTGTGTGCTGGGACGTACTCCTGCGGGGGGGGCTCCCTGACGGGGCACGGGACCTTGCATCCCTGGCCGCCTGGGTCTTCATGAGTTCCACGAGGACATCCAGTTTGGCGTTGAGGGCCTGGAAGGCTTCGGCTCCACCGTAGGGGGGTAGCCCCACCGCCGCAGGGGGGGGGGGTGGTCCGCCGGCGGGGATGCTGGCGTTGGAGGGAGGGTTCTGTGAGGCCCTGAAAGGGCCATCCCCTGCTGCTACCATGGCCTTACCCCTTTCGTCGGCAGACCTCCTCCCTGAGCTCCTTCTCACCATGTTGGCTCTTCGTACGTTTCCCACAGACGGCGCCAGATGAAGAGGCGAAATCTCGCGTTGGTTCCTGAGCGGGCTGGTAATCACCAAGTTTATGAACTGCAAGACAGGGAAATGGGTCAGAGGGCCCAGGGGGATTCCCTGGGGCGAAACCCTCCGACGCTCAAGTCAGTAGAGCAATGGTGGGAGCAGCGATAGGGAGGAGAAAGTGAAGGCGCGAGATCCCTCTCCACCAATGGGGTGAAGTGATCCTTGCTCAGGAATTGGGGCTGGATCAATGCCCTTTTGGACTTACCTTTCACCGGAGGGTATCCCAAGTTTAAATAGTGCGCCGCCCTCTGGAGTCCTGCAAGCTGAGAGGTCTCCGGTGGAGGTTACGTCCTCGTCGTGGGCTTTTATGGCCTCATCGTGGGGGCGTTATCCTCTCGGGGAAGCCGGAGCTCCTGGACTTCTTGGCGTCCGGCCCGCTGTGGACTCTAACGGCTGCAGTGATGAACATTTTATCGGTCGTACCGAGCTTAGGGGGGCCGGCCCTATCGGGCGATAGGCCTAGCTCGGTGAGGAGATGGGTCGGACAGACCGGCTAGCGCTTCCCCCCTTCGTGTGGAGGGATAGCTCGTGCGCGGGTCTTCCTGTGACCTGACCGAGGCTCGGGCTCTCCGAGCCTTGGGGCCGCCTAGGAGAGTAGTTTCCTCGAGCATTGTTTTATTGGGATTTTCCGAGTGGGCCCTGTGGGCTGTCACTTGGACGAGCATGCCTCGTTAGGCCTTGTTGGGCCTAGTTGGGTCTGCTCTTTGAGTGGGCTGCAGGAATCCCCCTCTCCAGTAAGGAATATGTGACTTGCTAGTACAATCTCGTTACATTCTTGTTCATGGAAGGCCAATATCATGTTCTTGTTATATTCTGGCTAGCTCATTCTTGATCATTCTATCTTACATGGTTATCTTGTTTGTATTGATTTGATCGCATGATTGATTCGCATTCGCATGATTTTACCTTATTTCTTTAGAGTAAAAATGATAATTACTTAAATAGTGCCTTTATGTTGATGCGAAGATACCTACTCGGCAAGTGTGCTCATGACCTATTTTCTAATGTTTTTCAGGAGATGGAAATAGTTCGGATTCGGATTCGGGCTATACTAGTAGCGGGTCCAGAAGCGAGTGAAGTGAAAGTGTTATAAAGATGAGAGTGAAGACTTAGGAAGTTAAAGTGTCTAGATTGAGTCAATGTAATTTTTCTATTTCTTGAGTCTAGTAGAATGGAAATCAAATTAGTGATTGTATCTTGAATATTGATCATTTATGAAATAAAGATGGAGTTTGAATATTATTGTGTAATTGTATTTATTTGTGTGATTGTCTTGCGCTCTCATTGATTCTTGCTTGCGAGAGGCTTACCATGCCGGCTGTTCGCGCTCCCCGAGCGAGTCTTCCGCTGTAATTAAAGGCTCGGGGCGTGACAGTTAAGTTGGTATCAGAGCCTAAGTCTCAGGACTTAAGGAAAAGAGTCATGTCATAGGATAAGTCCAAGGTTAAGGACCCCTACCTATGAACTAAGGAAAAATTCCACACCCATGTGAGGATTGGGTAGAACCCGGGATAAGATAGCTAATTAGTTTAAAAATTATTTTGCTTATTCCAATATTCATGAGAAATAACAAGTTGTTATTTTCTCTCAGGTACCTTATTATGCTTATCATGGCTCATCGCGTAGATTGGGACGGTATGCAACAAACTGTTGCTGGCCTCACCCAGGCACTACAAACTATAGCACAAGGTGGTGCGGGGGTAAGGGCAGGAGACCTTCATCGCAATTTCCGGAGTCTAAATCCTCCGCGTTTCTATGGATCTTCCAATGCAGACGAAGCAGAAAATTTGATCGACGAGATGAATAGGATATTTGATGTTATTCAATGCACTGATCAGGAGAAAGTCTGTCTAGCTACGTTCCAATTAAACAAGGATGCTCTCACTTGGTGGAAATCGGTTCCGGCACCTCCAGCCGATGCGCCACATACATGGAATGTTTTTCTCACTTTATTCCGTGCCAAATATTTCTCCGAGCATGTAAAGGAAAGGAAGGCTATGGAGTTTGCCTCCCTTCGTCAAGGGATGATGTCCGTGGCAGAATATGAGTTACAGTTTTCAAGGGTAGCACCGTATGCACCACATTTGATTAGTACAGACTTATTAAAAGCAAACCGATTTATGGACGGGTTACGGCCCGGTTTCATTCAACAACTGGGGACACAGAATATCTGTACTTATACGGAGATGGTTCAAAGGGCATATTTATGTGAGAGGACCTTAGAGAAGATCGAAAGGTTGAAAGGAAAGGGAGAAGAATCTAGCCGGCGCTCTGATCGGCATTATAAAAAGGAGAAGTTCAGCATCACGGAACCATACAAAAGCCGTGATAATAAGAAAAGATCAAGGAACGGGAACGGTGGAAGTTCTCAAAAGAGTAGTAAAAAGGTGAAGGAAGAAAAGGAGCAAGTCGCCTCGGCGTGCACCTTTTGTGAGAAATTCGGCCACTCGGCTGAAGAATGCTGGAAGCGCCTAGGTGCTTGTTTGTGTTGTGTGAGTAGGGAGCATCGTGTGCCAGATTGCCCCCTTATGAAAGACCAACCAAATAATGGAGGACGTAGGAGGCAGGCTCGCCTCAATGCAGTTATAGATGAAGAAGAAGCGCCCAGGGATCAAAATGATGGGCTCATGGAAGGTACTCTTCAAATCTGTTCTCGTCCTACATTCGTGCTATTTGATACTGGTGCTTCTCATTCTTTTATCTCCACCACTTTTGCAAAAACCTTACCAACTGCATCAGTTCCCCTACCTTCAGATCTCACTATTACTACACCTTTAGGATCTGGAACTAAGCTTACCAACTATTATCCTGATTGTAAGGTAGTGGTAGAAGGACACAATCTCCCCGCAAACTTAGTATGCCTTGACATGAAAGGATATGATGCCATTTTAGGGGTAGATTGGCTTGTAGACCATGATGCTTATATCAACTGCCGAAATAGGATTATATCTTTTCGAAAGCCCGGTCTTCCAAGATTTTCCTTTCTTGGCGCGGGAAAGCTCATGTCGAGGGCTATTCATCGGTTCTACTGTTCGTGGAGCCGAGATAGATGAGGGCGCCGAGATGTATTTCGGGGTTTTACGACACCCTGTCTTGGGGTTTATGGATGATTGAGGGGGTTTTGCTGGTGATTAATGCCAAGATTGACGGGCCCTGAGGAGTCAAAAATGGATGTGTTTATTGGGTATCGACCAGCTTTGGCATGGGTTTCGAAGGAAGTCCAAGGACAGAGGGAAATGGGAAAGAAGAACCGAACATAAGGAGCCTCTGTCACCATTACTTGTGCAGAATTCCAGGAGGATGGCTTGATGTTATCATTCGTCGTCCTGGGAACCAAGAGATATCTGTCTCTGGTCCAGAAACGACTCTAATGATGTCGATAAGCAAACCGGGCATCAGAAACTCCAGAATCTCACAGATGTGAATCATCATGTGGCTTGGCTCTGTTCCGAAGGCCAAGGGATAGCCTGTCCCTGGCTCTGGAACAAGCGCACGAAAGCATCTTCGAGAAAGAAAATGCAGACGAATAATCAGACTGGGGAGGGGAATAGGGGGGCAAACCTCCACAGAGACAATAGCAGGCGACAATCGAGGCCTGTTCCATTCGTTTATTCATTTGGACATGACTATTACATCCATGCATCAGAGGGACAGAGTACATAGAAGAAAATTGCAAACAAAGACTAAGTCCTGTTCTAGCGGCATGAAAACCGATTACGATGTCGCAGAATACATCAGAAGAAGAAGAAGTAGCATCAATCGAAATTACAAGAAGATGAAATACAGAAATGGGGGGGGGAGCATTGACTCCTCTCCCTCCCCGGCGCCCACCTTCAATCAGCTTCGAATCTTTCTCTCTGCTTTCTCCTTTGGTCTCTTCTCTCTTTTCTCAGCGGAGGGGGGGGGATCTCTCTCCCACTATGTTAGTCTCTTGGTGGTTGTGATGATCCTCTCCCTTTCTTGCTCGAGGGGAAGGGGGTTTTATAACTGTATTTTGTATCTTCTCGGCAGGCCTGTCACGGAGCGCCTCAACTGAGGGTCTTCCCGGCGCGCAGGACTTCCGCTTCTCGGCGCGGCTTTTGGGCTTCGACAAGAGGATCCCGGCGCCACTTTATAGGCCCACTTAGGCCTTTTAGACTAGGCCTCTTATTGGTCCTTCAAGTGCATCAGCACCCAAAAGGGCCCTCCATTGGTGACATAGTTTCTATTGAGATCGTTCATAGGTTTTTTCATCAGTCGATAGACCGGGGTTTCATCGGCGTTGCCATCTGAATGATGACAAAATCGGACATCATTTCATTGGCATCGTCACCGGAACGGTGACAAGACCGGACATCAGCTTTAGCCTGGAAGTACTTCAGCCAGGTGACTGCTATTTCATCAGTGCCGTCGTCTGACTGACAATGGCATCGGACATCAGCTTGGCCCGGAAAGGACTTCAGCCGGGTAGATGGTTGACGAACTTCATCATTGATCTTTCACTATTGGTCTGATCTTCCTTTCAATTCTGTTTCTGCCCTCGCTCATTTTCAAGGTGTCAACAAGACCATGATGCTTATATCAACTGCCGAAATAGGATTATATCTTTCCGAAAGCCCAGTCTTCCAAGATTTTCCTTTCTTGGCATCAAATACAAGAAGCATCCTACCATTATATCTTCTCTACACGCCTGCAAACTTATCTCGAAAGGATGTGAAGTTTCTCTTGCTTCAGTCATTGTCACCGAATCTAAGGAAATTATCCTAGCAAACATTCCTATTGCAAATGAATTCCCGGACGTGTTCCCATCTGAACTACCTAATTTACCGCCCGAGAGGGAAGTAAACTTTACCATTGAACTCATTCTAGGTGCGGCACCTGTTTCTATAGCCCCTTACAGGATGTCCCCCACAGAACTCAAGGAATTAAAGAAGCAATTACAGGAACTTCTAGACAAGGGTTTTATCATACCTAGCACATCTACTTAGGGTGCGCCGGTTCTATTTGTCAAGAAGAAGGATGGTTCTCTCAGGTTATGCATTGACTACCGGCGATTGAATCAACTTACAATCAAGAACAAATACCCATTGCCGCGTATTGATGAGCTCTTCGATCAGCTTTCGGGAGCAGAATATTTTTCTAAGATTGACCTAAGATCAGGTTATCATCAGCTTAGAATCAAAGAAGAGGACATTTACAAATCGACTTTTCGAAGTCGTTATGGCCACTATGAATTCGTGGTAATGCCGTTTGGGTTAACTAATGCCCCAGCAGCATTCATGCAACTTATGAACAGTGTCTTCCAGCCATATTTAGATCAGTTCATCGTCATCTTCATCGAAGATATCCTGATATACTCCAAGATAAAAGAAGAACATGAAGAACATCTAAGGATAGCTTTGCAAACACTTAGAGAACATAAGCTATATGCCAAACTCAATAAGTGTGAATTCTGGCTCAAGGAAGTCTCATTCCTAGGCCACATTATTTCAAAAGAAGGTATTGTTATGGATCCTTCTAAGGTAGAAGCTGTTAGAGATTGGAGTCGACCAACGACTATATCTGAAGTTAGAAGCTTTTTGGGTCTAGCAAGTTATTATAGAAGATTTATAAAGAACTTTTCAAAGATCACGGTTCCTTTAACTAGACTTACCAGAAAAGAAAATCCTTTTATCTGGTCGAAGGACTGTGAAAAGAGTTTTCAAAATCTTAAGAATCATCTTACAATAGCCCCTGTTTTGTCACTACCAATAGAGGGTGCTGGATTTGAAGTATATACGGATGCATCTGGAATTGGCTTAGGGTGTGTCCTTATGCAAGATGGAAAGGTGATTTGCTATTCTTCAAGACAATTGAAACGTCACGAAGAAAATTATCTTGTACATGATTTGGAATTAGCAGCAGTTATTTTCACCTTGAAAATTTGGCGTCATTATCTTTATGGAGAAAAGTTCACTGTCTATTCGAACCATAGGAGTTTGAAATATTTATTTTCTCAAAAAGAGCTTAACATGAGGCAGAGGAGATGGTTGGAATATCTTAAAGACTTCGATTTCGCTATTCAATATCACCCTGGCAAGGTAAATGCTGTAGCAGATGCACTCAGCAGGAAACCAATTGGTATGTTATCAAGTCTCATGATTAGTATGACTAACCTTGTTCCTCAATTTGCTCAATTGAATCTAGATGTTGACATTAAGGAAGATAATTGTTTCATGGCAAATATCCGAGCCCAACCAACATTGATTGAGGATTTGGCCAAGTTACAAGAGGATGACCCAATTTTACTAGAAATTAAGGCCAATATTGAACAAAGACTGGATTTTTCTATATCCGAAGATGGAAGAATGCTATTCAAGGGCCGAATGTGTATACCCGATCATGAAGATACAAAGAAATTGATCTTAGAAGAAGCACATAAATCAAAGTATACCATTCATCCAGGAGGTACAAAAATGTATCAGGATCTCAAAAGAAACTTTTGGTGGCCCAATATGAAGAGGGAAGTAGCTGACTTCGTATCTCGGTGTCTCACATGTCAACAAGTGAAGGAGGAACATTTCAGACCCGCAGGTAAATTACATCCCTTAAGTATCCCGGAATGGAAATGGGAAAGCATAGGAATGGATTTCATTATGGGACTACCTAAGACAAGAGGTGGACATGATGGAATATGGGTAATTATAGACCGATTGACTAAAACTGCACATTTCATACCAATTAAAAAGTCGATGGTCTGTAGATATTCTAGCAGCACTATACATAAAAGAAATTGTCAAGTTACATGGAGTCCCTGTCGCTATTGTATCAGATAGAGATCCCCGATTCACATCACAATTTTGGAAGAGCCTACAACATTCACTTGGGACTAGATTGAATTTTAGCACCGCTTTCCATCCACAAACTGATGGTCAAACAGAAAGGACAAATCAAGTGGTAGAAGATATGCTCAGGACTTGTGTCATTGATTTTGGAGGAAGTTGGCATGATCACTTACCTTTGGTAGAATTTGCATATAACAACAGCTATCAAGCAAGCATACAAATGGCACCTTTTGAAGCTCTATATGGGAAAAGTTGTCGATCACCAATATGTTGGAATGAAATAGGGGAAAGGTAATTTCTAGGCCCCGATTTAATCAGGGATTCTACAGAGAAAATCAAGCTCATTCAGGAAAGGATGAAAATGGCACAAGATAGGCAGAAATCTTATGCTGACAATCGAAGACGCGACTTGGAATTTCAAGTAGGAGAACATGTATATCTAAAAGTTTCTCCGGGTCGTGGTATTCGAAGATTTGGCATTAAAGGAAAGCTAACTCCAAGATTTTATCGGTCCATTTGAAATCCTCGAAAGGATCGGTGAAGTGGCTTATAAATTGGCTTTGCCACCACAGTTAGCAGGAGTTCATGACGTATTTCACGTCTCGATGCTGAAGAAGTATGTGTATGATCCAGATCACATTATCACTTATGATAATCTGGAGATTCAGAAGGACTTGACATATGAACAAACGCCAATGAAGATTTTGGAACGAGAAGTACGTCAATACAGGAATAAGGTCATTCCTATGGTTAAGATTCAATGGAAGAAAGCATGGCCTTATGAAGCAACATGGGAATCGAATCAGCTATGAAGAAAAGATTCCCGAAATTATTAATTGTAAGTACACTCTCCTCAATCCATGAATTGAATTTGGGGACCAAATTCTTCTAAGTGGGGAAGGGTGTAGAGCCCCAAAATTTATAAAGGTAATTTTTAGTTATTTAAATAATATTCTGGCATTAATTGGGCTAAATAATCAATATAAGGCCAAAATTGTGTTAATCAATTAACCCAACCCACTTAATTGAAGTCCAAAAGGGTTTAGGACCTAGACCATTAGGTTTAAGCCCATATTCTAGAAGGTATTTAAGCCTATCCACAGATATTAAGGATAAATACTAATAATATAAGATAATATTTAGATAATTAACAAAAGTGTTTTTATAAAATGAAACTCTAAGCTACGATGACTGTAACGGTCTATCGTAAGACCGCTACATCCATGTAACGCATGGGCACTCGACCGTTACATTCCTATTAGTTCCGTAAGTAAAGGGACTCATGAAAAGATTGGAACTTGATGTTCCTATCCACTATGGATCGACTTGGGAAGGATTGTAAAAACTATAAGGACTCTTAGAGATTAGGATTTGATGAAATAAGGACTCTAAACTCGATCTAATCCTCAAACCCTAGCCTAAACTCTATAAATAGGGCATAGTTCTGAACTGTGTGACCCTTACTTTTTGGGCGTAAGGAAGCAAGATAAGGAGTCATTATCTCAGGTAAGTTCTTTAGAATAATTTGTTTACAATATTTTAGACTAACTCCCCTCCAAAATTCACATCTTTTAGGTCAAGAGGGCGTGGAGTTAGAGCCTAAAGAAGTTGCTGAAAAAGTCACAAGAGAAGGAAGGGATCTAGGGCAGGGTTCTCAACCAAATTCAGAAACTACAATCTAAGTAAGAGGTAGGTTATCTCATGAACGGCAAAAAATAGCATGATAGGACTAAAAGCCCTCTGGTTTGATTGAATTCCATGCATTATAGAGCATTGATTTCATGTTTTATTTGTTCTATGCCCATCATGCACCTCTTAGCCAAATTAAGAAATTAAAACATGACTATTCATCTATTCATGATTACCTATGCAAGTAGATGGCCTTACTTCGTGAACATGACTAGAAACTCATCATGTTTTGATAAAAGACATGATGTGATTTGATCTCTTAGTTTCTATGATTGTTTTTTGTTAGCAGATACTGTAACGCACTAGCATAGGACTGTCACTTTCCAGTAACGGCCCTACTACAAACCGTTACAAACTCTGTAGTATTTGAATTGCACTGATGTTTCTAACGCGCTTGGACAGACGCGTTACATTCAAGTAACGGCTTGATCATGACCGTCACTTTCACTGTGACGCCCCCTCTTAAGACCGTTAGAATCTGTGTTCTGTCAAACCTAAGACAGAATATAACCTGCCAATCTTATTATAGTTAAAGTCTAGTTACCTAAGTTTTTAAACCTAATCATGTGATTTTAAGGATATTTGAGTATTCATGATAGGTATTGCATGTTTTGTTATCACTTCTACTTAAGTTATGTTAAACCAAAGTCTATAGTTTTGTACTATAAAGCATGACTTTTAAAACATTATATTGACGGAGTTTTTATCATGATTTTCACATTGATTATACATATCTCTCTCTGTCAATAGAGTCAATTCTATACGTACATGGCACATATTCCGGTATGTTGTCATTAGTTCACACTTTGCACTATAGGAACACAATCTTGGACATGAGGACCTCTCTATTGGATATTCCTTCCAATGGATTAGGAAATCATTGTTTCAAGGCCTCCGTAATTATCCGCAAGCCTGGGATTCCCACTAGGACGCCGAGTTGGTTGTACCAATGAAAGCTCATTAATTAGAACACTCTATCGTGGTTTTTGATTCTTGAAATGTAACGGCCTTGAACTGGACCGTCAGGCTCACGTAACGGCCCAGTGTCAGACCGTCACATTCCTCTGGGTCTATTTTTATCCTTCTGGACTCGGATCACTGTAACGGCCTATTACTGACGCGTTACATAATGTAACGGCCCAGAAAATGACCGTTACATAGCTTGCATTTGTTAACCCAAGGTTTGACCAAGGGTTGATATTCCTATGATTCTAGACAAACCTTGATGATCTAGAACTTGTCATATTGCTTAAATTGATCTAAAAGAAATGAAGTTAAGGAAAATACCGTTATGCTGTCGATTTATTTCTATGAGCATGACATTGTTTAAAGTCTATTTCTTGACTCCTACATTCTTATGTTGAAGCATTCATTCATTGATTTTAGTTATCATGAAATTATTGGAAGTGCTATATTCTTGGCCATACGTTACTGTTATACTGCGTAGAAGTAGCTTAATTTATAACTGAAGATGCGATCGAGCACTGATTGTGTTCAAGGGCTCTATGCTAGTCCCCTCGGCTGATTGCTGGAAACATACTATTTTATAAATCATGGGGTATGATGCTACTGGCGTCGCATTGCGCTGGGAGTACTATTTCTATAAATAAGTGAAGATCCACGGCACAACATGACATTCTTGTTTGATATTCCACAGAAAATCACGAAGCACTTGCTCTTAAGCATAAGATGCTAAAGTGAGGAATATGTGGCTTGCTAGTACAATCTCGTTACATTCTTGTTCATGGAAGGCCAATATCATGTTCTTGTTATATTCTGGCTAGCTCATTCTTAATCATTCTATCTTACATGGTTATCTTGTTTCTATTGATTTGATCGCATGATTGATTCGCATTCGCATGATTTTACTTTATTTCTTTAGAGCAAAAATGATAATTACTTAAATAGTGCCTTCATGTTGATGCGAAGATACCTACTGGGCAAGTGTGCTCATGACCTATTTTCTAATGTTTTTCAGGAGATGGAAATAGTTCGGATTCGGATTCGGGCTATACTAGTAGCGGGTCCGGAAGCGAGTGAAAGTGTTATAAAGATGAGAGTGAAGACTTAGGAAGTTAAAGTGTCTAGATTGAGTCAATGTAATTTTCCTATTTCTTGAGTCTAGTAGAATGGAAATCAAATTAGTGATTGTATCTTGAATATTGATCATTTATGAAATAAAGATGGAGTTTGAATATTATTGTGCAATTGCATTTATTTGTGTGATTGTCTTGCGCTCTGATTGATTCTTGCTTGCGAGAGGCTTACCACGCCGGCTGTTTGCGCTCCCCGAGCGAGTCTTCCGCAGTAATTAAAGGCTCGGGGCGTGACACCCTGAGCTTCTGCCACCTCCAGCAACGGTATCTCAGCTTCAACAGCATCCAATTCAACCTGAAGCTCTTCCCGTCGGCCATGCAGGAATTGCGCGCGAACAACCGAAGCCTCAACCTGGGCCCTGTTCTGGTAAAGATCAGAGTTAAGTGACTCCAGCTCCGTCTGACAATCAGCCTTCTGCAATTTAAGGGCCGTCAGCCGTTCATTCATTGTCCGCTCGAGAAAGTCTCGGCGATTCACAAATTTCAGCAAGAATAGCACTCGCTGGGTCCATATGTCCAAGGGACAGCCTAGTGCCTACAGGCCAACCGTCAATCGTTCAGCCACTTCCTTCAGTTGGAGATACGACAATGTCGGCTGGGACTCTATCACCTGGCGCAACATCTCCAAGTGCTGCCAAACAAAATTCTCTGATGAAGAGAAGCCAAGGGGGGCTACTGGCACCACATCAAAAGTAACCTTCTTGTCTATGGATGCCCATAAGCCAGTATCTGGCTCAGAAGAAGAGGATGGGATGGCCACCAAAGTTGAAGGAGCAGGCACCTCAGCAATCTGCTCATGCTCCGTTGGACTCTTTGAAGTGCTCTCTTCTACAAGTGCTGGAGGAGGCAAAGGCTCCGACTCTATTACTTGCACGGACGGAGCTGCAGGGTTAGGTGCAATAGTCATTATGGCCATCGGAACAAAGGCAGAACCTCTTGACGAATCTACTTCGGCCCTAATTCTGTCACAGGCACTAGAGCAGGACTTTCTCCCAATGAGCTCAACTCTATTGATGATACTTCGGCGGCTGGTTGGATTCTCACTGGCATATGATGAAGTATAGTAATCGCCTCTGGAGAAGATGTGGTTACAGGAGGTAGTACATCTAAAGCCCCCGATGAAATGATGATGTCAGAAGATGGTGCCATAAGGTGATCAGCTGTACCAGACTCCTAAAACAAAGTTTCAATAAGCACCAAGATGACAAAGAAGAATGAAAATCTATGAGGCTCAGCAAAGGGCAAGCAGAATTTATCCTGGCTGCAGAGTCCATTTCCTTAAATGCTCGTATAGAAGACGCCAACTCCGCAGTAGAAGCGACAAAAGGAGGGGTTATCTCCACCTCCATGTCTATACCGAAAATTCCTCGGGCAATATTCCCTCGAATGATGATGCTAGCAGTTTTGGGGGACTAAATACCGAAGGACCACTCAATAGCAGGGAGGGCGTTACTGTCCCTTCGCGGGCTGCTTCAGATACTTGTTCGTCACCTTCTGAAGAACCATAACCAACTTCTTCATCAGAAGGGGTGGCAGAGCTGCTGGAAGAAATATCTATGCTAGACTCGGGTCGGCTTGCCTCCTCCGTTGCCTTACGAGCTGCCGAGCGGGTGATCACACGCCGCAGAGGGATGGCACCCTTCTTTAATACAGTTTTGTGTCCTTCCTATAACAGAGGGGCGTCCGCAACAGGCATCTTAACCCCAGTACTGACTTTCCAGCCACTACAGCACAAAAGCATACATAAAGCAGGGTCAGAAGATCAATAAGAAAAAAAAGAATTAGAAGGACCACAGTCACCTGGCTCACCCTCGACTTCACTGGCTGGCGTGGGAGAAGGAAGTCTAACATCCTCCTCAATAGTAGGGAGACTCTCCCCTATGGCTTCAACTGTTCTAGTTGCCTCTACTATGGCCGCGGCAGAGGGTCCCGTATCCTCCGCCCCCGCGGCGACCTCCTCAGTACTCTTAGTAGCAGCAGCTGCTTCTTAAGCTAATACCCAACAAAGAAGGTGTCAGAGAATGAAGGTGCCTTGCAAGGAATAATCTTACAAGCTGCAAAGGAAAGGTAATGCCACCTTCAGCTGCTTGTTGAGCGTCCTCCTGCTGAGCGGCAAACTGTTCAAATGATGGCACGTTAGGCAAAGGAGCCTCAGTTACATCAGCCGATGACTGTTTTGATAAATTTCTCCGAGCTTTCTTTGCCCATCCCAGGGCGACCTTGAGCAAAGAAGCCGCTCTCTTTCTGCCAGGAGGTAGCGGAGTAGTGGTTGGCATTGGTGCGGGAATGTCAAAATACTCCGGCTTCTGGGCTTGGGAGATTATCTTCCTATAAAGGCCCTGCTGCTTTATGTCTGGTCGATCTGCCAAAGGAGACGCATAACATTATGAAGAGAATTAAAGAACAAGCTAGGTGACATGTCGACTAAAATTTTTACCTGCCAGGCCGTTATAAAAAGATGAAAGGGGCCAGTATTGATAGGCCATCTCCTTGCTTCGGGATGCAGCTTCTCGAACAAGCCAGCAGATGTCACCAATTTTCTTACACTTCTCAGTTAGGTCAGCCAAGTCCACATGACCGTGGGAAGCAATACAATGATATAAGCCGAGGTGGTCAAGACCCCAGCCGTCAGCATAATGAAAAGATACAAACAAAGGCTTGTCCAGGACACTTGCTACAGGATTGTCAAGAGTCAGTCCATGAACATTCATCAAAACGAACAGCCAAGACATATGTTGATAATACGTCGGGGTTCTATCCTCCCTTCTAATGAACACCCGATACGGGCAGAAGCGGTCAACCTCACATTTCCATGAAGCTGCTTTAGGGAGCGGCTCCTCAATTAGAAATGGATATTGTTGAAGCTCCAAGCGGGAATCACCGATCTGGCACAGATGTTCTAGATTCTTCATGAAAACATCTTCATCTACATCGACAAGCGTAGGCGTCAACTGCTGAGTTGCATCCTCTTTAACGGCTCTCCTGCACGTGATGTACGAATCCACCTCTTTCGGGTGTTGGGAGAATAGTCTCTTCAGATGGGCTTCATCAATGTCAAAAATTGGCCCGGGCTACTGACTTAGAAAGGTGCACTCGGCTACATCCCAGCATGTCCTCTGGCATTGCGATAAAAGCTGGTTCGGGCATTCCACCATTTCAAATATTCTGGGGTGACCCAAGGAACACGGTTATGCACCGGTACTCCAAAAACATTGGCATCCCGATGGTGGAAGTAATCCCACCAGGCGCGGCCTTCTCTTGCAATGATCGAGCTATGCTTTGACCTGTTGTCCAAGGGAAACTTAGCCGTTGAAGGTGGAATGTGCTGATCATAGCCGGAATTTTGGCAAAATCTAAACGGGTAAAAGGGTTCTAGATGAACCACGCCCCCCTTTCTAAACACTAGAACACTGGGTCCGATTGATAAAGCCCAATTAATGAGCTCAGGCTCCAAGACTGGCCGGGTCACTGTGGTACCCGAGATGAAGTGAGCAAAAGTATCCACTGCCTCAACTTTGCACTCACGTTGACGGTTCACCAGCGGAGAAGAATGGGCTGCCAAATTCCAGAAATGAATAGTTGCAGCTGAGTCCACTGGAACCCTTGTTAACCGGCCTCTGATAGAGAAAAGCTGCTGTGACACTGGGCCAGGCTCGGCTCTTGCAAATTCCAGCATCCTGGGGTACAATGTAGCTGTCTGCAAGGTCCTGGGAGCAAGTTCTGGGAACAAATTACATACCCAGGCGTTGAAGAAATGAAACAGACCCACTGTTCTGAAAGAGCGAGGGATCCGATGCTTATATATATCTCCCAGAGATTTGTAAACCAGGTAAAGTGCAGCCGGACATAAAGCGAGCCGCATGCCCCAAGCCATCTGACATGCCAGGTATATTGCCTCCGGCCTAATGACTGTCGCATCTCCCTGCAGGAGAGCAAAAGTGCACAGCCAAAATGTAAGGTAAGCAGCACAATGAGTAAGGGGGAACACTCCAGCCGGATTCGGTCCTCCTCGGCTGATTCACCGAATGGAAGCAGGTAGCTCTGACTTGAACTTGGGAGGCTTACTTGGCTTACCCGCAACAGGGGCCACAGGAGGGAACTCATTATACTTCAGAGGACCGCTAAAGAAATATTGAATCCAATGTCTTACTAAGACCCTCAGCTTACTGCTCTCCACCCGGGCAAGATATCCCTTAGATGATCCCCTATGATGCGCCAGGAAAAGGGAGCGATACGCCTTCATCAAGTACCGATATGAAAAGCCGAAGTAATATTGACCCTCTCCGTCAGTTTCATCCTTGATGAAGTCATGCAGGCAGACCTCCTCATAAGGTTCTCCATCAATCGACAGACCTGAAAGCTGTGATAAACTCCAGAGGTCCAAAGAAGTTTCACCCTCTACTGTGAAGAAAGTATTAAACTACGGGCAGAAGACTTCAAACATGCCGCATCACAATCCCTTGAAATGGGGTATCGAAAGCGGGATGCATATACACTGTGATACACCTCGGCTCTGACCAGTAAGGGAGCATATTCCTTCAGCACATATTCTGTAAACTCTACCGCTCCCACGCGGAAAAGATGAGCATCGATCACTTTGGTGTCCGCAAACCATCCAGCAGCCAACTGAAACTTAAACTGAACGGCTAAGCAGTTCAGAACAAACGGCTCATCTCTGTAGCCCCACTTGATGGGCGCCAAGAAGAGACCATAGCCAGGCTTCTCTCTGTTGACCCGACCTGCAGCAGTATCCCACCTGGCCGGTGTGAATTCAAGGGCCCGTGTCAGCATCTTTTGCTCCGCCTCCAACTCAGTTACCCCCAAAATAGCGTTCCACTTGCGCCGCTCTCCCGGGAGATAGATGGTTTCTCCGTGATATACATAGCCTTTCAAGCTATCCCTATCCACCAGCATGGCCCGTTCCACCATCCGAGCCAACATAACATCTCTCTTCCCAGCTACATTGAAGGTGCAGATGAATGTTACAAGATGATGATCCTTCGAAAAATTTGAACGATAGCTGTCATCACAGTTGAAGTTTAACTCGTCCTCAGTGGGCAGGACGTGGGATGCAGACACTGTGTCCATTTCTGAGTCAGAAGATTCGTCAACTATGGCGATCCTCTCATGACCACGGTCTAGCTGTCCGACATTCATCCAAGTCACAGTAGGGCCAAGTACCCTACCCTGAGAAGAGGCACCAACATCAGTAGTTCCAGAAGCAGCACGGCTAGAGGTGGTGGCCATTTCAGCAACTGCAGATGAAAATCAAAGAAAATAAGACAATATGAAGACAAAAACAGAGGAGGGAATCCCAAGAAAATTTTGACAGCACCTCCCCTTATCCGGGGTATGCCCAAAAGTCAAATAGGAAGGACATCCACCAAGAGGGGATGACTCCTTAATAAAGAGGGACGTAGCCCCGTATGTGAAGCAAAAGAAGAGAGCATCACGATGAAAAGATGAGAAAATGAGGAGGGAAAAATCCCCTCACGCCGATCGCCGTCACAGTGAAGATGAAGAGGAGAAGAGAGAGAAGGCTCAGGGTGAAATGAGCCTTCCCCTTATCCTCTCGGCGCTAAATAGGGTAAAACCCTAAGGCGCGCCGAGAACACCCCCGCGCCAAGAGTGCCAGACAAAGAAAAGGCGCGTCGATGCCGCCCGCGCCGAGAAGCCTCAGCCAGGAGCGCGCCAAGACGAATGTCGCACCGCATCTGGTGCTGTGCCGAAATCGTCAACCGCGTCGATTTGCCGATGCCGGGATATTGCGACCAGAAGATTAAATCCAAAATGCAGGTCATTTAACATCCAACAACCTCGCATTATTCCAAAGATGCCTACAAAATTCTGGAATTATACACAATGAACAGGAGCAAGCCTGAAGAAAAGTACAAAGTACATCACAATATGCACCTGCGGGTCTCGTGCCACTCATTCTTCGCTTACGCCACCTGCAGGTGGGGGGCATTTGTTGACACCTAAAATATACAAAGATAAAAGAAGAAGCCAAAGCAAGCTCAGAGCTTTGAAGACCAGTCAAGGGTGCGGCTCCTATGTCATCCCTGGAAGTTATGAGAATCAGAATAGAAGAAGATCCATTACACCTGACACTCTGTCTGGCTGAAGCCATTTCTGGCCAAGCTGCTGTCCAGCACGGCTATCATTTAGATAGTCAGGCAGATGAAAACTACGTCAACGCCCAGTCAATCATCTGCCTACTGAAAAGCATCCACAGAATGTTCTGATGCTCGTAAGACGGGATTCACATAGCTTTGCACATGTCTGTTGGTGATGGGTGCTAAGTAAGTGACAAAGAGAACAAATGAGTACTTCAAGAAGCCCATATGGCCAATGAAGAAGGCCCATTTCGTCCAGAATCCTTCTATTGGTGCCAATACACCAAATGAATAGGCCCAAGCCCAATACAACCAAGCGCGCCGAGGAGCTCTTTTCTGGGCGCGCCGACTGCATGCCGTGCCGGGAGACGTTCGTGTCGATAGAAGAGGGCCAGCCCTCTATATAACCCCATGCCCTCGATAGAATCAAGGGGCGAGAAAAAAAAAGACGGAGAGGAGATCAGAAAAAGAGAGAAGAGATAAAAAGCCAGAGTAGCCACTGAAAGGAGGAGAGCCTGAGCGCCTGCTAAAAGATCTGAAGAGAAAAAGAGTTGTAGTATCTGAAGAGAAAAAGAGTTGCAGAAGCCCGGGGAAGAAGATTCAAGGTGCGGTAGTCTGTCAAAGGCCCTAAGGGGCTATATTCTCCCCTTCTCCATCTTTTATTTGAATCCGTTTTCTTTCTTTTGGTCTTCTTCCGAGTGCTGTTCCTCTGATGATATCAAATGCCAATGTTGCCCGGTTGTCAAGGGGCATCATCTGTATTTAGATTCTCGCAGTCGGATTTTTCCTTTCTGTACTAAATGTATGTGTCCTCTACAATGAAATGAAGCATGAGGTTCTGGAGTTATCTCTCTCTCTCTCTTAGCCTCTCTGAAATCTACTGTATTCAATACCCATTTGTGGACGAACTTTTTATTAATTAATTAAGATCTATGGTTATTGGGTTTATTAAGTGCGTGGGCATGCCAGTCACAAAGTGACGATTTATTGTGCGCTCAATCTGACTAATCAGACGACTGTGTAGTTCGTGTCGGGACCAAAACCCGCCGCGCCGTAAAGGTCACGGCGTTATTTACATCCCCTCGGAGAGGGGAACACCCTTGATTAATCGTCGAGAATCAGGGCCTCATGGCTAGGAAACTATATCGAGAGAAACAAGCCGATAGCGGTCTCGAATCAGTCAAAAAGCCCGACGTCTAGGGAAGCAAGCATTCGAAATATGTCGGTCACTTAAGAGACCATTTTGATATTCGGACGAGCGTCCGACTTCAGAAAATCGCGATCGTCACGGGGAAAATCGGAGCATATGTATGCCGGGGTACGGCAAATTTATTGTTCAAACGGATAGGAGACCTTCGGTTGAATCCCGGTTAGAGTGGTCGGGAATCAGCGAGTTTATTGGCTCGGTGTGAGATCGAGTCAGGACCATTTCGGGGGCGCCTCCCGCGGTCCAAACGAGGCTTGTGTGGGCATCGTTAATATTTTCGGTGCGGACGGGTAGCGGGAAAGTGTCACGGGACTAGATTCTAAAACAAAGACGTGTACAGAGATAGCTGGCTATAGGCCTAGGATGTAGGTCAGGCAATGACCATGGTTGGGATGAACCCGGGGTCCAAACGTGACTCACAAAGGTCTTATTGATATTCCCACACGTAGGGTTCAGGGAAGACGAGAGCCGTCTCGTTCCATCCAAATTTTGTTAGTCATTCATGGACCACTTTATGTTCGGACAAAGATCCGTATTGAAGGCATGACGTAAACAGAAACAAACCCGTACAAATGTATGCCTGAGTTTACGGTGATTTTAATGAAAGAGCGGCAACGAATCCTAATGCGAACGAGTCCGGTTTGACAACTTATCGGCCCAGAGCAATGTCAGATTACGGCCATATCGGGATGGTTCCCAAGGTCCACGTCCAATGCCATGGGGCGTCATTGATTTTCCCTTCACACACAGTCCCAGGAAATGAAGGTCCCAAGGTATGCGTGCATGTCGGTCACTGGCAGACCATTTCTTGTTCGGATGGAAGTCCGCGTTTGTAGCGTAAGAGACGGTGACAAACCATACAAATGTCTGCTGTGAGTACGGCAAGTTTAATGCAAGTGTGGGATTAGATCCCGGTATATATGTCGGTCACTAACGGACCATTCATTGTTCAGACGAGAGTCCGTGTTTGAAGCATCGAAGATAATGACAAAGCCATACGGATGTCTGCCGTAGGTATGGCAAGTTTAATGCAAGTGCGAGATTAGATCACGGTATATATGTCGGTCGCTAACGGACCATTCATTGTTCGGATGAGAGTCCGCATTTGAAGCATCGAAGACGACGACAAAACCGTACGAATGTCTGCCACGAGTATGGCAAGTTTAATGCAAGTGCGGGATTAGATCCCGATAGAAGTGGGTCAAGTTGATGGACTATCGGCCCGAGACGGTTTCAGACTATGGGCATGTCGAGGATTCTAAGGTCCACATTTGATACCATGGGGCATCGTTGCTTTTCTCTTCACGCACAGTCCGGGGAAGCGAATTGTTAAGTGTGAAGCCCGAACTCGCCAACGTGCGCCCTCGCACGCAAATCGACCCTCGCGGGGGTCAAGGGGGCAGCGCCCCTTGCGGAGGTTTCTAGGGGCGGAGCCCCCGGAACAAAATTTTGATTATAGCAGGGGGTAACTTTTGATTATTGGTTTAACATTCCTTTCATTTTCATTTATTAGTTTAGGTCCCTTCTTTTGTTTTACTCATTAGTTTTAAACATTTTTCTTCTATTTAGTTAATTTGTGTTTTCTTTCATGAGGCACGCCGGTTAAGAGAATGCCAATGGGGGGCGCGCCGGCTAAGGATACTACAAGGGGCGCGCCAGTTAATGGAGGGTGCAAGGGGGGGTGCCAGTTTAGGGAAGGCCAGGGAGCGCGCCGGTTAATAAGGGCAAGAGGAAGAAGGGCGCGCCGGGTAATGTGGATGCCAAGGGGCGCGTCGGTTAATGGCCAAGGAGAAAGAGGGGCATGCCGGATAGGTGCCAAGAAAATGGAGAGGGTTTTGAGTGTAAAGCTAAACCGGCGCGGGGGGGGGGGGGGTACCGCGTTGGGTTAGCCCGCGCCGGATAGGAGCGCGCCGGGATAGATGTTAGAAGCTTAATTTCATTCTCTTTGCATCATTTTCTTCTTTCTTTCACCTGCAAGTTGATTTGGTGATTGGTGTGTTCGTCCAATTGGTGGATTAAGTTGGTAGAGAGGAAGGCTTAAGCGTTTTAATTGTTTGTTAAAGTGAATTAGCATGAGGGTTCAAGTGTTTTGTTCAGAGGGGTTCGTTATGCACGAACTTGGAGGTTCAGTTTGTTTCAGAGGCTTCAAACATGTGCTGTTCTTATCCTCAGAGGATAGTTTATTTGTTCGTTCTTGTATGTTCTTGTTCCTTGTTAGTGGTGTTCTTGGCCCTGGCAAAAATTGGGCAGCATCTCCCCCGGACTGAGGCTCGCTAGAGAAAAATAGAGGAACACCAAATGGATTGCTCTGGGGTGAACCTCAAAATGCAGACCTCACGATGGTCCGATAACCCAGATGTGAGTGTGGAAAAGCTCGAGGACCAGCCTTCAAGAGCTCTCACGACTCACGGGTAATGATTCCTCAAGGCGAGACAAATGTATGCCACGAAAGGCTATGAATGTTCATCCATCAGACGGTTCCTTCGAAGACCATGCTATGGAGGATCAGGCTTCGAAGCACCATGGGTGAGTAGAAGATAGGGAGAAAAAAAGGGGACGGGGGATAAAGCCAAGAACCGTGCTTGCCAAGAGACTTCCTTTTATCAATCCACAAGAAGGGGAAGATCAAAATACAGAAGGGGGATCTACCCTAGGGCAGAAGGAAATACATTTAGGGGGCAAGAGGAGGAGATACATCAACGGGAGAGGGGGAACAGAGCACAAGCTCTTCCCCCCGGGGCTCACCTCTCACTCTCACTCTCACTCTCACTCTCCTCTCTTCTCTTCACCTCTCCAGCACGGGGACGAAGCTTTTCTTCTCTTTGGGTGGCCTGCTCTTCTCTTCTTCATTCTTCAATCGCCCCCCTATTTTCTTCAATGGCCAGCCTTCCCTTGCTTTGACGGGTTTGTTGCATATATATGGAGGTGGGGGGGAGAAGTCTCTAAACCCCCCTTCCCTTTCATTCCATTACTCTTCTCCTCTCTGTGTTTGAAGCTGTCGAGTGGCCTACAGGTGGAGGGCTTGATAGAGTAGGATGGTGCCATCTGTGGATTGGCCGACGGCGACCGGTGGAGACGCGACGGCCAGTGCAGAGCTTGAAGATTGCCATTCCAGGGAGCTTGAGTGGTTCAGGTGGTTGCACACTGGTCGGGCGTAGGAGACCTGGCCATTTCAGCGAAAGCAACGACATTCTGTTTGCAGAAAATAGGGGATCGTAGGAAAGATGGGATGCCTTGAGGTTAAACCGGCGTGGGGTTGTCCATGCCGGATTAGCAACATGAATGGGGCGCGCCAGTTTAAATCTATTGAAAGGGGGCGCACCGGTTTAAGGCTATTGAAAGGGGGGGGCGCCGGTTTAAGGCTGTATAGGTACTACCGCGCCGGTTTAAGACCCATTAGATTTCCTCCCGGCTTAGCGGTGATTTAGATGGATGCCTGCCCTCCCGTGTTGCTTTGGTTGTGGCGTCAAGCCCCCAGGGTTTTTGTTCAGAGCCTCTGAGTTCCGGTTCAGGACTTTGAGTGACTTCCAGCGTGTGCCGAACATGTGTTTGCATTCCTGAGTTTCTTCTGATTCGGCCTTTGGCAATGCCAACTGGAGAGCCGGGGACATCTCTTCTGCCCGAAGGGCTTCTCGTTGGGTGGCGGAGTGCTGAATATATATATTCATCCTGCTTGGAGGAGGTATGGGGTTTGTTCGGCCTTTTCATCTTCGACTTGCTCTCGGGGTGTCGAGACGTCTGTGCCGCAGGAACATTCCTTTTCTTCTTTTCTTTTTTGACGTCCACACCGTTGTGAATAGATTTGGTTTCACTGTATGCACATCCCTCAGGTCATATGAGTGATTTCTATTGCATCGTCTCTGTATTTTCAACCTCACAATCACGATGAGAGCTTGAGACAGTCCATCTCATGGCTTCTCATTCGTGAGATGATGAGGGATATGTTCGAATCAAAGCTCATAGAATTCAATTAGTAACCTGGCTCCCAGTGAGGCTCCAGAGTGAAAGCCCTCTTCTCATCGACATTATTATCTCTTCCAGAACTGTCCTCTTTGGCCATCTCAAACCCCTTTGCATAAAGCCTCCCAAAACCTTGAATAAAGCCTCTAAAGCCCTTGAATAAAACCTCCTAAAACCCTCAGATAAAAACCCCGAAACCCTCAGCCTCATAAAACCTTCAAAAACCCTCCTATCGGCGCTCTAATTGCCTCCCGACGTGACTATCTCTCGGCACGGGTTCCATGCCGAGTGATCAGCGCGCCGATCGGCCACCCTTCCTATAGCGTGCCGAGACCCTCACAAATCCCCATTCTCGCGTCGGTTTACCTTCATGCCGACCTCCCTCCAGGCCGAGGCCTTCTTGTTTTCTCTGTCACGCCGAGGCCAACCACGCCGACACCCTCATGAGCCCCCAGCCTGATCATCTCCAGTATAGAACCATCACCACCCCGAGGAGGAGTAATATCCCTTCACTCAAGCCCACGGGAGCTAAATTAACGGGGTTTACCCCCTACATTCTGTAACCCCATTGGCCTATGGAGTTCTACCACTGCATGCTCTCCTATGGCCTCTTCAAGGGGATATTAATGATTGCCCCGATGAGTGTACATTGTCCCGTCGGATTACGATCCTCTCGGATCTTGGGCTACGCTTGTATTTCTTTTGGCTTCCATCTTGGCACTCCGTGGATGGATGTCCTATACTCCTATTTTGGCGCAGTCCAAAATAAGGGTAGATGCTGCCAAAATTCATTTGTGATCCTTGCTTTATCGTATCGTGTGATGTTTTTGTTAAGTTGATGAATTAACCCCACTTGGTGCGGCAAAATCCTGAGAAGGACTATCTCATGTCCCTTTGCTCACTGTAAAAGGGGAATACAATCAGAATGAGATTTCCCGTTGATTGTCACATGGTCTCCCTAGACCTTCTGTGGATGAATTTATCCTCCCCTTTCAGCTTACCTAAACATCATCGCCAGAGCCCATGAAGCCCTGATTAAACACAAGTGATCCCCCCAATAGAGCCTCAAAGCCCAAAATCCTCAAATCTTCCCTATCAGCGCCCCAGTTGGTCTCCCGGTGAGGTGCGCTCCTGGCGCTGGTTCCGCCCCGAGTGGTAGGCGCGCCAGTGACCACCTGCGCCGGTTTGCCTCCGTGCCAACCACCTCTCTGCCAGTCTCCGCCAGGCTGATGCCCCTATACTAAGGCCTCCGCGTTGAGTCCCCATATCACCGGTCCGCCTTCGCGCCGGTTCCCATCCATGCCGGTTCATCTCAGCGCCAACTATTATTCAAACACTCAACTTCCCAGCAACCTTAATGAGCCCTAAACTTTAGTCTAAACCCAATGTCCCAACCTCATTAGCCTTCATGCCAACCTTCATTTTTTTTTTTGGAAAACCCTACCTAGAAGTATTTTGGAGAATGAGCCCAAAAAGGAGCATTCCCAACCTACCACTAGGAGGTTAATTTTATTAATGAGTGAACAAAAAATGAGGAAAATTACAACATTCGGACGCTAAGCAAACCTAGCTTATCCAATCGGGCAGCACCCTGAACATTTTTGGGGAGCTCATGATAA
The DNA here is from genome assembly GCA_022559845.1 of Amorphophallus konjac. Taxonomy (NCBI): domain Eukaryota; kingdom Viridiplantae; phylum Streptophyta; class Magnoliopsida; order Alismatales; family Araceae; genus Amorphophallus; species Amorphophallus konjac. Next base: position 365,077,682 of record CM040122.1, read on the forward strand.
GAAAAGAAAAGATTACATTTATTTAGGCAAGCTAGTGAAGCTAATGAATCTGCAACATTATTGGCTTCTCTGTATATGTGAAGTAAGGAATCCCTATGTGAGAGCATATCCCAAATTTCTCTGATATAGGAAAGAATGGCCCATGGACAATTAATCTGCTTACTAACAGTTTGCACCAGAACCTTGGAGTCACATTCAATCAACGCAGGATGTGTATTGATGGTGGAAAGGTATTTGAGGCCATCGAGGAGAGCTCTAGCTTCAGTGACAATACTTGAGCTAGGACCATAGTAGTGAGAAAAAGCTAGAAGAATGTTTCCTTTAGAATCTCTAACAACTCTTCCCCCACCAGAAATTCCTGAGCGCTTACATGCCCCATCAGTGTTAAGCTTGAGAAATGGCCATTGAGGACATAACCATTTAACTGTCATAAGTTAAGGATTCCTTTTGTTGACAACCTGAATACCAAATTGAGTGAGAATCTTCCTCTTGCTGGAATGAGTTTCTTTGAGACCTGATAAATCACAAATTTCATTTGTTTGAGCTTTAATCTTATGTAGCATGCAATTCTTAGTTATGGTCCGACCTTCATACTTGGCCATATTTCTGGCAGACCACAGTTCCCACATAGTATAGCCAATTGATGCCAATGAAAAGAGACCATATAGGGATTTAGAGCTGCTGTGTGAATTAGATTTCAGTATCCTTGACTTTGCAGAATTACCATCTAATAGCAAACCTGAGCTTTGGAGAGATGACCATATAAAGACAGCATTATCACTGCTGATGAATAGATGATTTAATGTTTCCTCTTGAGGCTGTTGGTAGCAATAACATTTAGAACATAAGTTTATTCCAAGCACCTGTACATTAGAGTCCGTGGGGAGGCAGTTATTGATGATTTTCCACATAAAAATTGATATCTTGGTAGGCATTTTATCATGCCAACCTTCATCATATCATGGGGAATCATGGTTCTTCATCCAAGTCTAAGGGAGCTAAATTTATGGGGTTTTACCCCTACATTATACCGTTTGACCGCGATGATTTCTTCTAACCATGCTGACTCTTGGAGTTATGCCATTGCATGCCCTCCAATGGTTTCTTAGGGGGATATCAATAGATACCATGATAATGGACATTGTCCCATCGCATCTAGATCCTCTTGGATCTCGGGCTACGCCCATCTTTCTTCTGGCGTCCATCTCGGCACTCCGTGGATGGATGTCCTATACTCTCCTTTTGGCATAGTCCAAAATAAGGGAATATGCTGTCAAATTTATCACATACATTAATGTCATATCTCATCTCATATCCTGCAAATAAATCAATGTAGCAGTCTTATCTCGTTTTACCCCCGGGGGCCCTCTTACTTTGGCGTTTAATCAAGGGTTGTCCTTCTTTGGAAGGGCGTAATTAACGTCATAGCCTTTATGGTATGATAGACTTCCGGTCCCGACTCGGACTTCACAATCGACTGACCAAGTCAGATCAAGCGCATAATAAACTGTCACCCCGGTGACTGGCACGCCCAATAAACTAACCAACCAATAAGCTAATAAAGAAATAACTCAATAATAATAAATAATAAAATAGATAAATAAATTCACTCCCACATGGGTCTACCGGGGAAGGGGTCCTCTGATGCGACTCCGAGCGAGCCACGACCTCCAAACTCAACCTCGCGTCCTTAACCGGGGGACAACTCTTCATCCTCTCAAGGTGGCTCGGGCACACCATCTTGCTGGCGATGGTACCCTGCTTGCCTAGTATTACCTCCGTGTGCACATGTCAAACTCTCAGGATGATATATGGAGGCTCTCCGAGGGTATCACTCACAAAGGTGGGGGTAGGCTCAAGGTGCTCACTGGGTTCCACCGCGGTGCCCTTAGAGGGTGCCGGATCCGCCGCGTGGAAAGTGGGGTGTATCCCAAAACCCCTCGGAAAGTCCAACCCCTAAGTCGGGTTGCCAAAGCCACTCGGAACTTGGGAAGGTCCAAGTCCTCGTGCCCTCGATTTGGAGATGACCGTAGGATAGAGCCACTCCAATCTCACCATCGCTAGGTTGCCTACTTGGAATCCCAAGTGGCACTCGCGAGCTTTTGCCCGCTCATCATGAACCTCACCGTCCGTTGCTAGATGCTTGTTTGAATGCTTATGCCATGAGTGACGGTGTGGTACGGGTGGGAAGTGTGTGGTATGCAAAGGTGGACCGGGACACCCATATGTGGACCTGTCATGCAATGCTGCCATGTAGACTTTGGTGGGCCTAGGTGGGCCGGGGCACCCGTAGGTGAACCTATCATGCAAAGTTGTGATAAATGTCGGGGGACCCGAACATCGATAAATGCTCCTAACATGCGTATGACCAATGTTGAATGGGGGAGAGCCGTTACACCCAAATATGGACCAATCATGCATCCTTCTTGACATGTGGGTGACATGAACGAGTGGACCCGACGTACTAATCATTCCTAGCGGTGTGAGGTGCCAAGACATAGAAATTTCTTTCCCAAAGATGACTTCCATGGGTGGGGTGGTGGGATGGCCTTTGAGTTTCCACTCAAAAGGGTCGAAGGGATCAATGAAGGTGGATATCTTGGGGTGGGGCACATCCTTATTTCCTAGGTGCATGTCGTTCATGGTCATGACTTTCTTTGGGGGGTCCGGGCCTAGGAAGAGGTGGGCTTGAACAAACTCTATGGCTGGGGTTAGGAGGCAATGGATGGAGAATGATGTGGGTAGGTCAAATGGGTACCTGGGCTCCCATTGAAAGGGATCAAAGGGATCATGGAAAGGGGTACCAAGGGAGAGGAGCTCTATGTCCTCAAGGTCCTCTAATGGTGGTGGATCATCCTCTTCTAATGCAACCATTGGGCCGAAGTTTTTGGTGAGAGGGTCGGCCATGAGGGGATGGCTTGACTTTCTACTCGATATAAGAAGCTCCAAATTGAGGAGAAGGCCGGGCTCATCGGGCGTGGGGAGGAATAGAAGGAGGTTACTAGTGTAACAACCAATGGTGTAAACCGAGGTGATTGAACCGACACATAGGTGTAGGAGGTCAAGGCTCCTAGATTGGTTAGTCAAGGGGGTCAACATGCCGGTCAACTCTAATTGCCATGCTATGCCCTTGAGAAGGTCCCCTAAGGTCTCCACTTTGTAAGATGTTCGGATGATGGTAGGATTGGAGAGGGGTACGAGAGGGAGGTATCGCTCCATAGGTAGGGGGTATGAGTGCAAGCTATGGAGGATAGGGTCTACCTTGAGCCATTTGAGTAGGGACCCATCTAAGGTTATGGTGCCATGTGTGAAGGCATGTGGTCCTTGAAGGTTTGAGTTGTGTGAAGTAGGGAAGACTAGAGACTCATCCTCACCCTAGGTGTGCACTTGGGTTTCCTTGAGGGTGGGGTGAGGTTCCGAGCTATGTGGGGTGTGGGAGATGGTCTCCTCTACCAAGGGGATGGGAAGGACTTTTGTGGGAGGGGTGATGATGATCGGTGCATGGTGCTCCCGGGGTGGTGGGTAATGGGAAACTGGGGTTAGGATAGGGAGGGGAAGTAGTGGAGGCCTAGGACTTGGGAGTTTTGGGGTAGGGAGTGGGAGATGGGTTGGTTGGGGTGGCTTGGGTTAGTTGGTCTTGGGGGGAGTGTCCCTTATGTGAGAAGATGGAGGGGTAGTGGTGGAGACCAAGGGGGCTTGTCGGGTATGGGTTTGGTGAGGGACTTTAGGTTGGGGGGTGGTGGTCGTCAGGGACATAGGTGGAGGGGTGGACACGGTGTCCACTTGGGTTTGAATGGTGAGGGTTGGTTGAGTGACTTTGGGTTGGAGAATGGTGGCCCTCATGGGGGGAACCGGGCCAATTAGGGGTCTTTTGACCTTGGGATCGGCCGGTTGTGGAGGAGTGAGGGTGGGGGCCAATATGGTTTGAATGGTGGTGGTTGGGTAGCAAAGTGTAGAGGTGTTGAGTGGGGTTGGAGGTGGTGGGTGTTGTGGGGGTTGGGAGATGTAGAGGGCCTTTATGGTGGCTTTGAACTGGCCGGGAGAGAAGGGAGGAGTGGTAGTGCTCCTCGGACTATGGCTCTCCAAGTAGGGAGGGGGACGTTGGAGAGCGTAGATCTTCCTAAGTTCTATCACCATCTCCTCCCATGAGGAAATGGGCTCTTATCTCCTAACCATCCTTAAGCCCTCTATGTGTTCCCACTTACTCTTGGCTTTACCCCGAAGTCATCCCTTGGCAATGCGGACTCTCGCTGGTCCATATGCCATAATCCTTTCAAAGTGCATTTTCATGGTAGCCTCCCACTTTAGATAGGCACTAGGGCTCGATCCGTCAAAGCGATGGTCCTCATCTAGAATGATGCCCATGAGGGGTGGACTGCTAGGACCCTTGTGGAGGGTCGAATTGTATGGAATTGACCATAGAGGAATAGCCATGATGATGCATCGGAGACTCTAAATGCATATGCACCCTAGGACCAACTTGATAGAGACAAGTTGTGAACTTGCTCTGATACCAATTGATGTGACACGACCTAGGATGTTTGATGAAGCCTTAGGAATGTATTAACTAATCTATCAATCCCTCGGACCTAACAAGCAAACAAGATTCACGGACCGGCAACTTCACTCGAGCGGACTCTCCCGCTAAGCGCACATTAGTGCCCAAAGGCAACTTGGTGATGGTGGTGAGGGTCCGAGAAGAGACCTCACAGCTCCGGGGATTGTCTAGCTTAAGGTTGAACCCCTAAGGGTCCTAGGATGCCCACTCTCGGGGGCGGCCATCACGCCGAGGGGGTGGGAGGTAATGGCTCTCTCACAACTCGCCCGCGGTAGTCACTCACACAATAGTAATTCGGGATCGGGCACTCACTTACCGTCCGACGGCACTAGCCGCAATACTAAACCAGCAATGGAAAGAAACCAGCAAAGGGGTAACAGAAGCTCACCTGACCGGTGTGAAGACACCGATCCCGGCCGGAGATGAGGGCGAGCGAGGAAGTGTGGGCTTACCCACACGCCGCGTCGATGAAGCTTCAACCTGAAATTTCAGTTTACATGCACTACGCCCCTTACAAGGGGGTTGGACTAGGGGTGGGGATTAATTTTTACAACCAAAATGTACCTCCACACAGGGAGGGGCGGTCAGCCGGCCATGCGGGGTGGGGAAAACTACGCTAGAAGCCGAAGTGGACGAAGATCGTCGGTTCTGCCAGCCCTCTAGAACAGCGGATAGATAGTCAGTGTTGACGCTGTTGCGGACTGCCCTAAACTCCATTTGTAACAAAACCAGCGGAAAAACCTCCGTGGTTGACCCGGGATGTCTTCAGAATTTTTGAGGATTTTCTTGTTGGCGATGACGGTCGAGGCAGAGGCGTGAACAGCGTTGCAGGCTTCTGATTCTGGTAGCTTCTGTGTCACTACAGTAGGAAGACGAGGACACCACAGTTGCTCCTGAGCTCTAATTCAGGCAAGGCTAGAGTCGTTGGATTCGTGGTCGAACCCTCTTCAAACGGAGACCCACGGGGATGCCGTCGGAGGTCTGAGCTTACCGCGAGAGTTTGAGAAGTGGGAGGGGGTCGGATCTATCTTCAGTTAGACTGACCTGCGCACTAATGATAGGAAATTCGGAACTTTGTGCTTCGGGCTTCAAACGACGCTCCGCTTCTTGGAAATGCTAGGGGACTTGGAGGAGAACGTTTCAGCCAAGCGCCGCTCCAAGAAGCTCTGAACTGTGGTCGTGGTAGCCTCTGGAATCTGCTTCTGGATGACTATCAGGAGGATGATGCGCAGTCCGGCGATGTCGGCTCTCCTGGGCAGCCACGAATTTAGACTGGGACGAGACCACCACCGTTACAAAGAGGACTAGGAGAAGCTTCCAACGGTATATGGTACGCCCTATGAAGATATTTGGTGATGACGTGGCAGCATCATAAAGTCACTGGTACTCTGTTGCCTGCGAGTTGGGAATAGGATGAAGGTGTAGGGTTGTGTGTATGAGGGTGGGATGGCCAAGGGAAGCAAGGGGAAATGGGGAGGGCGACCAGGGTAGGAAGGGGGTGTTGGGGAGGGGTGAGGGGCAGCCAGCAAGGGAGGGAGATTCAAATTTATCCTAGGGTTTGAACCCCTTCAGCCTTGGGGAGATGGAATGGTGCTTGGGAAAGGGTAGTGGGTGGTTGGGGGTTGGAGGGTGGCTTGGAGATTGGTGGGTTCTCCCTTGGGACTAGGGGTGGAGTAAAGAGATGCTGTAGGAAGTTGTGGTGACTATTGAATGAGGGGAGGAGAGAGAGAAAGTAGGTGGGAGGGGAGGAGAGAGAAAGGGGATAGGGGAGGGGAGTTTCTCACTCATCTCTAATGGCTTCTCACCAAATGAAGTCAATTTTCTGGACTCATAATAATAGATCTTCATTAACATAAAATGGGGGGAATGGGGTCCTATTTATAGGGAACCCACATTTTACAATAAGTCCATGACTTTAGGACTAATGACAAATAATCAAGGGGGAAGGGGGCGCCCCTGGGTCTAGCCCATTGAATTGGGCCCAATAACCAAACTAATCAACCCTATGACACTTAACTTAGGTAGATGACTTATTAACCTAGGTACATGACTCAAATAAAAGGAAAATTACAATGATATGACTCAAATAAAATATGAAAATTACATGACTCGACTCAAAAAAATGTAACAGACACAATGGAGCCATGATGGCGAGCAGTAGGAGCTTGGAAAAATGTGAAGGGCGAGCGATGCCCCCATCAGATAAATTCAATGGGCAAGGCTCGCTAAGGGAGCATATAGCCTACTACATCAATGTAATGGGTGACCTGACAACCGATGAGTCCTTCTTGTTAAAATTCTTCGGTTCCGCACTCACGGGACTTGCTTTCGAATGCTACTCCAACTTGTCAGCTGGAGCAATCAACGATTGGCCGGATATGCAGCGGCAATTCCAGGAGCGGTTCCATGTAGCCGAAACAAAAGTAACCATAGCTGAGCTCTATGCCTCCAAGCAGAGGAATGATGAGACCGCTTTGGACTATATTAAAAGATGGCAGAATCTCAGCATGAGATGCAAACGTTCGCCACATCAAGAAAACGCAGTTCAAATCTGGAAATAGAATTTGAAGTAGGAGATCCTCGGGAAGATGATCGGGATCGAGATTACGTCTTTTGACTTGCTAAACAATGTGGTGGCCGAAATCGAGGCCTTCCTCTCCAACTATCCTCACACTCCCACTTCTGCCAGCCAGAAGACCCGATTTGTCGATAAATGGTCCGTGCCAAAGGAAGCTTATACGATTGACTTCAAGAAGTTCGAGCCGCAAAAGAATAAAGATAAAGGGGTTGTCAACCCTTCCCTTGCTGAACCCAACGAACAACAAGAGGGCCCGTCTTTGCGGAGAAAAATGAAGAAGTTGTATTCCTTTCCTAAGGAGAGGACATGGGCCATGTTTGAATGGGCCACCCAATACGACAAAGTCATGGTCCTGAAACCAAAGAGACCTGCAGACGCTAGAAGAAAGGACGATCCCCGCTTCTGCCCATATCACCAGATGATCGGGCACTCCATTGAAGATCGCTACCCCTTCAAGGAAGCTATTGAACGACTGATCCGGAGAGGGGAGTTGCAAATGGGGGAGCACAAGGTTGATCCTCCACGTCCTCATGAACTGCCCGATCTGAAAAGGGTAGTCAACATGGTATCTTTATACCCGCTACTACCTGGAGGGCAGATGCCAGCTGCAAAAGAGAATGAAAAGAAGAAACTGAAGAGTAAAGGGGGTAGCATCGTTCTCCCCTCTAATACATTATCTACCTTGCCCGGCACGGGTTGAGCTATTGAAGAGGAAGATGAAGAACACTGTTGTCCATCGCCTGTCAGAGAGGCACACTACCACATCCCTCCTCCGTGTGAGAATATGGGGGCAAGAATCCCAACCTTTGAAGCGGGGGATGCTCCCGGCAACGATGACAAGATGCCGCTGGTCCCGCTTAGAATCGAGATGTAAGGCAGCACTTCCAGCTCCCCCTAACCTGACCCTACCATGGTAGTAGAGCTGTATCAAAAGCTTCAAGAGATTGAAGTCTAAGAAAAAAATTAAGCATAATGGGTTTGTATCTAGCTGTACCCGGGCGGGCTGGGTCATCTTCCGAGGCTTCTCATGGTGACATTCAGCCGTTCGGAACATCACCACGGCCAACTAGGTCCCAAGTGACACATGATTATTATACAGGGGCACCCCCTCTCAGCAGCTTCATCACGCGCCTCCCACCCGTCTCTTGGCTCGCCAAGCATGTGAGGGGGCAGCTACCACACCTCAAGCCATGACATTCATGGCCCCACTTCCACAACCAACCGGCTCGAGCCTCAGCTTCACAACTCCAGCAATTATGGACGGGCCAAGGGTGGATCGTGCTGCTAAGATAAAGCTAACAGAGGGGGAAATCACCGAGGTAGCACTATACGCAATTGAGCAGAAAATTGATGAGTCTGCCTCAGATTATATTCAACGATGGAGAAAGCTCAGTGCGAGATGCATATCTTCACCCAACTATATGGATGCTATCCAAATATGCAAACACAGCATGAAGACGCACCGCCTGCTGAGTGCGATTGGCGTTAAAATCAAATCCTTCAAGCAACTGGATGATCTTGCAACGGATACAGAAGCCCTCTTGGCAAAACATTGCCCGGTTGTTGCCTCGAATCATGAGCGTAAGCCGGTCAGCGAGCCTCCGACACAAGTGGAAATAAATACTGCTAACTTTGAAACCTTCGAGCGACAAAAGAAGAAATTGAAGGGGGCTGCTGGCTATTCCTCCACTAAGCCCTTTGAGCGGCGCTTCTCACTAAGGGGTAAAATGATGAAACCCTACTCATTTTCAAAGGACAAGACTCGGATCCCTTTTTAATGGGCCCGCAAATATGGCATGGTCGTACTCCCGGAGCCCAAGAGACCAAATGAGGTCGATAGAAAAGATGATCCCCAATTTTGTCTAGACCATCGAGTGTTGGGGAATTCTATTGAGGACTACTACATTTTTTTTAATCCGGCCAATATCTGACAAGGCAAGAGAAAGGGAGAGTAGTCACCCCCTCAAAGGAGGGAAGGTGCGCTCCGCCCCAATTGCCAGGCAGGGAAAATAGTAATAAAATATGAGAAAAGGATACAAAAGAGCCTAGGGCCGGAGCGACGGGCACCCAATCTTATCAAGACAAAAGGGGCCTCTAACAACAAGGGGGATCTCAGCCCAAGAAGCCCAGCAAGAGAGGGAGGACATAGCACAGCCAAGGCCAGCTAACATGTCGGCCTTTTGGTTGGCTTCCCTGAGTACATGAGAGATAGACACATGCAAGGACTGCTACATATTCAAAGACATCATAGAAGGCCTGATCAGCACATGTGAATTGTAAATGGGCGAGTATGGGGTGGAACTGCCACGCCCTCATCAGATGCTTGTCTTTAAGATGGCGGCCAACAAGGCCTCTCTATATTGACCGGAGCAACATAGGCACTAAAGGGTGTTTCAAGCCCGGTGGGCTGTTGCGACAGGCTGGATGAATTGACGAATGGTGCCCCGCCTTGGGGGAAAATATCAAGAGACATACTCCAATATGTGGCGGAGAACACCTGTAGCACATTTCAATGGGTGTATGATCCCGCCCCCCCACAACCCTTCATAGGTTATAAGAAGGGGGCAACAAAGGCCGTTTCAACATACACCAGTCCTGGGGCTGCCACTACAAGAAAACATAAAAGTTGTCACCCTTGGTTCCGCTCAGGGAGCCGAAGATGAAGAAGATAAAATGGTGGAGCCCGATAGTCGGATTCCCCGCTACTGTCTGTCTACATAACTTTTCATGAAGAGGACAAGCTATCCAATGCAAGGACATGCTCCGAGTGTTGTGCCCCTTGTGCTTTAATGAATGTGGTGTTTTAATGATAGCAACACGAATGAGTCACCATTTTGTTTTGCTAATAGCTTGACATTGAATCATTGAATCATAACAATCTGAATGCATATAACTGATATATTCTGTGGAGAATGCATGAGAGTGCATAAAGTGTTCTGTGCTTGAATTAAGATCGGTGCATTGCAGCCTCTGTATGTTCTATGCATTTCGCAAGTCATGCAGCGTCAATGCAGCAAGTGTGTCTCATGCATCATGCGTCGACGTCCCCAGACTTCAAAGTCTGTACATTGGCCTTTGCCTTCAAAGTCTGTACAGCCTTTCATATGAAAGTCCATACATCACCCTTGGAGTCCAAAGTCTATACATCATGTTCATTCAAGTTCACTTCATGTCTGTCAGCCGTGTGCATTGGTTTCCAAGTCTATACAGCCTCATGTGTGTTCTATGCATCTCACAAGTCTAGACACTCAGCATAGTCTATACATTGTGTTGTGTTTGTGTTTCGTTGAGAACACAAGTCTATACAAGTCATGCATTGTTGCTGAAGTCTATACATTGTCCGTCTCATGCATTGTCTCAGGCGAAGTTTGCACATTGCATTGATGCTTTGGTCGCATGAGTTGAAGTCCATACATTGGACTGTCTCTTCCAGCGTCTCACGCTACCCAAGTCCGTACAGCGTCTGTCTTCATGCATTAGCCAAAGTCTATTCATTGGAGCGTCTTGCTCAGCGTCTCATGGCATGAAGTCTGTACACTCGATTTGCCCTTGCTTTGGTCAAGTGTATACATTCCTTCACTGTAGCTTTCACGTATCCAAGTCTACACATCGTGAAAGTCTATACACTCATCACTGACCTTCGTTCAAGGCAAAGTCTATACACTGGGGTCTTTCCATACGTTTCTTAAGTGAAGTCTGTACATTCATTTCTGAAGCTTGAAGTCTATACACTGGCCTTGAGCTGAAGTCTAGACATTGATTCAGGCTGAGCAAGTATATACATTGCATGTTCTTTTAATAAAGTCCATACACTGAGCAAGTATATACATTGTCTGCCTGTCGATTGAAGAGTCTATACATTGCATTTGTTCATGGCTGCAAGTCTATACATTGTGTGTCTTGTTCAGCTAAGTATATACATTGGACGAGTATCATGAAGTATGTACATCGTGCACCAGTTCTAAAGTCTATACACTATCTTCAGATGATGACAATAATGAAGAACAGGGTCGACGCTGGGAGTTCAATGCGTCCACGCTTCAGTTGAAGAGGATTTCAGAGCTTCACCTGGCTGCGTCAACTCCATGCTACAGCAGCGTCGACGCAGTAGTAAATGAGGCAGAGACCATAGCTCACTGGAATACTACAGTGCGTCAACGCCATTGCAAGATAGCGTCCACGCAGCAATTGAGTCTGATATACATTCAGCTCTGGAACACCACTGCGTCAACGCTATGGATTAGCAGCGTCGACGCAGCACGGTTATCTGCCGAAGACCTTGATCACTGGATCACCGATGCGTCAACACAGCAGTGGAGCAGCGTCGACGCAACTATCAATAGGACTAGGCTCGTTGCTCACTGAAACACATCAATGTGTCAACGCCACGGGTTGGAAGCGTCAACGCAGCAGACTTGAGCTTTGCTGATAGAATATCTTTGAAGGCTGCGTCAACTCCTTGGAGCAAGTGGGTTGATGCCATATAACTCCAGTTGCTGAGCGTATTGGTGCTGGGCACGTGATCCGAGGATAAGGAGAGTGCCCAGATGAGGACACGTGTACTGACAGCCTGCTGGATGCTGCCACGTGGTCCGAATTCTTAGGGCGGGAACTATGGAAGCCACACGCGCCCTGCTGCTGCTGTTGCTGCTGGTATATAATGGAGCCTTCGTCTTCAGATGGAGGTTGATTGTGAACGAAGCCAGGGAGCAGAAGCTGAGAGAAGAATAAGAGAAAAAGGAGAGAGAGCTTCCACGATCCAGCAGAAGAAAAGAAGAGAAGAGTAGAGAGTGAAAGAAGTGTGAAGAAGAAGAAGAGAAAGAAGAAGGAGAAATAGATAGAGAGCTCGAGCAGAGTGTGAAGAAGAAGAAGAGAGAGAGTGAAGAAAGAGAGTGAGATCAAGGGAGATCTGTTCTTGAAGGACCGTGGATCAAATCCAGGCCATCCAGCTCTTTAAGAGCCACATCGTGCTTCATTGTTTACAACTTTCAGATTATTGTTTATTTCCATTTTCTATTTTCTATTTTACATCTTCTTCAAGCTGTTAGTCAGCGGATTGCAGAGGTGCTGCCTCTGGACGGCTAAGCTGTATTGCCCAGCGGTTTGCAGTGGAGGATTCCACTGGACATCAAGCTGTGTTGCTCAGCGGGGCGAGGAGGATTCCTCGGACAGCAAGCTGTGTTGCCCAGCGGTTGTATGGTAAGCTGTGATGCCCAGCTGTTCAAGCTGTGAGTCAGCGGAATCCACACTCGGTTTGAGTGTGGGGTGGATGTAGGTCTGCTGGACCGAACCACCTAAAAACCCCTCTTGCATTGTGGTTTGATTGCTTATGGTATTGCTTCCGCTAGATGCTTGCATAAGGGCGCTTCATGTGTTTGCTTCAAGTTCAACGAAGTTGATTAGCTGCGTACGCTATCTGTTTGACACTGGGATTGTGTGTTGCTTGAATTATCTAATTGCTTAGAATGTCTTAATCTGTTAAGTGATTGAAATTCTGATTGAGCTATAGTTGTCTAACTTGTCTTGTTAGAGTGCTTACTGTCAGTTGGTTTTATTCTGCAACTGCTAATTAGTTTTTCAGACTTGATAGATCTGTCTAGTTAGCTTTCCAGATAGTTAGTGAGCCGAATATTTTAATTGGGCGAAAGATTCAAAAGGGCTATATTCATTCACCCCCCCTCTGAATACTTGCCCCGAACCCAACAATTGGTATCAGAGCAGGTCTCTGACTAAACAGATCTAACAATCTGCAGAGGATCCTGCTAGTCCTTGGTACATTTTAGAGTGTGTTTTCAGTGCTCGGTATTTTGTTTCATCGACTTGTGCATTGCGTTGCTCATCTGGTTCTGCTGCATTCTCTGTCATCTGGTCTACTGCGCTGAATCTGGTTGCCTCTTACTCAAATGGGTCGACCTCCAGTTTATGACGGTTCTAACTTTGATAGTTGGCTAGGAGGCCTATGTGTGTACATAGACTCCATAGATCCCAAACTATGGAGGCTACTATCTAAAGGCCCACACAAACTGCCTCATGATGAGACCAAGTGGTCTAAAGAGGACAGTATAAAGAACCATGACAATGTCATAATCCTTAACATCTTAAGAGCTGCAATCAATACTGATATGTACCCTTTTTCTCTCAAGTGCACATCTGGAAAGGAAATATATGACAGAGTCATTTCTGCGCATAATTAGCAAGGTGATAGCTGCTTGATGGCCAACCGGGATGATGAAGATGAGATCTCATCTTAGGTAAGCTCTGAATCAAATGGATACTCCTTTGATGAATTGATAGTGATGTATGAAGACTTGTTCAAAGTATCCAAGAAACTAAAATCTGAGAATAGAAAGCTGAAAAAGAAATGTGATCAGATTAATTCGAATGCTCATTGTGAAAAATGTCAAGATCTGAGAAAATCTCATGAAATGTGCTTAGCTAATATGAATGTGAGTAAGGAACAAAGTTCTGTTCTGGAAAACAAAAATCATGAACTCACTGCCAAGATTTCTGAACTTGAAGATAAGCTGAATTCATTCGGAAATGATCAAATCTTAACTAATGAACTAGTTCAGAATGAACAAACTAGAAAGGAAAATGAAGAACTGAAGCTGCTTAATTTTGCTATGTCTGAGAGACTCTTAATGTTCGAAAGAGGGAAAAGTTCAATTGAAAATGAACGTGAGAGAGTGACTGCATTAATAGAAGAGATTGATAGCTACAAAGCCATTAATGTCTTACTTAATGAAAAGATCACAGATTCTGAATTTCTCATTTCCTCTCTCAAAAATGAAATCACTAAATTGAACAATTCCCTGTCTGAGTCATTTAAAAATAAAGAAAATTCAAAGGCTGCTTCTAAGAAGAAAGTCTCTGATGGAGGCAGTAAACAGGAATGATGGGGACATCACCCAGAATTCCCTTTGGCTCGACACCTCTCTCCCTTCCGGAGACGGGTAGTGTGCGACTGCACGACTTGATGGGCCCACGGCGACACGGGAGTTTCTTACTGAGGACATATTGATGTATTTTCTCCTTTCTTGAGTCATTTTGATGTACTTGTCTTTATTTTGAGTCATGTCCCTAGGTCGTCACGTTATTTATCTATGTTTGTTAGGCTAGGGGGTCATATGGGCCCAATTAGATGGGCCTAGCCCATGGGCGCCCTCTTCCTTCCCACACCCCCTTGCTTATTTGCTTTTAGCATATTCTCCAGGGACTTTTTGTAAATGTTGGGATCCCTATAAATAGGACCCCAACCCCCTCTTGAGAGGGGTAATGAATATTTGAGTATTTTGAGCATAAGTGCAATCCTCTCTCTCTCTCTAGCTTTCTCTCTCTCTCCCTCTCTCTCTAGGGGCGAACCCCACTCTCTCTCTTCTCCCCTCTCTTGGGCGAACTTGGCCCTTCACCTCCCCTCCCCCTTGCCACCTCAGCTGCCACCTCACCCCTCTACCCTTTCATCTTCCCAAGGCCCATAACTCCCTTCAATACCTCCTCCACCCTAGACAACCCTTCCCATTCCCCATACACCTTCTCAACCTCCAAGGCAACCCTCCCTCTCCCCCAAGCAGCCATACCACTTCCCCACACCATTCATTCATATCCCCTGGGCGAATTAACCCCCATCCCCCCCTGCTGGTTGCGCACCCACCTCATCTAGCCCACCCCCATTCCCTTGGCCGACCCCCACCACCCCACCTGATAGCTGCGGCCCCTCCACTCCACCTCCCTCCAAGACTCCTTAATCCCCTGTTCCTCTCCCCTCCACACCCCTAAACGCCCCTCTCCCATCAACCATCTACCCCACCATCTCCACCATTGCCAATCCCCACCCCTATCACAAGTTCCACCACCATCCTTTCTCTTTACCTTGACAGTCTGCAGGTGGCATAAAAAGTTACGATTTGCAGAAGCTTCCCCGGATTCATAAGGCGACATCCAGAGGCGTACCATACATTTCCGGAAAGGTTGTCCAGTCCACTACGGAGGCGAGAAAGAATCGTACCATTCCGAGTTCGGGGCTGCCCGGGAGAGCCATTCTCCCTCGACTGCGCCAAGCTCCATCTGCAGAGCACCAGAGTTCAACCAGAAGCTAAACCACGATTCACAGTGGAGGATTCAGACCGTGGTTCCTTCTTCAAAGTTCTTCCTCCACCTGTCCCCGACCAGGATCAAGAAGCAGAACTACGTTCGGCGTCCGGGAGCCAAAGTTCTGATTTTTTCCCTTCAGTCGCGCGGATCTGCCTTCCCCAGTCTTCAGCGACCTACACCCACTCATCGGCGTCCCCCAGGCGATCCCGACCTCAGACGGCCTCCCCACCAGTTTTTCTGTGAAGAGAGTTCATCCACGGTTCCAGCTACTCTGACGGTTCGAGATTCGGAGCTCGGGAGCCAACGGTACAATCTCTGCATCCTGCTGCATCAGATCTGAAGCTGTCAACCCCAGATTCCTTCATCCTGTTCAAGCCTCCGCCGCAGCCAGCGACGATGTCAGAAGAATTCAGTAAAATTCAGAGGCGTCCAGTTCCTGTTACGAAGAATTTCCCCCTGGTCTCGTCGACGGGAAAATTCCTGAGTAAGACCTACGGTTGCAACAGCGGCTGCCTATCTCCTCTCACAGCAAGTGAGCAGACCCAACGTTGGCTTCCACTCCTACAACTTCGGCGAGTTTCCCCCTCCCGCCTGGCCGGCTTAGCGCCCCTCCCTGCGTGGAGGTAGTGTTTGGATGTAAGCTTTATTTCCCCACCCTTAGTCCAACCCTCCTGCGTGAGGAGTAGTGTATGTAATAAACAGCTCAAGCTACATCGGCGCAGTGTGCGGGATCCACACTTCCCCGCTCGCCCACGTCTCCGAACGGGGTTGGTTTCTTCAAACCAACCAGGTGAGCTCTAAACTTTGCTCCATTACTCTTTAGTGTCTGTTCATTTAATATCCGTAGACATAGCTCCGTTGTGCAAGCGAGAGAGTGTCCGACCCCACGTGCCACACTTACGAGCGGTCATCGTGGGCAGTGAGAGAGTGGGACCTAGTGCCCCAATTGGCACCGGCCAACCCCATAAGCGTGGGCTACATACCCTCGGGAGGGCAACCCTAGCCCGGCTGGCACTCTACCAGCAAGGGTCTTGATCCATCACCTCCCCTTAGCATCATTTTGTCACCCCAGGCTCGTGTGTGTGCGACGGTGATTTGGCCACGATTTATCAACTTAATTACTATGTGGTTGTGAATGCGGAATAGGTCCTAAGATTCCGTCTGCTTTCTACATACCCCGTAGTTGTGTCACATCAAGGAAGAGAGAAAAATAATGTATACAACCTTTGTGCATAGCTCTGAGTTAACTAGCACTTCAGCTTCTCTTTCATGTCTGCCTGCGAATCAGATAGAAAAACAAAAGAAAACAAAACAGAATAAAAATTTGCATGCTGAAATTTCTCAGGCCAAACTGTCTCATGTTAAAAGAAAGAATGTGAAATGTTTCTACTGTGGTAAATTTGACCATGAGATGGATGTTTGCTTTGTCATGAGAGAGGATGAACTGAAATCAGATAGAATTCATGCTAGGAATTCTAAATCGAAGAAACCTTCTCATGATCAAAATAAGAGAATTCAATGCTTTTACTGTCATAGAAATGGCCACTTTATGCATGACTGTAGATTAAAGAAGCAAGATGATCTTAATGCTAAAGAGCTTCATGATAGGAATCATGCATATCTGAAAAAGAAACTTCATTGCTTTTACTGTAACAAATTGGGCCATATTGCTGCAAATTGTTGGCATGCTAAGGGAAGAACAATCAACTCAAAAACTGCTATAATCCCTGTAAAAAGACATGCATTCTATAAGAATCTTGACAGAATGAATTCTTCATGTTTTGAATGTGAAAAACATGGCCACACAGTCAAGGACTGTTGGCATGTTCAAAAGAATCATATTAACCCCCATGCTGTCAAATTCCATGCAAAACAATTTGTGAAATTTTCTTGTTTTAATTGTGGAAGACCTGGCCACAAAGCCTCTGAGTGCTAGGTGGCAAAGTTCAGAAAACAAAATGCCCATGCACACAACAGAAATTTTGACGTTCATGCACATGAATTTAAAAGGAACTTAAATTCTGTTAGTTATCATGGTAAGTCTGGTCAATTTGGCTATTTTTTGTCCAGCTATAAGTTGATGGGCTATGATGATAATTCTGTTATGAGACCAGTCAGAACACCTGTTAGGGCTCATACAGGACCCAAGGCAGCTTGGGTTCCTGCAAGATCATATTGATTGATATGTTGCAGGTGTGCCTTGGTGAGAGAAATAAAAGGGGGTAATTTAGCCAAGGCACTCAAAAAGGAAGCCCCAGGATTCTACATCTCAGGTTAGTTCTGAACTCTATTTAAATCTCATAATCTGAAAAATACTGATTTGTCTGTTTTAATTTCATTATCTGAAATTGTTGTTTTGCTTGGTTGATTTTTGATGCTCTTCTCATGATGTTGTTTGCACTAAATAAATGAGATTGCTTTGCACTGCATATGTCATTTGCATGGCCATCATGGTATATTAAATGGAACAGTGCTGAAGGGCATATGGAGTATGTCTGGATGCTACTGCCATGTGTGAGGTGGTCCTTGGACCGAGTCCTCCGTCTAGTACCATGGGTCTAGTTTTCATATAGAGCAGTGTATTGCATATAATAAATTTGAAGAAAATAAAATTTGAAAAGAAAAAATTCATTGCACTTAGACAGGGGGAGCATTCCTATTTCATATCTTCTTCACCTCATGAACTCCATCTGTTTAAGTAACCTGATTCATTCTATTCAACTGAATTCTCTGCTGGTATCTCTAAAATAGCTGATCAGTCTGTATTCCAGACTCAGCTACTGTCTGATGATAAAATCTCTTCTGATGCTCGTCTCTATTGATGATTTACTCTTGCACCAGCCTATACTCACCTTTCACATTCTTCTCAGCTGGTGTGACTGAATTGGCTCTACTATTGATTTGTTGGTCAGCTAAACTTAATCTTCTGATCTGAGGAACTTAAGTTGCATGTCATGCAATTCAGTCTGAGAACATTGTAGAAATTTCTATCGTATAGGTTTAAGAATTATCACTGAATCAGACTGATATAAGATTAATGTAATTCTCAGATTTGTAGTTAAATGAATTGAAAATATCTGAATGATAAGGTTTAATAAACTTTAACCACATGTTTCATGTAAACCTTAGACTCTCTCATCAGATATCTAAAAATTTGAATTCAGGGCTTCTTTGGCTAAGATGCATATAGTGTGTACTGTTGTTAAACATTAATTTGAAAATGTTGACTAAATGAAGAAATTGTGAATTCAGAGCAATGACTCGGTCTCTGAGAAACTGAGTTCTTTATCAATGAAATAAAGCAACTCATGTCATGAGGTGTCATAGTCATCTCTGACAAAAACTTAGTGAAACAAAACCTGACGGAGCAATAGCTTATCTGTGTTGAGTAGCTGGGGAGTCTGGCCTCTGATAAAGGTGTCTTCTCATGTAAAAAGACACTCATATTGCTAACTCTGCTCTCAAAGTGAGAGGCAATGACAGTTATCACACTGAGTAACTGGGTCGCTTCAACTAAGACTTGTTGTGCCTCATGTAAAAAGGTGTTGATCAACTTAAATTGCTCAGGAAAAATATTATGTGCTTCAAATGAAATTATCTTGAAAAATCTGTCAACTCATGTTCTTGAAAAGTGTTTAACTTCTGTACTAATCTGTGTATCTTTCAAAGGTGCTATTGAGATCATATGTGTAAGATAAAAGATGATTGATTTTGGTGTTATCTGAATATTTGGTTCACCTTTATTAAAACTTGGATTCAGATATGAGTATTGAGTTTAATTTGACAAATTTGGTATACATCAAAATTAAATCAGATTGGTTAAGTTGCCACTTCATAACCCTTTATGATAGAAGAGTCTACATCTTTTAAGACTTATTGAAGTGATGTATGCATTAAAATCCCTCATGATCAGATTTTCCAGATAGCCTGATCAGATTCAGTCTGATTATTCATTGAGATGTCTTGTGATGATTGTTGTCTATTATTGCCCTTCTATCACCAATCACTTTACTCTCCACACTGTTGGAATCTTCCATCTTGTTCTTCAATAAGTTCTGATTATGTGGTCTTTTCAGCAGAATTCAGATTGATTTATTGGATAACCTGAATCCATTCCTGTGCTTCAGGGGGAGTTATGGTTTCTTTGCATCTAGGGGAGAGTAGTTAATCTTGCATGCTGATAGGGGGGGTGATGTTTCTTTGTCATAAGTGTCTTTGTGTGCTGCATTGTGTCTCTCAAACCATTCCCTTTCTTTTTGATTATGTCAAAGGGGGAGAATAGTTTGACGAGTCAGTGTGACTCATTATGTTGCCATCATCAAAAAGGGGGAGATTGTTGTGTCCCTTGTGCTTTGATGAATGTGGTGTTTTAATGATAGCAACACGAATGAGTCACCATTTTGTTTTGCTAATAGCTTGACATTGAATCATTGAATCATAACAATCTGAATGCATATAACTGATATATTCTGTGGAGAATGCATGAGAGTGCATAAAGTGTTCTGTGCTTGAATTAAGATCGGTGCATTGCAGCCTCTGTATGTTCTATGCATTTCGTAAGTCATGCAGCGTCAACGCAGCAAGTGTGTCTCATGCATCATGCGTCGACGTCCCCAGACTTCAAAGTCTGTACATTGGCCTTTGCCTTCAAAGTGTGTACAGCCTTTCATATGAAAGTCCATACATCGCCCTTGGAGTCCAAAGTCTATACATCATTTTCATTCAAGTTCACTTCATGTCTGTCAGCCGTGTGCATTAGTTTCCAAGTCTATATAGTCTCATGTGTGTTCTATGCATCTCACAAGTCTAGACACTCAGCATAGTCTATACATTGTGTTGTGTTTGTGTTTCGTCGAGAACACAAGTCTATACAAGTCATGCATTGTTGCTGAAGTCTATACATCGTCCGTCTCATGCATTGTCTCAGGTGAAGTTTGCACATTGCATTGATGCTTTGGTCGCATGAGTTGAAGTCCATACATTGGACTGTCTCTTCCAGCGTCTCACGCTACCCAAGTCCGTACAGCGTCTATCTTCATGCATTATCCAAAGTCTATTCATTGGAGCGTCTTGCTCAGCGTCTCATGGCATGAAGTCTGTACACTCGATTTGCCCTTGCTTTGGTCAAGTGTATACATTCCTTCACTGTAGCTTTCACGTATCCAAGTCTACACATCGTGAAAGTCTATACACTCATCACTGACCTTCGTTCAAGGCAAAGTCTATACACTGGGGTCTTTCCATACGTTTCTTAAGTGAAGTCTGTACATTCGTTTCTGAAGCTTGAAGTCTATACACTGGCCTTGAGCTGAAGTCTAGACATTGATTCAGGCTGAGCAAGTATATACATTGCATGTTCTTTTAATAAAGTCCATACACTGAGCAAGTATATACATTGTCTGCCTGTCGATTGAAGAGTCTATACATTGCATTTGTTCATGGCTGCAAGTCTATACATTGTGTGCCTTGTTCAGCTAAGTATATACATTGGACGAGTATCATGAAGTATGTACATCGTGCACCAGTTCTAAAGTCTATACACTGTCTTCAGATGATGACAACAATGAAGAACAGGGTCGACGCTGGGAGTTCAATGCGTCCACGCTTCAGTTGAAGAGGATTTCAGAGCTTCACCTGGCTGCATCAACTCCATGCTACAGCAGCGTCGACGCAGTAGTTAATGAGGCAGAGTCCATAGCTCACTGGAATACAGCAGTGCGTCAACGCCATTGCAAGACAGCGTCCACGCAGCAATTGAGTCTGATATACATTCAGCTCTGGAACACCACTGCGTCAACGCTATGGATTAGCGGCGTCGACGCAGCACGATTATCTGCCGAAGACTTTGATCACTGGATCACCGATGCGTCAACACAGCAGTGGAGCAGTGTCGACGCAACTATCAATAGCGCTAGGCTGGTTGCTCACTGGAACGCATCAATGCGTCAACGCCACGGGTTGGAAGCGTCAACGCAGCAGACTTGAGCTTTGCTGATAGAATATCTTTGAAGGCTGCGTCAACTCCTTAGAGCAAGTGGGTTGACACCATCTAACTCCAGTTGCTGAGCGTACTGGTGCTGGGCACGTGATCCGAGGATAAGGAGAGTGCCCAGATGAGGACACGTGTACTGACAGCCTGCTGGATGCTGCCACGTGGTCCGAATTCTTAGGGCGGGAACTGTGGAAGCCACACGCGCCCTGCTGCTGCTGGTATATAATGGAGCCTTCGTCTTCAGATGGAGGTTGATTGTGAACGAAGCCAGGGAGCAAAAGCTGAGAGAAGAATAAGAGAAAAAGGAGAGAGAGCTTCCACGATCCAGCAGAAGAAAAGAAGAGAAGAGTAGAGAGTGAAAGAAGTGTGAAGAAGAAGAAGAGAAAGAAGAAGGAGAAAGAGATAGAGAGCTCGAGCAGAGTGTAAAGAAGAAGAAGAGAGAGAGTGAAGAAAGAGAGTGAGATCGAGGGAGATCTGTTCTTGATGGACCGTGGATCAAATCCAGGCCATCCAGCTCTTTAAGAGCCACATCGTGCTTCATTGTTTACAGCTTTCAGATTACTGTTTATTTCCATTTTCTGTTTTCTATTTTACATCTTCTTCAAGCTGTTAGTCAGCGGATTGCAGAGGTGCTGCCTCTGGACGGCTAAGCTGTATTGCCCAGCGGTTTGCAGTGGAGGATTCCACTGGACAGCAAGCTGTGTTGCTCAGCGGGGCGAGGAGGATTCCTCGGACGGCAAGCTGTGTTGCCCAGCGGTTGTATGGCAAGCTGTGATGCCCAATTGTTCAAGCTGTGAGTCAGCGGAATCCACACTCGGTTTGAGTGTGGGGTGGATGTAGGTCTGCTGGACCGAACCACATAAAAACCCCTCTTGCATTGTGGTTTGATTGCTTATGGTATTGCTTCCGCTAGATGCTTGCATAAGAGCGCTTCATGTGTTTGCTTCAAGTTCAACGAAGTTGATTAGCTGCGCACGCTATCTGTTTGACACTGGGATTGTGTGTTGCTTGAATTGTCTAATTGCTTAGAATGTCTTAATCTGTTAAGTGATTGAAATTCTGATTGAGCTATAGTTGTCTAACTTGTCTTGTTAGAGTGCTTACTGTCAGTTGGTTTTATTCCGCAACTGCTAATTAGTTTTTCAGACTTGATAGATCTGTCTAGTTAGCTTTCCAGATAGTTAGTGAGCCGAATATTTTAATTGGGCGAAAGATTCAAAAGGGCTATATTCATTCACCCCCCCTCTGAATACTTGCACCGAACCCAACACCGAGCAGCTCCTCTATCTATTCACCTTGACCCAGGGGGGTATCAAAGCAAAAACTTCACCCCGGCCTGGGGGCATCTCGAGCTGCAAAATTATTTGGGCATATCCCGGCCCCGCTGAACCTGTAAAGTTGTTTGGGCATATTAAATGCCCGCTGAATATATCAAACTATCAGGGCATACTTAAGGCCCACTGAGTCTATAAAGAAAATGTTCGGGGGCAACCTGTGTGAATGTTGGCTGCTGGATAACTAATTTAAGTCCTCGCTCAGAGGGTTCACCTGCCATGCTTCATGTAATGAAAATGGGATTCCCCCCGGGGCGATGATGATGTAAAGCAAAAAAAAAAAAGAGAAATGAATGGCGATGTCGATGCTAACAAAAAAAAAATATTATGGAAAAGAAAAGAAAAAAATTGATGATCAACAAAGGAAGCAAAGTATCATTGGTGGTTACCAACCCCTGGCCCCCTTCGACCGATTCTGCTATCCTTCGCTTAGGCCTCACGCCCTTGCCAAGTTCGTTGGTTGCGACATTTCGTCAGGCCAACACCCACCTTATTCTACTTTGACCCCAGCATCTGGTAGGGGTTCACTATGCTATCTTTCGGTTTGGCCATCACGGCCGAAGCCCGCTATCATATGTTCTCTTCACCTTATCCCTCAGCTCACGCAGCCTGCTTTCAATATGTTTTGACACCTTTACTACGCTATCTCAATGTCCTGCTGCCTATACGGCCCACCAGTTGGTATCTCCTGGCTTAAGTCATTTTTGGTCAAAGCCCGTTGCCATAGTTGTCCATTGTCCGATCTTTTGACTTGGGTCATTCCAGCCCAAGTTCGCTACCGGATGTTTCAAAAAAAAAACAAAAACAAAAAATAATAAAAAAAAATGTCTACCTCTTGGCTCAGCCATTGCGAAGGCCAGAGCCCACTATCATGTGTCTCTGTTGCCTTCACTCTCGGCTTAGCCACTACGGCAAAAGCCCACTATCAATGTTTCTACCACCTCGTTTCTTGGCTTAGCCACGACGGCCAAAGCCCGCTTCCATATAAGCCGGATATCCCGCATCTCGGTTTAGCCATTTCGGCCAAAGCCCACTTTCACTTATACCACCCATCCTATCTCCTGGCTTAGCCATTCAGGCTATAGCTCGATGTCATATGCTTCTACCATGTTATCTCTCAGCTAGACCATTCTGGCCAAAGCTCGCTACCATATGATCTCGCTTTCCTGATCCCCGACTCAGTCACAGCCAAAACCTGCTGCCCTATGTTTCTATCATTCTGCTACTCGGCCTGGCCATCCCGGTCCAGGCCCACTTTCATGCACCCTATATCTCCTATCCTACTCCTCCGGCTTAGCCATGCCAGGCAAAGCCTACTTTCACTTGTTTAAAGTCATCTTATCCTTCGGCATAGCCATTCCGACTAAAGCCCACTGTCAGGACCAATCCGTCTGTCCCACCACAATAACCAATACAATGCAGCGGCTTAGGCCCTTGGCCAAAGCTTGCTTTCCCGCTTGCCCTCGGGCTTGTACAGCCAACTTTCTCGTGTCTTTTGTCTTTTGCAGCTTGCTGCCTCAATCGCTCTGGCTTCTATATCCTACTACCCAATAGTCCTCGGTCTCTATGGTTCGCTCCCCAATTACCCCTCAGCTTTTGGCCTGCTCTCCGACTACCCTTCGGCTTTCACAGCCTTCCTCTTAATATCCTGTGGCTATTATAGCCCGCTTCCCAACGTACTTTGGCTTTTATAGCCAGCTTCCCAATTGCTCTTTGGATTTTATAGCCTTCTCCCCAATCATCCCTCGGCTTTTACAGCCTGCTCCCCAAGATCTTCTGGCTATTGTAGCCTACTTCCCGATGTTCTTCGAGCTCTTACAGCCTGCTCCCCACTATCCTTTCACCTTTTATGGCTTGTTTCCGACATCCCTTTGGCCTTATAGCTTGCTACCCTAGTATCCTTTGGCTTTTATAGCCCGCTTCCTTAATATTCATGTGGCCTTATAGTCTGCTGCCATAATATCTTTTGGCCTTTCACGGCCTGCTTCCAATATCCCTTTGGCTCCATAGCCTGCTCCCCTAAATATCCTTCGGCTCGATAGCCTACATTTCGCTAGTTGTTGGCTTTATAGCCTACTTTCCTAATATACATCGGCCTCTACGGCCTGCTTCCTGATACTCGTCGGCTTCTACAGCTTGCTCTCCCACTATCCTTGGCTCACATAGCCTACTCCCTCTACTCTCGGCCTGCAAAGCCCACTTTCCAGGATCCTTTGGCTTATCTAACCTACTACCTCAATTTCCTATGGCTCATATGCCTCGTTATCCCAATATCTTTTGCCTATACGACCCGCTATCCAACACCTTTCGACTTTGCCATTTAGGCCAAAGTCTACGATTAGGACTAATCCATCTGTCCCACCGTGATCTCCAGTACCCTCTGACTTTATAGCCTGCTTCCAACGTCCTTCGGCTTTATAACCTGCTGCCAATATTCTTCGACTGTCACAACCTACTTTCCTAACACCCTTTGGCGTTATAAGCCTGCTTCCCAATGTCTGTCGGCTTTATAGCCTGCTTCCCATATCCTTCGGCTGTATAGCCTGCTTCCCATATCTTTGGCCTTCATAGCCCGCTTTCCAATATCTTTTGGCTCCATAGCCTGCTTCTGACATCCTTCGGCTTTTATAGCGTACTTTCCTGATATCCTTCGGCCTACCCGGCCCGCTGCTTCGATGATGGCTTATATCCTTCTTTCCCATTGCCTTTTGGCCTACACCGGCCTGCTTCCTTGATGTATGATGGCTTATATAGCCTGCTTTCTTACTACCCTTTGGCTTTCATAGCATGCTTCCCCGATGTTGGCTCTTATAGCCTACTTTCCTATTACCCTTTAGCTTTTATAGCATGCTTCCCTGATGTTGGCTCATATAGCATGCTTTCCTATTACCCTTTGTCTTTTACAGCCTGCTTCCCTGATGTTGGCTTACCTAGCCTACTTTCCCGCTACCCTTCAGCCTATTCGGCCTGCTTCCCCGATGTTGGCTTACCTAGCCTGCTTTCCCGCTACCTTTCGGCCTCCCCGGCCTGCTTCCGTGATGTGGCCTTCGCAGCCTGCTTCCCAATATCTTTTGGCTCTTATAGCCTGCTTCCCTAATATCCTTCGGCTTTTACAACTCGCTCTCCTAATTTTTACTTTTACAGCCCACTTCCCTGATTTTGGCTTCCACAGCCTACTTCCCTGACATCTTCCGGCCTTTTACGGCCTGCTTCCAGCATACCCATTGGCTTTTATAGCCTGCTCCCCTAATGCCCTTTTGGCCAATTGTGGCCTTCTTCCCTAATACCCTTCCGCTTTATAGCCCGATGTCCAACTGCCCTTTGGCCTTCTCGGCCTACTTCCCCGATGTTGGCTTGTATAGCCTACTTTCCCACTACCCTTCGGCCTACCTGGCCTGCTCCCCTGATATTGGCTTGTACAGCTTGCTTTCCTACTACCATTTGGCCTGCCAGACCCGCTTCCCGATGTTGGCTCACGTAGCCTGCTATCTTGTTATACTTTGGCTTACACAGCCCGCTCTCCCAACCTAATTCCTCTAATTTCAGCTTCCAAGCCCGCTTTCCTGGTATCAACACACAAAACTTTCCCTCCCTTGATGCTGCATTGATTCTATACATACATAATACACATACGTAATGATGTTGTGTCCATACGCACAAAAAAAAATGCTTGGTTGCCTTGCTTCCATGCTTACTTATAATATAGAATAATACACTCCCTTGGAATTTTCTAGGACCGTGTTTCCTTGCTAAATAACACTGCCCTAATTTCGGACACGTGTGTGCCATCGCATACTCTAAAGGGAAACCCAATTATGGTGGGTGCGCACGTCAAGAGGATGAGTCACGGCTAAGTTGCTAGCCTAACTCACAAGATACACCCGAGATAGACTCCCACACTTCGCACATAATGTGGTCAATGGTATTCAACCATAGGGATTGCAGACCTTCTTCCTAGCACTCTATGGATACTTGAATTCTTGCACTCACGTGGAAGGCAATTGTGAGGAAAAAGCTGCCTACCCCCTTTTCAAAAAAAATGATACATAAGTGGAACGTGAATTCGAGTAGCCGGGAATCTCCACTGAAATAAATGAGGAGACTCGCACGAAATGGTGAAGCGAATTTCGATAAGGATGAAGCCTAGTAGCCTAGAATCCCCATTGAGACACATGAGGAGACTCACGCAAAATGGTGGAATCCGCTGTTAAAATAAATATAAGGGGGCTGTACGAAGCTACCAAAAGTCGAAAGCCTAAAACGCATGTGTAGGCGTCAGAGTAATCCTCGAGTGTTACTTGGAAAATCTGCACATCCCTATGTGGATGCCTCTTTGTTCGCATACCTGCACTTTCACACCATGGAGAACTATCTTCGGTGGAGATTGTGAATTTAAGCCATACATGCAGACCATGCGATATCCTCTTGACGGGTGCACCACCCCTTTGTTGTACTTCATGGTCCGCACCGTGTTTGTGAATCATGGGCGATGTCCCTATCCCATCCCCAATAAAGGGAAGCTACCTTATATGTATATTTATGCTATGGTTGCCATGATGAATGCCTGCATGCTTGAGTAATAAAATGATGATGATGAAAACCAAATAATAATAATAATAATAATAATAATAATAATAATAATAATAATAATAATAAACTCTCCCAATTTTGGCTCTCGCAGCCCACTCTCCTAGTCTTGGCTCGTAAAGCCAGTTTTCCCAACTTTCGCCCTCTTGGCCCGCTTTCCCAACTTCGGCTCTCAAAGCCTGCTGCCTTAATCTTGGCTCTCATGGCTTGCTTTCCCAATTTCAGCTTTTAAAGCCTGCTCTCCTAACTTCGGCTTTTAACGCCCACTCCCCCGCTTCGGCTCTCGCAGCCTGCTCTCAACGTCAGCTTTTGTAGCCTATTTTCAACCTTGGGTTTTACAGCCTGCTCTCTCAACATTGGCTTTTATAGAACACTATTCTGACTTTGGCTCTTAGAGCCTACTTCCAACTTTGGCTCTCGTAACTTTGGCCTTTATGGCCTGCTCCCTCAGTATCAGCTCTTCAAAGCCTGCTATCGACTTTGGTTCTTATAGCCTGCTCTCAACTTCAACTTTTAAAGCCCACTCTCCCAACTCCGGCTCGCAAAGCATGTTCCTCGCTTCGGCTTTATAGCATGCTCTCAACTTCGGCTCTTATAGCCTGCCCACCTAACTTCAGCTCTTAAAGCATGCTTCCCCCGCTTTTGGCTCTCGCAGCATGCTCGCTCAATATCAACCATGAATGCCTGATTCCCCAATTTTGGCATTTATTGCCTACTCTCACGATACCTTTCTATTTACTCAGCCCTCTCTCTCTCCACTTTTGCCCATGAACCTGCTCTCCTCATCATGATAACGAATCTCTCAAATGGGCTGCACCCGCAGGCTCGGCTCTCTCGTGCCTCGCTCGTGCCACCTGTGTCTGGGGGGCATTTGTGGACACCAAAATTTTCATGTCTAATTAAATATATATATAGAAGAATAAAGAAAAGAAAAAAAAATAAGAGGAGGAGGGTCAGCCGGGTCGGTCGACCGATCCCAACAGAAGCCCGTATCCGGTGGCCTTTTCCCTTATCCGGTGGCCCCTTTTCCTTTCATATCCGATGGCCATCCCCTCCACCGGATAACCCCGTTTCTCCCAACCGGTTAACCACCAAAGCTCACTACCATCTAAGATCGCTCTTCCAATTGCTCCCCCATCCTCACTCCACCATTTGAACTCTCTATCTCCCTCGTTTTCCCCACCTCCGCGTCTCCACACACTCACAAGCTCCCCCATATCCGGTGGCCCATTTGGGCTCATAACCGGTGGCAGAACATGCAGCATATCCGGTGGCAGGGAAGCATGCATATCCAGTGGCAGATCAACGACCATATCCGGCGACAGGGCAGCGACATATCCGGTGGGAAAAGTGCATATCCGGTGGCCCCTATGCGCGTGATATCCGGTGGCATCCTCCCGCTGCCCCCATATCCGGTGGCGTGCTAAGGCGCCATAACCAGTGGCTCATTCGGAGTTGTTATCCGGTGGCCTTCTCCCATATTCGGTGGCCTTTTTTGGCTCTTATCCGGTGGGACCATATCCGGTGCCACCTTCCCTTATCCGGCGGCAGTTATGGGGCGTTATCTGGTGGCAACGGTAGGATCTCGCAAGGCTATACGCTGCGAGCTATGGGGATTAGGCCCCAAAATGGTAACAGCTACTCATCATTTTTGGACAGCAGCACGGATGCACGGCGGGAGAATCTTCCTAAATCTAGCTAAGCCCTGCGGTTGACCGGTGTTTTCATCTTCGAGGCGGCATCGCGTGATATTGTCGAAAGGGCGTTACTCAAATGACAAAGGCCTGTGTCTTCGAGGGAAGAGAGGGCACCCTGCGTTCATCTATATAAAGGGCCTCTGGCAGAAGAGAAAGGAAGAAGAGGGTCTCCTACTTCTTCTTTAGCTTCGAGAGCTTAGAGAAAAAAAAGAGAAAAGATAGACAGAGAGCTGAAGATGAAAAGACTAGATACGAGCAGAAGAGAAGAAGAAGAGAAGAAGAAGGGAAGAAGAGAGAAGAGTGAGGGAGAAGTAGGTAGAGAGGTGAGGTTTAGAGGGGAGGAGCTAATGCTTCATCCCCTCCCCCGCTATATTTTGTACCTTTCTTTCGCTTCCCTTTTCTTTTTTTGATGTATTAGCCTCCATGCTGATGCTTTTACAAAGAATAAAAGAAGAGCTCGCCAAGTGTTCATGGTGTATGCGTAGGCCCTCTGTGTCCGCATTTGCTACTGTCTTATGTGTCTCTCTTACTCTATTTACCATGCATCAAAGGCGTCTGTGGCTATGTGTCGTGCTTGAAATAAATAAAAGAAAAGAGTCTATTTTCCTTAGTGTGTCTGCACAACATCTCTTTACGTCGTTTAGCTTCTTTACGTTGGCAAAGTTTCTCCGAGAGACGGTATCGGGCTTGCTCAAAGTGATGAGCATGATCCTGAGGCCAGTCCATTGAAGGGCATCCCTTCGGAGTCTCCACACCCTTTAGAATATCAATGCACACTCTATGTCTATCTCATTCTATGAGAACTCCTTTTTGTCTAGTCTGGCTTTCTTTCGCTTTAGGGAAAGCTCCTTTGGCATGGTCCAAGACCTACCCAACACAGTGTGCAATATTCTGGGGCTAGCTACAGATGAGGCTGTTCCTTGAAGCTTCATCATTTTCCTACTCGTGCACCGCTATTATCCCCTTTGGCTTTGTGAAGCATGATTCCCTCACTCTGTGTTAAACCTTTACCTAGTGGTACCCAAATCCCCATTTCCGGTGGCTCACCTGAGCCATTATCTGGTGGCCCATTCGATCCCCCCTTTCCCGGTGGAGCGCACCGCTCTCTTATCCGATGGCCCCTTTTTGAGGCCTTTTTCCGATGGCGCACACCCCCCCTTCTTATCCGGTGGCCCAGGGGCACGGCCATATCCGGTGGCTCCCTGCGCGCCCCTCTCTTATCCGGTGGCTCCGTCCACCCTGCTATCCGGCAGCTTCCGCCTCTTCCTTATCCAGTGGCAATGCCATATCCGGAGGCTCCCCCCATTATTCGATAACCGATGGCACGTTAAAGGACCTTATCTGGTGGCTCTTTTAGAGCCCTTATCCGGTGGCTCCATTCGCCTCCCTTATCTGGTGACCAAGGAGCGTGGCATATCCGGTGGGCTCACTGCATCCCTCATCCAGTGGCCCTTCATGTTTTAGCCTCTTCTCCGCCCAGTTTTGCACTGTGATTTAACGCGATGGTTTCGAGTGTTGCCGCTTCCGTGCACACTCATACTATTCAGGGGTCATCTTGGACTTGTCCGTGGATGCATACCCGCTTCACCCCCCCAGTGTCTGGGTCCGAGGGAGATGCTGCCGAATTTTCACGAGACTAACACTGTATTAAAATACAAAAGGAAGCAATAAACAAATGAAATAAATGACAATGAAGAGCTTCTGCTGAAACGACAAGGACTATGAAAGACTCAAAGGGACCGAACATGAACGCTGCCATTAGAAACCGTCAAATATGATCACTGACATAATCTATATAAATAAAAAGGGGGAATCAATTAAAGCTCCTCACAAGCATTTCATGAATAAAAGACATACCTTCGCATGCATTTAATCATAGCATTGTATTTCATGTGTGCTTGTGTGCTACAACCCCGTGGTATATGAAATAGTGACGTGTAGAAAGTCGGATCATGCCCGGCCGGAAGCCGTCCCTATGCATGAGCGGAATGCTCCGCCTCGTATCGGGGATGAGTTCCGTAAATCTAATTAAGTTCTGTGCATGCCTGAGTTCGTGTATGCCTGCTGGCTTGCTAGGTTACCTCCCCCTTTGCCTTGCTATTATGAGGGGAGTAGGTCGACCTCCCCCTTTGCCTTGCTATTAGCTAAGCAAATCGTTTTATCCTTCGTTAAGCTAGTTATATTCTGTTGTGATTCTCTTTGTCTAGCTTTAAAGTGGGGTGTTCTGTAAAAAGAGGGGCAGATCTATTCACCCCTCCCCTCTAGATCTGCTATCCACTACTCAACAAGTGGTATCAGAGCATGGCTCTGCCATTCCCAGATCATACAATCTACAGGGAAAGTTCCCGGTGTATTTTATTTAGATGGCTTCATATGCTACACATGCTTCGATGGTTTCTTCACCCATTTATGATGGTTCATATTTTTCTACATGGGTAGAGAGAATGTTCATCTATGTTAGCTCCATAGATCCACAATTGTGGACTCTTATATACGATGGTCCTCATGAGCTGAGTTCGTGTGCATGCCTGAGTTCTGTATGCCTGCTGGCTTGCCAGGTTACCTCCCCCTTTGCACCCAATAATTCTAGGTTGTTCAAGCCCTTCACATTCTGGAATCCTAGGGTAACAAATTGCTTCTACTATCTCCATCTCTCCTCTCCAGCCGTTCTTTGTCCATTAACCTAATGAGTCCAACAATCTTCTACATACCCTGTGCCCGTTCCATGTGTTCTTTTTGAGCCGGGCTACCGCCCGAACATGAAAAGGCCGATACACAGCCGATAGCAAACTAACTGTTCCCATTGATTTAATAGATGAATGGATACCCATACCAATTTAAATTTCCACTATTGTTTGCTTGCTCATAGCATCAATACAGTTTTCTAAGCCGTAGGGCCCTTATTCCTGGCGTTTAATCAAGGGTTTTCTCTCCTCTGGGGAGATGTAATTAACGTGGTGACCTTCATGGCACGGCGGGTTTTGGTCATGGCACGACACACACAATCGTCTGATCAGTCAGATGGTCTCAGGCAACTGCAGCTACCTTCATTTCCGTATGGGGACAACTCTAATGATTTAAAAGAATCATGACCAGATATTCAATCTAGCTTTACCTGGGAGCGTCCCTCCATGTGTCCCCTTCGCAACGGGGGTCTATATACTTTCTTCAAAAATCTAGATATCGAGCAACATCGAACTTATCTTATTGCAAGTACCCACCTCCATGGTCACATCCCATGTCATTATATCTTGTCCAATATAATCTCGAGACACTACCCACCTCCATGGTCAAGTCTCCTCTCACTGTGCCATTATCTCGGTCCGAAAAGTTTTGTTGATCAATTATACCATAATTCACCTGTTACTCACTTGAGAATGTCCTAAGTCAGATATGACCACAAAATCTTCCCTCCCACATTTGGACGTTTTAGCTAAGAAATTCGTTGCATTCTTTGATCACATGAATGTTAACTAGAGGTCACAATAATAGTTAATGCTCCCAAGTTCACCTCCTAAGAGGCATGATAAGTTAAACAATAGTGTCAAGGATGTAAGCAAGATAAAAATATTTGACGACGCAGAAGGGCTTTTTATATAGCTTCAGACCTGGGGACCCACGAGCTCACGCATTGGGCGTGTGGAGGGCTCGTTCCCGCCTAATAAGGGCCCTACGGCCTAGAAAACTGTATTGATGCTATGAGCAAGCAAACAATAGGGGAAATTTAAATTGGTATGGGTATCCATTCATCTATTAAATCAATGGGAACGGTTAGTTTGCTATCGGCTGTGTATCGGCCTTTTCATGTTCGGGCGGTAGCCCGGCTCAAAAAGAACACATGGAACGGGCACAGGGTACGTAGAAGATTGTTGGACTCATTAGGTTAATGGACAAAGAATGACTAGAGAGGAGAGATGGAGATAGTAGAAGCAATTTGTTACCCTAGGATTCCAGAATGTGAAGGGCTTGAATAACCTAGAATTATTGGGTGCATATAATATAGCGGGGGATGAGTTCCGTAAATCTAATTAAGTTCTGTGCATGCCTGAGTTCGTGTATGCCTGTTGGCTTGCCAGGTTACCTCCCCCTTTGCCTTGCTATTATGAGGGGAGTAGGTCGACCTGCCCCTCCTTCCAACTAGATACGAGCAGAAGATAGACAGAGAGCTGAAGAGGAAGAGACTAGATACGAGCAAAAGAGAAGAAGAAGAGAAGAAGAAGGGAAGAAGAGAGCAGAGTGAGGGAGAAGTAGGCAGAGAGGTGAGGTTTAGA